>CM074303.1:10655988-10813488 GCA_037194245.1 Opsariichthys bidens
AAAAATGCGGCCGACTGGATACAAGAACTTGTCATGTGAGAATAGCCCCATAATACTTATTTGGAGATTTTTCCAGCAAATATTGATGTACGAGATTCATTGTGATTAATTAAATTGCAGATGATGCAATTAATTTCATTTAATTGTAGTCTTACAAATGACTTTTTTCAGATGTTCCATTAACCGGCATGGATTCCTAATTTGACTGGCATAGGCAGATAACAATATTTGAGGAAAGCTCAAATAAAGCATGTATGAACATGTGCTGCATGAACACCATTTCACACAATCTCCTTTTCCACTCACACATTGTCAAGTTGTAAGAACACAGATCTCCGGAGGTTCAAGCCGCCACGTAACATAATTATCATATGTCCTGTGGGTTGAATCGCCTGTCTGCATGAATCTCATTCAACAAAGTTCTATTCATAGGAAGGTACGTAATCGGAACCCCAATCAAAACTCATTTCAAATGAATAATAACTCTGCAAGTCACTTCAGAGATTATGCTTGACTGAGCTTTTGTGAGGATATTTCCCACAGTGCTTAGCTGTTTCCAGACTCTTATTTAACAATTAAAGTCCTATTAGAAAGGACAACATGTCAATATTAGTAGTAATCCATTAACATGACACTACAGAATTGCTTCGAGAACCACGTCTAAATGCTGAAGTTATGCTAGTTTAAAACCGTTTCCTTCCTTTCCCTCACTACATTCAATTAAAGTAATTTCTGCATAATCATCTTTAGTTAACCAGGCCAAGCTAAGAACGCATCAGCTGACCATACACACACACACACACACACACACATGCATTTTTCATCAGTAATATAGAGTAATGTAATGTTTCATCAGTACAACCTGTTTGTTGGGACTGGTTCTTCATCTCTCTCTTCCTAGTCTGGATGCAGATCTCTTGGTCTTGGATAAGCTGGGAGATAATATCACAATCTGGATGGATAGCAAGCATCTGAGGAGGAAAACAATTATGAATACATACGCACATTAACCAGCATAGTCATTCAGTAGATTACAAGATGTTTGCAATATAGGTGGCATTGAGTTTGTTTTTTAAAGCAATGCAAAACTGTGAATTGATTTCAAATAAGTCGTGCTTCCAATTCCACAATTCGCACATAAAATCACACTTACATAAAGTCATTTTCTTCGGACAAAAATATACAAAATCAATCAAAAAAAAAAAAAAAGCGTGATGGGATAAGAATTAAACAGTTGGGACGGTTTACTACTTTGTTAAAAATAGTGCATTAAAAAGGATACTTTTTTTTTCACTTTTCTAGAATTCTAGAATCAAAGTCATGATGGAAATTCCAATATGATTCCATTAGCGTTTTTACTACGGACGTCTTGTAACCATATCACCATAAATGTATTCTGACAGATGCGCATAACTCAGTAATTGTTTGCAGAAATCTGAGCAAGACATTAAAAACGAATTTGCATGTTTAGTGCATTCTGAAAGGAATTTATATAATAATAATAAATATATAGCGGTCAATATAATATTAAATATGGAGAAAATGTGGAACATTAAATACTTACAGCTCTCCAAAAAGTCGCGAATAAACACATATGTAGAACCTTCATATTAAAGTCACTGTGTGATGAGCTAAGAAGCACGAAATCCCTGTAAGTCCTTAAACAAGAGTGGTCTGCTCAATTCAGACTCGACGGACTGAAGTCACACACAATCGCTCTCTCTTGGACTGACGCGCGTTTGCGCGTCCTCATCACAGGGCCGTGGAGCGCGCACAGTCGGATTGACTTTAAAATGTAACCTAATTTCACAGCTGAATGTATAAGCAGCCTGTTTGTGAAATGCATCTGGAGAAACGCTGATCTTTTCAGAGATGTGTGGATTTTTGCAGAGGTAAGATATTTTTGACTCTTGATGCATCAATATTTAATATGAGAAAACATCTATTTTTAGTTTGCTAAACAGGGACAGATGATATGATTCTGAGGAGAGGAAATGTCGTCTGATAAATGTGAATAATTTAAAACAACATCGGTAAGGACACAACAATTTCTAGGAATTTTGATGGGAAGACCAGGATTGGTTGGCACAAAGCACAGTTTTCATTCAGTGTTGAATATCTCTGGTGGAACAGACAATAAGATGCAATTGAAAACTAAGATTCATAAACATACCTGTCAAAAATGCTCATAAAACAACTAATATTGTGTTGTGTGATGTTATTTACTTACTGTAAGAGGGAAGTTACTAATGGAAATATAATCATGTTTAATAAACCAAACTAATTCCATTTAACACACATTTGTTATATATATATATATATATATATATATATATATATATATATATATATATATATATATATATATATTTATTATATGTATAATATTTTTATATTAATTTATTCACATTCCTTGCTATCTTAGAATTGTTTAAAAATAACTATGGAAGACTTTGTTTCTCCAATTGTCTTTTATAATATCTTCCAAATATTTTTTTTCTATATTATTTTTCTAACATTTGTTGATGAGGAAGTTGATTTTTGATTTTGTATTGAAAAATTGTCATCACCTTGACATGTTTCATTATCCAGATTATCCAGATCCACTATCCAAATTATGCAGCTGGTCACATATGGGTTTTATTCCACTTCAAAAAGCCACTTTTTCTGATTGTCTGTCAAAAATACTAGAAAAGGCAATATCATCTTAACTGTGTTCCTACTTGGAAAGAAATGGTATCTGTGAGGATTTCCAGTCAGGATTTCCAGTTCAGTTTGTAGGCGGTAGATCCTTTTCGTATTTGGCACCTAAACTCTGGAAAGATCTTTCTAGCATTGTTCGGGAAGCAGATACACTCTGTCAGTTTAATTCTAGAGTAAAAACGCATCTATTTAACCTGGCATACGCATGACACATTATCGATTTTTGTCTTTATATCTGTTAAAGGATTATTAGGCCACATAGATCAGGTCAGCCGGAACCGGGAACACTTCCTATAACACCGGATGTACTCGTTACATCAGAAGAAGAATGGCGTCTACGCAAATTTTTGTCTTTTTGAGGTTTACCATTTAAAGTGATTGGCTGGATCCGGGCCGTGTCCGGGTCGGATGGGGAACCTGTGCCTGTGTGCAACAGCAGCGTGGCCCTGGGGTGTCGGTGGAGACTGTGTGAACTAGCTCATCCCTTGTGAGGGTCTTACCGACTCATCAGCCAGTGGCACAGATCCCCAACAAACCGTCCATATCGGCGTAATAAAAAAGATCTTAAACTAGATGGAACTCGATTAAATCTTTTGACTGTTGCGACTGTAACTGATCTGATCTGTAACTCTGCCAAGCAAGTGTTCACTGTTGGCCAGAACTTGACTCCCAACTAAGCCTGGTTTCTCTCAAGGTTTTTTTTCTCCATTTTGTTGGAGTTTTGGTTCTTAGCCATTGGATTGCTTAAGTTGGGGACACTTGCTTGATATTCAGCAGTGTTTTTGATATGCCTGCATTGGCGCCGTTGTATGCGAACTGAGCTGAGCCGGACGATTACGTCACTGTTTTCTCCAGTGCTGATATACATAAATTAACTAGACTAATAACTATTGATCTTTGCAATGGAATGAATCAATAATATGTAGAATAAGCTGGAAAATGACACCATTTTCTTTGGGAGCTGCTGTACAGCCAAAAATTATTTCCCAATTATTAATGTAAAGCTGCTTTGCCACAATTTGCATTGTAAAAAGCGCTATATAAGTAAAGGTGACTTGACTTGAACCCCAGTCTTTTTAGAAGTTTGAGATTCGTGCAGGTACTGTGGAATCATCTGGTTGGAAGGACAGGTAGAGCTGTGTCCCATCAGCATAGCAATGGTAGGAGAAACCATGTTCCTTTTTGATGATATGTAGTATTTATGGAGAACAGGAGGGGTCCAAGAACGGATCCCTGAGGAACCCCAGTGATGTTAAAGACCTACCTGTGAGATGGGACTTAAACCATTGAACCATCACAAAGTTTTATTCCACTCCAAAAAGTGGTTAAGGCGTTGGACTTAAGATCCAATGGACATATGTCCTCGTGGGTTCAAACCCCACTCCTGGTAAACACTTTAGACTGTCCAAAACTGGATTTGGCATGAAGTTTATTCTCAGACACGATTGAATCTAGATTGTGAACATAAAGTGGTTTGTCGAAGGAACACCAAATGTTTTCAAGCCACTTTACTTTGTCCAGGTTGGTCAGATAGAATGTGGCGATGCTAGTTAAGGACAAAAAAATTATTCATTGGTTTTCTTTCTATTGTTCTGCGTTTGAAAGACAGCAATATAAAAAGAGTTAGAGACCAGGGTAGCTGAGTGATTAAGGCGCTGCTGGGCTGAAGTCCACGTGGGTTTGAACATCAGTCCTGGTGGATGTTTTACTATGGTTAAAAATGGGGTTAGTAGATAAGGTTTACACTCAGACTTGATTCAATCCAGATTCTACAAAACAGTAGTGTTTAAGGTATATTGTAAAAGGAACATCACAAAGATTTATTCCACTCTAAAAAGCTGCTTTGTCCAGATCAGTCAGATAGACTGTAGCAATCCTACTTAAGAGCTCATAGTTTTCCCTTTCATTGATCTACAATTGATACACTCTTGAAGAAAGATTAGAAAACTCAACAGCATATCATTAGTAAAATCATCCATCCATCCAAACCGTTGTAGGGTCATGGGAATGCTCCACAAAAAGGCCTCTGGCTCCACAAGGCTTGAACATGTGATTACATCAGAATCAGGATGGCCGAGTAGGTTAAGGTGTTGGACTTAAGATCCAATGGACAAATGTCCTCGTGGGTTCAAACCCCACTCCTGATAAACACTTTATACTGTCCAAAACTGAAGTTTGCAAAAAGTTCATTCTCTGACACGACTGAATCTAGATTGTGAACAAAACTGGTTTGTTAAAGGAACACCTAAAGCTTTCACTCCACTCCAAACAATCCACTTTACTTTGTCCAGATCGGTCAGATAGACTGAGGCAATCCTACTTAAGAACTCATCATTTTCCCTTTCATTGATCTACGATTGATACTCTTGAAGAAAGATTAGAAAACTCAACAACATATCATTACTAAAATCATCCATCCATCCAAACCGTTTTAGGGTCATGGGAATGCTCCACAAAAAGGCCTCAGGCTCAGCCAGGCTTGATCCTTTGGTTGAATCAGGATCTGGATGGCCGGGTTGTTAAGACATTGGACACAATATCCAATGGACATAACATTTAATCCAGATTGTGAACAAAAGTGGTTTGTCAAATGAACACCAAATGTTTTCACTCCAAGTGGGTTTGAAACCAAGTCCTATTAGAAGTTTTACTGGGGCTAGTATATACGGTTTAGCCTCAGAGTTGATTTTGATTCTGCAAAACAGTAGTGATTAAGGTATAGGTAATGTTGTCAAATGTGGCAATCTTACTTAAGAACACTTTATAATTAATTATTTTCCCTTCCATTGATCTACATTTGAAAGATGGTCATATAAAAACCCATTTATAGGCTTATAACAGGGTGGCAGAGTGGCGTTGGACTTAAGATCCAGTGAACAAATGTCCTTGTGGGTTCGAATCTTAGAAGCTTTAATACGCTCTGAACTGAGATTAGGTGGCAATGTCTGGTAACAAGTATTTGGAGTACTGTATGAGAGATTATTGAAAATGAACAACCAAACAGATGATATACAATGCTGTTTTATTGACAATTAAAATAAATCTAAAAACTGCAAAGGGATAGAATAAATTAGGATATATTGACACTTGAGTTGGACTGCTGGGATCATTGACTGCTTATTAAAGAGAACATTCAAAACTACTCTGCATTCTAATTATGAAAAAATTTGATGAAGTTTATTCCTGGTAGACTTTATCAGCAAAGTGATGCTACTGTATGTTCCTGTGCACAGACGCTAACAGTCACGTTATACTCTAAAGGTTAAGTACTATTGGTTTATAATGGTCTGTTAACAAATAGTTGGTAATTGAGCTAGCATCGATTACTATCATTTTAATGGGATACTTGTTATTTACTGGACTGAAATGGTCAATACCAGAGGTGTCTCAGATGGTCTCAAATTTAAGGCACTAAAGGCAATAAAATGCTGTATCCAGGCTAAGCACCACACTTTCGACTCAAGCACTCTTTGTCGTCATTTGAAGATAAACCACTGGAGTCTCATTATGATTTTACTACATGTCTGAGCCTTGAAAGTGGTAGCTATGTAGGCTATGGATAGAAAGCTGTCAGATTTAATTAAAAAAAGAGCTTAATTTGTGTTCCGAAGGTGACATTGGGAAAAAAATTGGGACTTCAACTACTATACACATATATTTCACATTATTCATACATATTATTATATGAGGGAATTTGAGTGAATACACAAGGAAAATGAATGACCAACCCTTCTGATGTCCCGATTGCAGCTAACCAGGATGGCCGAGTGGTTAAGGCGTTGGACTTAAGATCCAATGGACAAATGTCCGCGTGGGTTCGAACCCCACTCCTGGTAGAACAGTTCTTTAAAAATCCTGAAGAAAAAATACCCGGGTCAATATCGTCTTAAATTCATAACGTTAAAATAACTCCTGTGTCTTGGTGTCAAGATTAGTTTCACAGCAAATCTTTCTTTATCTCCACGCAACTCTCAACGAATTGGTCATTCAAGCTGTCAGAAAAGCTTCAAATGGAATTCTAACTGCTCAGCAGAACATTTTAAAGAATGTTATTGATCAGAAAAAAATATATTTTCTTCATTAGCATATACAAAAGAGTGACAGAAAATAGAGAATAATTAAAAATTTTAATGGAAAGTTTTTATTATAGCTTCGATATGATAGCTTTTATCTGAGTACATATTAATCGTATTTAATGTGCAGCTGTTAGTTAGGGCACGAGGACGGAATGTTTCGCTGTAACGTATCCGAATGTACCATCTCTGCTCTGGAGGGGGGCGCTATTCATAAATACTTGCACTTTAATAAAATATATATGTATTTGAACGTATTTTATAAGATCAGAATCAACTCATTATAACTAAAGATGTATATTATAATAGTAATATCGTATATCCAGCATTAAATCGTTCCGTGTGAATAATGACATTTAATATGAAACCCCTCTCTCGGCTATAAGTTCGTGTTACCCGGCTTCCTCAGTCTCTTTCTGTAATAGGGAGTCCGGCGGAGAAGTTCAGCTCGACCGCTTGTCACTTATCAAAGTCTTCGAAAGTAAGTAAAACTTTAGTTTCCACTAACACCACAGTATTAAATATATTTGGCTTTTGTCGTGTCATTACTGGAGTGTTCCGCTATGCGTGTCGCGCCACGTGGCTGCGTATGAAACTCATAAATGTAATCCTCTGCAGAATTTAAAACTCCCTGAACGTGTTTCATGAGTTTATAAAACTTCCATGAAGCATTAGCAGTTGATATTGACAGCACACATGAAGTTGTAGATTGTGTCTCATGTTCAGGGTCATACTCCTGTTTAGCATCTGTAACGGATCTGTATGTGTCATCTAATCCTGACCTACAGGTCTCTGCTGGTTTAAATCTGGGTTAGACGTGTTACTCTGGTTTATTTGCCTTTCATTCAAGCCAAACGCAGTCTAAATTTTTCTCCCCTTTTTCATTTGCATACATAAAACTGACTTCTATTTCACATTGTGACATCATGAGTTCTTTTCATATCAAAGACTAAGGCAAATTTCATAATTCATGTATTTTAAATACAATTAAATATATGTACTTTTTAAATTTCCAATTATTTACACGAGTAAACTACATGAATGAAATGCTAAAATACTTCTAAAGCATTTAACAATGTTAATTTCAACAATTACTAATACGATTTTTGATTTTAATAATGTATGTCAATATTATTTAATGGACCTGGGGGGTGTTCCAGAAAGCAGGTTATGTGACATACCCAGGTATGTTTAAGAGTAAATAGATAACCTCAACTTTCACTTCCAAAAATGGAGGTAAGTTTCAGGATATGTAAGTAACCATAGCAACTTACTCTCTGAACATAACCTGCTCCGGAGGGTTAGTTTGCTTAAGAAGTATTCAGATGCATGTTATTTTATTAATATAGTTATATTAATGTAACTAAATGTCTAAATTTTTTACATAGTTACTTATATTAAAAATGTATGCATATATATATATATATTAAAAAATGTATGTGTGTGTGTGTGTATATATATATATATATATATATATATATATATATATATATATATATATATATATATACACAAAACATACAAATATGTATAATATATAATAATATAATATATATTATAAGTATAAAGCACTATTATAATGTTTAAACATTTATTCAACTATTCAATTTATATATAATATATGAATTTATTTTATTGTAATCTCACACATAGATCTGCTTTTTTCCTTTTTATAACAGGATGTTTACTATAATTTCTATAATAAAATACATATGTGAAATTTTATTAAATATTTAGGATCACACAAAAAATATAATTCTTAATCTCAGTGAATAAAGATTGAAAAAATTGAAAAAATGATTACACAACTACAAAATAGGTGGCGATGTGCATTAATAGGTTATGTAAATTGCCATTAAACAAAAGGAGGAGGAAGTAGAATGGTGAGCTTTTTCTTAATCTCTGTTTTCGTGATGAATCAATGATTCGTCTCTCGGTTGAGAATGTCTCGAGTTAACCGGGAACATACTCTGGGTTGGTTGAACTTATTCCCTGATGCATTTATGGAACCGACATACCTCGAGTAAGCAAGGTTTGGGTTAATCAACCGAGAGTTCAGGCTATATGTGATGGTAAGTTAACCTTGCTTTCTGGAATACACCCCTGGGCTAACATGAACCAACAATAAACAGTTGTTCTTAACTAACATTAACAAAGTTGAATAAATGCTGTATTGCTCATTTATAGTTCATGTTAGTTAATGGGATCTTGTTGGAAAGTGATTGGAGGGGACAAGCATTAAAATGTTAAATTAACTCCAAAAGCTCTTTAATGACATTTGGTGATGCTGTGTAACCAAATACACTAACTTTACATAAAACTTTATTATTAGCAAAATAGTTTGTTGGAATGGAAATGCATGGTGTGTTTGTAACCGTTTGATGGATTCTCAAGCTCGGTTTACACCTGGGATTAAGATGCGTTTTCGGTCGATCGGATCACAAGTGGATGAGGGAGACTCGTACCCGTTTCCACCTGCTATCTCAATCTGTCTCTTTTGTCCACTTTCAACCACTTCTGTCCAGATTTTTTTCAAGGAAAGGGTATATGGGCGGGTAAATGTATGGATTTATGCAAATCTTTTGGCCTAATTAATAAAATAAGCTCGCACTATTTGCATATGAACACCGAAGACGACCGAAAAACGTCTTTTTCTGCTCTGACAGCCGCAAGACCACGTCAAACGTTCGCCGCGTGTGTTGGAAATCAGGAATGGTGAGAGAACATGGTGCTTGGTACATTTTTCGTCTTCAAACCGAACTTGGGTCTTTAGCTGACAAAGTTTAAGTCCCGTCTGGCTAGCGTGCTTCACATAATGTTTGCACATTCGGTCAGGGGTTTTCAACCTTTTAGGGCACGTTTATCTAATTTCACTCGTGCCCCCCTGACCCACTCCCACCCCTACCCAACACGAACATCATATGTTGATGTGTTGAACATCATTGCTGTATATTACGTAATCTGCTGCATCTAGTGTGCAAAAACTATATCTACACCGGACGCGTGCCTTGCCACATCGGCCCCTCGAGATTTTCACACAGAATGCGTTTTTCCATTCCAGTGTTTTACTATGTAAACTCACGCAAGCCGGATGTGATCATTGCACTCGCATCTTGCGTCTTTTGCAGTGTCTCGCAAAAGAAACGCTCAAGTTAAAATAGGTTTAACTTTTAAAAAACGCATCTCAAGATCTTGCGTTTTTTTTTCCCCATTCCACTCCCGCCTTTCAAAGCAAAAACGCTGCGTGAACGAGTCCTGAGGATGTCTACACCGGAGACAACAAAGTGACCATTGCAAATATGTTTGCTCTTGTGTCAAATGTAATGCCGGCGCTTTGGAGTATGTCAGAAGTGGAACGAGGCGTTAGTTTACTGTCGGGGATTTTGTGTGTTGTTGCGCCGCTTGCATCCGGTGTAGCTTACCGACTTTAGAGCGACGGCTGAGCTTGTTTTTCATTCAGTTTAACCTTAGTTTTTATCATCTCTGGTGTTCTTGGGTTTTTTATTTACAAGCCACCTGTCCATTTTGTTTTTTGTTGTTTTTGCTCATTCAGCTGCACCAAACATGCTGAAACCATAGCCAATGATTAGCTGGAATAATAGTCAAATTCCCCCCTCTAGTGGATGACTGAAGAATTGCTAGTAAAATCTAGTGCTGCAACGACGCGTCTGTCATCGATTACGTCGACGTGCGTGAAATGCGTCGACGCATCACACTGTTTACATTCATCGATAATGGCGGCTTCTGCTCCTGGGAATAGAGAAAGTTTCATTCTATCACAAAAACCCAGACCACGATGATCAAAAGTATGGGAATACTTTAAACAGAGGCTGAATAAAACGGTCCTTTGTTCCCTTTGCAGAACCGAAATGGCGTACCATCTATGGAATTGGATCTCTGCCAAATATTTGCGTGTGCAAGATCATATATTTTGCGCGCGAAAACAGAGTTGAGGAGAAAATCTTCGTCTCGCAAATAAGAAAATATTTTGAGTGAACGAAAATCAGTTTTGCATTTCAAGGAAGTTTATTTGGACGTGCGCGGATGTTCTCTTTCGCACGTGCGAGGTTTCAGTTGCTCGCGCGCCTGCTCAACACAAACCAGCGTTACAATGTGCCAAAATTCCAGCCAATCAGAATTTAGCAGCCTCATCTCCCTTGACAACCAATCACAAGACTCGCTGCATTACAGACGGCGCAAGAGGAAAAACACATGGTTCAGGAGACGTTTGTTCAATGGCTTCAACACTATCAAAGTTCCTTTTAAGACTGCATAGAAAGTCTTTGACACTCTTCATTTTAAAGTTCAAATGTCCACCACTGGACGAGCACACATGAGTGGCTTATTTTTAATAAAAATCAAATCGTATTATTACATAATGGCGTGTCCCAGTGTTTCTACACCTCAACGAACTGCTAAATTGGTTCTAACTTCTTACGTAAAAAAGGTCACTAGATTAATAAAAAAAACTTAATAAAAATAATCGTTAGAGTAGTCGACTAATCGGAAAAATAATCGTCATAGTCGACTAATCGGAAAAATAATCGTCAGAGTAGTCGACTAATCGAAAAAAAAAAATCGTTAGAGTAGTCAACTAATCGGGTTAAAAAAAAAAAAAAAAATCGTTATATTAGTCGATAGAAAAAATAATCGTTAGAGTAGTCGACTAATCGAAAAAATAATCGTTAGAGTTGTCGACTAATCGGAAAATAATCGTCAGAGTAGTCGACTAATCGGAAAAAAATAATCGTTAGAGTAGTCAACTAATCGGAAAAATAATCGTCAGAGTAGTCGACTAATCGGAAAAATAATCGTCAGAGTAGTCGACTAATCGAAAAAAAAAAATCGTTAGAGTAGTCAACTAATCGGGTTAAAAAAAAAAAAAAAATCGTTATATTAGTCGATAGAAAAAATAATCGTTAGAGTAGTCGACTAATCGAAAAATAATCGTTAGAGTTGTCGACTAATCGGAAAATAATCGTCAGAGTAGTCGACTAATCGGAAAAAAATAATCGTTAGAGTAGTCGACTAATCGAAAAATAATCGTTAGAGTAGTCGACTAATCGAAAAATAATCGTTAGAGTAGTCGACTAATCGAAAAAATAATCGTTAGAGTAGTCGACTGATCGGAAAAAAAAAAAATCGTTAGATTAGTCGATAGAAAAAATAATCGTTAGTTGCAGCTCTAGTAAAATCTCAAAACACTAGGTGGGGTGTAGGTGGTCTTTAGTGGCTGTTTGAACACATTCAACCAATAAGCATTTACACTACAAAAGAAATCCGGTCGAATGCGTTTTCGACTACCTCCGGAAATGATCAAAAGCTCACAACACCTGTATTTAGTGTCATACACTTGTGATCCAATCGACCAAATCTTAAAAACGTGTAAACGGGGCCTCAGAGTAAGGAATAGTTAGTGGTAGTTTTGGACTTGGTTTGAGTTTGAATTGTGGCAAATTTTCACCATTATGGGATAGGGACTGGTTTTTGTCCATGCTAATGGAATATTGATGGCTATTTTCAACATGTAAATTTTGAAATCTAGTGGCTTATATAACTTGAAGCATTTGGCTGTAATTTTGTGCGACTGGTTGGATATGGGCAAAAAGCAAACTTTTCGTCTGTTCGTTTTGTTTTGTTTGCTCAACTTGCATGGCTCTTTTTCTCAAAAGGTTTTTAAGTGTTCTTTTAAATTTATTAATCAAAGAGACAACAGCCATCTAGCTAATTCCGTCATCTTTGGTCGGACTGCATAATCAAAATTCAGTATCTTATTATTTAATCCCTGTTAAAATATGTCTCTCACAAACGGTCTTCTGCTGATATGAACCGGCTGCTCTGCAAGGCTTCTAGATGCGCTTGGATGTTTCCATCTCCGCCCTCATTTACTGTGTCTAACATCAGCTCAAACTAATTCTTTAGCATGTACCTTTTTTTTGTTTTTCTTTATATGCTGTAATTGAGCTTGAGGATGGAGAACCGGTTGGGGTCTCGAGCCAAAGAAGATACTAGACATGAACAGACAAAGAATCTGCCAAGTTCAAACGACGGAAAGAGAAACCGCACTCGGTCGTCCAGATCTGAAAATCAGGGTTCTGAAGAAGGTCGTTTCCATCACGATCTGACCTCTCAGGGCGTTAGAGGAGAGAAGGTTTGGTTCAACCGCAGCCTATATGAGCAGGCCGACGATGCCTATCAGACCTTGTTGAGCGCAGGCAGCGGGACCCCTCCAGTTGCATCTTCCCCCAAAGACAGAATTCCCCGCACCCTCGTCTTCAGGGCTAAACGAAACGGTGCACAACAATCCCAAGAGAAGGAGAACCAATCGTACACCCGTTCCTATGCGTCACATCAACAGCAGCGGGGTTCGACCCACCAGCGCTCATCCTCAGAACCCCAGAGGGATCGGCAATTCCCAAAAAGTATCCGGAAGAGGGTCTTCTCCGAGACCGAGCGCGCCCTCAGAAAAGGGACAAGTATGGCTAGTTTAGGGGCATGGGACGATTGACTTTAGAATCTTTTCTCACTTATTGAACGGTGTGTTTTTGTGGATTGTATTGAAGAATTTTCCTCATTTCAAAAGCCTCAACCTGGTTTTTGTGTCACCATTGGCTGCTGGGTGAAAGTTGATCAGTGTGAAACTAATCCGAGGGCTTTAGCACGCAAAGTCTGTCCCATTGTCTGCAGCCCGTGTCAGCAAAAAATAATTGAAAGGAGTTTTAGTGGTTGAAGGGACTTACACAATCAATCCTAATAACCATTCTACAAAATCAAAGTCAAGACCTGGACGATTTCCATCAGCATAAAGTTAGCCAGGCAGAAACTTTACAGAATGTGCAAGTTTATTACTGATGATAAGTCTTTAATTTATCAAACTGAATAACTGATACTAAATTAAAGGGTTAGTTCACCCAAAAATGGAGTTTGTCATTAATTACTCGCCTTCATGTCGTTCTCCACCCGAACAAAAATTAAGATGTTTTTGTTGAAATTGTTAGTCATTTTTATTTATTTTTTTGCGCAGTGAGTATTCTCGTCACTTCATAACATTTAAGGTTGAACCACTGTAGTGACGTTGACTATTTTAGCAATGTCTTTACTAATTCTCTGGACCTTGAATGTGGTAATTTTGGTTTCTATGGGACAAGAAAATTGCTTTATTTCAGGATGATGCTGTGCATCTCATTATAGATTTTTATTACTATAACCATTCAGAAATACTAGCTATCTGAAAATACTAATTTCACTTCCTTTTAAGTAGTGACTGGATGTATCGTAATATAATGGAAAAATACAGATGCAACTGGTGATGGTCGGTGTAGTTAAGTATTGCCAATAAACATTTTCCCTTTTGTCAACATATTATATTGTTCGTATAACTTCTTTTCATCACTTTTTTTGTTTGTTTTCATTTATGTTCCTTGTTCTCAGAGAAGAACAATATCAGTAAAATTACTTCCACTTGCTATATTTATTCCACCGCAGGACTTTTCCGCAGGAACTAGGGACTTTGGGGTGGTACTCGGTGTGTTTCGACCACAGGGAGCAGGATCTAAATGAAGTTCCGGGTAAAAATTTCCCTCCTAGAAAGTCCCTGTTCGCGAAATAGTACTTTTTCAAAGTTCTGGAACTTACGGGGATGGGAGTTCGGCGCTGAATGGTTGAGTTCATGCAGCATTTTATTTCGGTCACGATTTATAAAGGGCTGAAAGTCTGTTGTGCTGTAAGAGTTGCTATTCGAATCAACAATGGAGTTTAAAAAAACACGACCGACGGACTGACAACGAGGTTCAGGCTTTATTAAACTTATATGTTGAGGATGAAATCCAGCGGGAACTGTAAAGTTGTACGCAATCCTACGTTACCGGACTAATATGCCTAATCTTCACTGTACTTTAGACTGCAATGGAAACCTAGACAGCAACAGGCCTGGGGGGAAAAAAGTTCCTGGGACAAATTGTTTCGGGTAATTTCGGCGGAAACGGGGCTTTATGCCAGCAGTTAGCTAGTCCTTCATGGTAACCAATAGTTTAAAGGGATAATTCACCCTAAAATGAAAGTTAAAGTCATAATTTACTCACCCTGGTGTTGTTCTAATGTCATGTGGCTCTTTAAAAAAACGTAAAAAAGCTTATTAAAAAAGATGCAAAAGTATCGCAGAACAACAAACTAATAATTTTATTTTTAGGTTGAACCGTCCCTTTAATTGTGCTCATCAACTTTTGTTTTTCTCCTTCAACTTTTAGAGATCATGACATTTTATTTTAGAAAAATACAAATAAACCATTAAACTGTTATTCAGTTGTGTTGGCTGCCAAGTGTTTAGCTCGAAAATCTCTAATAATGAATTGTGTTTTCATATTTAAGATCCAAATTCTAGAGACCTAATATAAATTAAATGGTTCTGAAACATGTATATTTGTCATACGTTTAAATATAAGTAAAAGGGGAAAAAAAATGTATTCATACATGGCACATGGTTCTCGGCTCGCTCGGCTTGATTTATATTTGCTTCTGTTTGAATGCTTTTGTGATGCACAATTACTCATGAATGAATTACTTGACTTGCATTTGAATTGTTTTTTGTTTATTTGAGTCTAAAGCTTGTTTTTTTTCTAAAGCTGTACGTTTGCTCTTTGACTCAAACTATCATTCTAACTTCCACGTCTCCTTTTTTCATGTTCTCAGCATCACAATGAGTGGACTTCAGGGACTCGCCCAGGAGAACATCTGGTTTGACAAGTCCAGATATGACGAGGCAGAGAGACGCTTCTACGAGGGCACGAACGGCATCCCTCAGTCATCTCAGGTACTGCCCCCTAGAGATCTGGATGTCGTAGCGAAGGAGTTTCAATAGCACAATTCGAGAGTCTAAAACCTCATTTGGCTTGTCCTACAAACCGGTATAAGGCTGTAGTTGTCCTAATGAATGAGAGTGAGTGAGGCATGAACTCATGTGTACTCCGCTGCCGTATGTCCCAACTATCCAAGTGTCTGCTTTTTTCTTCTTGCTCATAAGCTAAAAAGTCTGCGCTGACAGCTTTGGACCCGTGTATGTTTGTTTGTTTGTTTGCTTGCTTGCTCACTCTCTGCCTCATGCTGGTTTGTTTGACATGGGCCTTTTTACCCCGCTGTACCCTTCCAGGAGAGAGATTCTAGTGCCATCCTGCAGGACATTGCTAAAGCCCGACAGAATATCCAGCAATCCCTAACCGGAGTGAGTACTGCCCCCAAAATGAAAACGTTCATCACAATCTCAACTCTTGGTATTAATCATTTTGAGCATACTGAATTTGTACTGTACCGCATATAATTAGAGTGATTACTGACACTCTGTAACTGTCGTCCTGCATGGGAGCACTTTGAAGGGCTGATTTAAATCGTGAAACTTTAACCAAGTTGGAGGTGAAATGAACAGGACAGTTTTTCATCACCCACAAGACTGGAGTTGCAGTACAAACACCGCCCTCCCAAAATATCCCTGTGCTATTTTAGCGTGTTTACTGAGCCCCCTCTGTGACTTTGGCAAGGAGAGCAAAATCAGCTGTAGATATGGATTAGTAAACCGTACATGCAGATTACTATCTTGTGTACACGTTTTGTGACCTTTAAAATGATTTGGCGTGCCAGATGATTTTTTTTTTTTAAGTTTTGTTTTTAAATGCAACCCGAAATTATTTTTTACATTATTTTAAATGAATTGTTCTTAACACTCGCCAAGCATGAGTATATGAAATGGTGTCAATCACCAGTTGGCCAGTATTTTAACATACAGTGCCTAAATACGTCACAACCATGCAACTATATTATTGAACATGCACATCCTTTACATTCAACTTTCGGCCCTCAACAATAGAATACTAACACACAGATAGTTTCGTTTTAACACCTTTTACATGGCACGGTTTCTTTTCTTGGCCATATGTTAGAATAAAAATCAGGTGCCTTGAATCTAATGCAGTTAAAAATATTCAGTCCTCCTTGTGTTTTCTGGTATACTTTCCTGAAGATTGAATCTTTCCCGACTGTCATTGATTATTAGGGGTGGCACGATACATGTAAAACCGTTCGGTTCGCGTGTGCGTCGCACGGTTCGACGCATGCGCAATGTAGCCCCGTATTCAGACAGTTTCGCGCGAACATGCATATAGACAGTAAAAGTGGAGTAAGGGGCCGTTCACATATCGCGTCTTTTGCACACGCATATTCATTATTTCCTGTGTAGGCACACGGCAAGCGCGCTCAAAATGGAAGCAACGCTGTTCCACGCTTTTTTAGGCGCGATATGTGAACGGCCTCGAATGAAGGCTGCCTGGAGTTCGCGGATGCGCCCGTGTCGTTCAAATCCGTTGTGTGGGAACATTTTGGATTTCATGTTACTTACGATGACAACGGAAATAAAACAGTAGATAGAACTGCGACTGTGTGCAAGTATTGTGCAAAATGTATTAAATATGCTAATGGAAACACTTCTAATATGACAGTTCATTTTGAGAAGACCTCACGCCAATGTGTCGATAAGCACAAACAGGAGGAAGGAAATTTCTGGAGTGTTAAAGATTAAAAGAAAAAATAACAAGAACCACACAGAACCTAAAACCGTGATACGAACCGAACCGTGGGTTTTGTGAACCGTGCAACCCCTTTTGATTACCAATCATGTACGCATGAAAGTCTTTGCAAGACGTGTTTAAAGTTAAAGTTATTTCCAAACTCTCATTTTAGACGCATTTTGGGATATCGCATAAAAAAAAAAACTCTAGATGGAAACGCCAAGATGCGCAAAAATGCACATAAAAAAAACGTAAGTCGGAAACATTTGCATGCGACACGAAAACATGCACGTAAACTACGATGGAAAAAAGACATGTAACTTTGCGATGGGACGGCATTACTGGAACAACCAGCTGACCGATCTCGTTACGTAGCTGTTTCGGTCATTTTGTAATGCCTCAGCAAAGCCTGTCATCAAAGTGGTTCGGTATAATTCCCTCCCAGAAGCGTCTCGCATGATTGCGTTCACGAATACCAGGAATCTGAATGCAAGATGACATGATATGATAGCGTTTATTATTTCATCTGCACACTCTTGAGGCACAAATAATATAAAGATTATAATATAATAATCGAATCACGGACGTTTTGGGCGATTTAGAAATCGGGTGCAAAATGAGGGCATGTCCGCGAAAAAGAGATGTATGCTCACCCTACTTAAAGGCTCCGTAATTTCCGAAACAGACAGAATCTCTCACGGTCTCTTCTCACGGATTCTGCAGGATTTGACTCCTCTGTCAGCAGTTACTTTACACCTCCCGTATCATCAAAGCATATGCTTACTAGACGCTTCAGAAAACTCAACTAATATTCAGTCACCTCAAAGATTTTATATAATCCAACAGTGTGTACCTTGAAGCACTTAGCTGTATCAAACTGTCCTGACATGCAAGTGGGTCTAGCTTGATCTCCTTCCCAACATGACATCTTTTATCTGTGTTTATGTGCCTGTTCAGTTTGCAATGCATGTGCTGCGCTCTGTCTTTCTCAGTCTTGTTCATCTGTCATCGTTCATATTGTACAAAGAAGCCGGTTGTTTTTGCAGATGCCTGAAGATGTTAGTGTGTGTTTGTGGTTTTCTTTTGTGGCATGTTCTGGGTCTGACGCACATTCAAGCAAGCAGTCCTCACGAATACACTGCACACGTGTGCTCGCTTTTTGAGAAACTGTAAAGAGATGATGTCTGCAGCTGTAATTTTATTAAAAGAGCCATGCACAGTTGTACAAATATTTGTTTCGGCGACCTATTTACCACTTTAAAGAGGTCATAACATGAGAAATCAAATCTGCCTTGATTCTGAAATTCTAAATGTTCATTAATAAATAATTAAAATGCTATTTTATAATTATAAGCTTGCTATTTTTTCAGACACTTTTGTCTGTTAATGACGGTTTTATACGGATTATGTTTTCAGAATTCTCGCGTGCAATGGCGAGTGAGCGTTGATACGGTTTCTTATGTAATGACATTATAAGAATCACAACAGTTGGAAAAAAATGGATCAGAATGAGGGTTGAAAATAATCGGTTTGTTATGTGAGAGAACTTCATGAACATTATAAGTGAACCTCAAGGAACGTATTAAAATAATAAATCCATGTCATGACCCCTTTAAATCTCACTTAAACAGTGAATGCATGCATCTCTTCCCTGATGTCTTTCTTTAAATAGTAATGGATTAAAACTCTCTCTGTTGTAGTGGTTTATCTATGTCTGTTTTTCTTATTTGTTTTCTGGTTGTGGTGGTTAAATGTGAATTTCTCAGGTGAAGACCGCTCTACAGGGTAGTAAAGGGCACACGCGCTCTCAAAAACCGCGGGAGAGGAAGACCGTAAGTGCTCTGAGGCGGTTCAGCTTCACATCTGTGTGAAAAGCTTGTGAACGGAGCCTGGAGCAGCGTGGATCGTGCACGCATTACTGCTTGATGCTTCCAAAACAGCCTGTTTTCTGTGTGACTAGTGTTTTTATGTTTTTTTTTTTTTTTTTTTTTATATATATATACACATTAAGGGCACAGATGTCACGCATGACTGCATTTTCATGCATTGGTTTAAAGTTTTAGCCTTCATCAAAGTAAATTGCATGCAAAAAAATTCAAACATCATATACTGCTGTAAATGCATTCACTTGATTTCCTGTGGGTTTTAATTGAGGTTGACATACCTTTTGTTGGGCCTGTCTGCAGTTGCAGCCCTGCATGGTGTGATTTTTACAGTCAGCTCTTTATGAGATGTAATTCACTAATGTTCTGTTGTCTTCCATCTGATTTGCAGAGTCAGAATGCCAGTAAGTCTGAGGATCAGAGCGAGCTGGTCTCTCGTTTGAAGGGTCTCGAACTGGACAACAAGGTTTTGCACAAAGGTACATATGAGAAAAGACAGAGATGTGGCTGTTCCAAAACCTAGTGAGTAGGCTTGCTGTATTCTCGTTGTTTCCGTGTTCAGCCACAACACAGTTTGCGTCGTTTTTTTTTACTCCTCCTTCATGGTAATAAAATTCATTTAGTTCAGTCAGACAACAGTCGCAGTGTGAGCCGGATGAGTCGCAGCACAGACCAGCGGCAGGAGTCGGATCAAATTTATCACAAGAGTGAGGAGCTGACTGATGAGACGATGGCGGAAGATTTGGTTTCAAAGTCAAATGTAAAAGCGCCTATTTGGCAATATTTTGGACTAACACCCAGTGCTAAAGACAACCTGCAAAGGATAAGTTGTGTTTTTCTTTAAGAATAATAATGAACCCACCAATCAAACAATTGCTGCCCCTGAATTGCCTTCTGTAGAAAGCAATTTTCTAGTTCCTGACATGAAGGCTGTTGGATACTGCCTTGAGGAGCATTCGTGCACAACACAACGATTTGCAGTGAACAGAGTGACTTGAAGTCAAGACATGGTGAATGTTAAAGATGCAGTTTGGGAATGTCCATAAATGCACAGTTAAAAAGGTTGAGAAAAGTTGAACTTTATACAAATGAGGTCTGATGCAACTACCAATAAGAGAGAAGACTAATGAAAGAAAAATGAAAACGCTTCCTAAAACGTCTCGACGTCTTTCATTGCATTAATTTTTAGATATTCCTTTGTCCATTTAGAATGACATCCTACTCATTTGTGATCAGATGTCCAAAAGTTGTGCTGGGTCTCCATGGAAAAATGGAAAAAATGTGATTTTTCCAGGCCTAGAAAAGTCACAGAACTTTCAATTTAATAGTGTTAGTTAACAACAACAATACCAGTTGTTATCAGTGGGATACCTACCACTAAGACCAACATAAAATAACCAGGATGCATTAGAAGGTAGCTGCCCATGTGGACAGTGATGCAGCACACTAGGGTTTGGAACCGACTTTGAGATTGAAACCGTTTTGGCTGAATATCCGGCTTGTCTTGAGCGTATTTTGATCAGTGCGAGATTAATTAATGGATCTGTTGGTTTATCAGTGGTGGATGATTTGAAAGCCACGCTGTCCAAACTGGAGTCCAGAATGGCCATGCTGGAGAAAAGCCAGTCGCCGGCTTCAAAGACTGTTACCTTCACCAAGGTAGATGTGAGATACTGCCATCTTGAAGTCAAACCATCTTCAAATCATCTTGAAACAAATACAATCATGATTCTTCACGTAACGTGTTTATTATTTTATCTGAAGGCTGCTCCTGTCCAGAAGCCCAAGGTTGAGGAACATAACTGCGCTGACGACGACGACGACGACGATGATGTTGACCTGTTTGGAAGTGATGAGGAAGACGAGGAGGCAGAGCGTATCAAAGCAGAGAGGGTGAAGGAGTACGCCCAGAGGAAAGCCAAAAAACCAGTCCTCATCGCCAAATCATCCATCCTGCTGGACGTCAAACCTGTACGAGACCTTCAGCACACACAGTGTTTAAAGTATCATTCCTTCCTGCCATATTCGTTATAGTTTCGAATATGTCATCTTTCTTTCATTGCTCAGTGGGACGATGAGACCGATATGTCCAAGCTGGAAGAGTGTGTGCGCTCCGTACAGCTGGACGGCCTCCTGTGGGGAGCTTCTAAGCTGCTTCCTGTTGGCTACGGCATCAAGAAGCTGCAGATCAACTGTGTGGTTGAAGACGATAAAGTGGGAACAGACATTCTGGAAGAGGAGATCACCAAATTTGAGGACTACGTAAGTGTTTTTGGTTTTCTCATGCAATTTCTATGATTGTAATGCGTCCAGACACATTGTACTTTAGCATTTTTAGATTCTATTCACTTCAATATAGTAATTGTTTTATATGCTGCAGTAAAATACTGATTATATTGTAATGATTTATATTTTACATATGTTTTTTTTTTTTATTGCTTTACAGTATTTTTTCTAAAATAGAGGAAAGATTGTGAGAAAGTATCTTGATTGTCATGAAAATAACTGAAAATAAGAGAACTGTATGTTTTATTAAATGAAATGTTACATAAACTACATAAAAATTATGCAACCATAAGTACAATTGCATTAATTCATGCGTTTTGTAAGTGTTAGAGTGTTTTTAATAAAATAGAGGAAAACTTGAGAAATTAACTTTATTGTAATGAAAATAAAGAAATAAGTTAAATTATATAAAGATGTTATTAAATTAAATGTTTATGACATATGACTAAGACAAACCAAATCGGTCTTCACTTATTCACGATATACATTGTAAAGTAAAACCTTATTTTTGGGTGAACGTACTTAACATTTCTAATGATATTCACTCTTTGAATAGATTATAAAAATCAAGTTTTACTACGTTGATTCCTCATTGTGTTGTAGGTCCAGAGTGTGGACATTGCTGCCTTCAACAAGATCTGAGCCTCTCACCTCAAAGAACCACCACACACTGGGTTATGCTGCTTTTATATCACACGGTTACCAATAAACTGTTCAGCCACGTGAACAAACTCACAGCAATAACTGTTTTTATTTGTATGCTCTTTATTCCTGTCCTGAAGTTTCCATTATATTCATGCTTCATATTTGAACTGTTATTCTTTATTTAAAGGGTTAGTTCACCCAGAAACGAAAATGGTCAGTATGTTGTGTAATATTGACGTCAGAGTGCTCCTTTTCATAATGGTTGCATGTGCAGTTTAGCCTGTACAATAATGAGCTACTGGAAGAAAACAAAACAACCTGAAGGTTACTGAACAAGGACATGCTTTTGATTTTTGGGTGAACTGTTCCTTAAATAAAACGAGAGCACAGAATGCATTACTAAGCTGAGAAGCTGAAAGTTCGACAGAGTTTCAAAGTGGACCCCAGTCCAACCCAGAAAGCAGGGTAGAGAGGTTGGGTAAAAGTGGTCTGCTCTCGATACAGCAAAATCATGGTATCATCTGCCAGAGAAATGCTGTAAAATGCAAGAGTTCCAGCGTTGTGATCAAGATACACACCGACTCTGTGTGGCGTTGGAGTGTGTATTTCTACGCTAAACTTACTGTGCCGGAACAAACAAAGAGAATCGGAGAAATCCAAACTCCACGATTTTGAGTTGCATCCCAGTTTTCGGTCTGGATTTCCTCCGGTCCTGGGAATCGACTTGTAGGATACTCCAATAGAAACTCCACCATCACCTCCCCACTCCACCTCCCAATATCCGCATCCAGACAGGCCTTTGGTGCACAAGACTTGAGCCCAGCTGCTGAAGCGCTCTGGGTGATCCGGGTACGGCTGAGGCTCGTGGACGGTCGTGACCTCTGAGTGTTCTCCAGAAAGGCGGAGGAAAAAGTTGGCCGTGTTTGGGTCCAATGTCAAATCACAGCAGTCTGAAAGGAAAGATACTTAAGTCTCATCCAATAATTTACATTAGTACATGTATCTCTAAAAGTCTCTATTCTGATTGGTCACTCACAACATTCAGAGTGCAACAATGCCGGCCTCTTTTTCAGCGGCGCTAATTGTGGAAGATTTTTTTTTTTTTTTTTTCCCATAGGGATTAGGAAAACGTTTATTGCAATTTTTTTTCTAAATAATTATACATACATAAATGTTTGTTTATTTATATATATATATATATATATATTTTTTTTTTTATTTATTTATTTTTTTTATTTTTTTTATTTTTATATATATACATAGAGAGAGAGAGAAAGTGGAGAGAGATTCGATTACATAATTTGTGGAGCTTCACGACAGTGGGCGGCACAAAAGAGCCATTTTGCTTTTTTTTGTGTAATTTTCTGTACAACATCATGATGTAGAACCATCTGACATGAAGTGCATTCAAATTGTTTAATAATGCACAGCTAGCCATGGATTATATGGTATTATACCATAGTCATTTGCCAGCATTGATGAGTTAACCCTTTAAACCCTAAGGGTATTTTCAGAGTTCTTTTTTCTGAGTGACGCACAAAAAGTAAAGACTCGTAACTCCAAAACACTAGCGAGGAGAGACAAAAGGTGGGTATCGTTTTCAGAATTTTTAATTTGGACATTTGTATGCTGAGAAACAGCAAATAAACAGCAAAAAAAAAAAAATGGAAAAAATGAAAAAAATTCATATTTCTAAATTAAAAAGGAATTAAAATGAAGAAAATGCGGTAGCGAGTTCATTCTTTTTTTTGTGATGTTCCTCTATATGTGAGCTGTATCTGGCTCAAATTTTGTGGTGATCGGATAAAGTTTTCAAAAGTTACAGCATTTGGAACAAATTTAAAAAAAAAAATTTAGCTTATTTTTGACATGCACCGCTGTCAGTAATATTTACCACCCAATATTTGATTGGAAAATTAAACGGTTACTTTTGTCAGTTACGGCTTATTAGATCTGTTTTGCCCTTTTGAATCAGATCCTCCTCTTTGAAAACTATGCATTTCAGTAGCGAAGCTATTTTATTAATAAAAGTCGCAGTGCAGTGCGCGCGCACGTTTCAACGAAAGCGGCGCGTTAATACAGAACGGTGATTAAACTGACTGGAACTACATGTGCATTAAGCAGTTTCAATGCACACCTTCCAGCCAATCAAAACAGAGTATTCAGACAGACCATGGTATAATGAGCTAATAAAATATTCAGCTTCGTGGCGTGACCCTGTCGGGGTTTATTTTGCAATAACCGGCTGGATATACATTATCCCGTACTTGATAGCCAAAGTCTGCCAAATCAGAACTCACATTGTAAGAAGTCTCCCCTGGTCCTCAGCTCAGTCTGTTGTAAATGCGTATGGGCTGGAAAAGGTCAGAGAGTTGAATTACGTCAGCTGTGTTTTAACTTACACCGGTGAACATGGTTGACTTGATGTGGTTTGATGACTCACTTGCTGGGAGGGATGTGAGTGTCCGTACCTGTTTCAGCGTTCAACGGACAACTCGAGGAGCTTTCAGCTGACTGATCGTGCACATCAACTGTAAACATAGCAGTGTCCGCGGTCAACAGCCATTTGTGCATCAGCAGCCGATATAATTCACAGCAGGTGTCCACTGTGGAGGACAACACCTCCGTATTCAGTAATCTTAGGTATCTTGTGTTTTTATACTCACCTAATTCTGAGATCTTTGTGGATTCTCTGTCACAGACCTCACTGACTTTATCTCTCAGCTCCGTGAGAGCTTTTCTCAATATCAGCAAAGGAAAGTACGGATGGACGTCAATGCTGGGCCGACTTCCGGAGTCAGGAGGCGCACAGAGAGTCTTATAGTTCTGCATGGGTAAGTCAAGCAGGTAAAGTTAGTGAACAAGCAAACCCACACCTTTTTATTCACTGACCCAAATGCAGCCTATAAACAAAGCGACTTCTTTTCTTCAGCTGTTCCCATATAGTTTCTCGTGGAGTATCGTAACCTCCAGCACAAATAAACAAATTCAGTTCATGTTTCAGAGCCAGGACTTCACCTGTAGGAAATGGATATGGTCCTCCGTGTTTGAGAGCACCTCTAACTCGGCTTCTCCTCTCCTGTGTTCAACTATCTGTTGATTCAGTCGTTCTAGAAGCTTCTCCGTCTGGCTGAGAGCTGTTTTCTCCTCACATCGGATCTGCTCTTTCACCTCCGAATGCTTCCTTTCAATGGAGCGCAGAAGCCTGATGAAGATCTTTTCGCTGTCCTCCTCAAACGCTTGTGCAGAACGCTATTGCGATGACAGAAGGGGCATTGTTTAACCTCTGGCCCTGTTCACTTATGGGTCACGCTTGCACTGTTCGCCGGTCAGAATGGAACGAACATCATAAATGAAACATTTTTTTTTTTTACAATCATTAGGATACATTTATCAATTCATAGGCCACTCTTTAAAGGCTTAGTTCAGCCAATAATCCCACACCCGTTAGACCTTCGTTCATCTTCAGAACACAAATTAAGATATTTTTGATGAAATCCGATGGCTCAGTGAGTCAGAAAGACACTAAAACATATTTAAAACAGTTCATGTGGTTCAACCTTAGCGACGAGAATACTTTTTGTGCACCAAAAAACCCCCAAAATAACGACTTTTCAACAATATCTAGTGATGGACGATTTCAAAACACTGATTCATGAAGCTTTATGAATCTTTTGTTTCGATTCAGTGATTCGGTTTGTGTATCAAACTGCCAAAGTCACGTGAACTAATGAAATTTCAAATCGCTTATGACGTAACGAAGCCTCGTTTACTGAAATCACGTAATTTTGGCGCTCCGAACCGCTGATTCGACACAAAAGATTCGTAAAGCTTCATAAAGTAGTGTTTTGAAATCGCCCATCACTAGATATTGTCGTTTATTTTGTTTTTTTTTAAACACAAAAAGTATTCTCGTCACTTTATAATATTAAGGTTGAACCACATGAACTGTTTTAAATATGTTTTAGTGTCTTTCTGGGCATCTGAAAGCGTTCATTATCTTGCTGGCAATAGAGACTCACTGAACCATCGGATTTCATCAAAAATATCTTCATTTGTGTTCTGAAGATGAACGAAGGTCTTACGGGTGTAGAACGACATGAGGATGAGGAATTAATGACAGAATTTTCATTTCTGCTTGTTCTAACCCTTTAAAAAACTCTTAAAGTTCTAACCAATTTTCAGCTTTCAATTTCACATCCAAAATGCACTAAAACTACAAAAACAGTTGATTTATGCCTCAAATCAACTCATTCTTCCATACGACTAGCAAAGGTTCCCAACAAATACACTTTATTATTCGACCTAAAAACACTAATCGGTGGCATTACACGTTTTCTTTTGTGAGATTTCTTTACAAAACAAGGAGGACACCTCTACTGTTACATGCTCCATGTTTACATAACTGTACAAAATTAAGCTTCCTCTTTTGGTAATGAAAGTTGAAAGACTGTAGGTTGAGCTACATTGTTTTGATAGAGTTGTAACATTTCGATATGCTATTACTGTAGAGATATAACAAATTGATATCTTATTCTTTTTTGTATCATGTTCGATTTTGAACTCAAGTTTAGTAGTTTTGAAAAGAGTACAGTATGCAAATGGGTCTTTGGTTTTGGTAGTAGTTGTGTCAAAGAAATTAATCCATACCATTTGAAAGAAGTACAATGATACAAGTACACACACAAGTACAAGAACTCGCAATTCTGACTTTTTTCACAGAATTATGAGAACTCGCAATTCTGACTTTTTTCACAGAATTATAAGATGACTCTCAATTCTGACTTTTTTCACAGAATTATGAGAACTCGCAATTCTGACTTTTTTCACAGAATTATGAGAACTCGCAATTCTGACTTTTTCACAGAATTATGAAAGAACTCGCAATTCTGACTTTTTTCACAGAATTATGAGAACTCGCAATTCTGACTTTTTTCACAGAATTATAAGATGACTCTCAATTCTGACTTTTTTCACAGAATTATGAGAACTCGCAATTCTGACTTTTTTCACAGAATTATGAGAACTCGCAATTCTGACTTTTTTCACAGAATTATGAAAGAACTCGCAATTCTGACTTTTTTC
This sequence comes from Opsariichthys bidens, assembly GCA_037194245.1. NCBI lineage: Eukaryota > Metazoa > Chordata > Actinopteri > Cypriniformes > Xenocyprididae > Opsariichthys > Opsariichthys bidens. Next base: position 10,683,217 of record CM074303.1, read on the forward strand.
ACAGAATTATGAGAACTCGCAATTCTGACTTTTTTCACAGAATTATAAGATGACTCTCAATTCTGACTTTTTTCACAGAATTATGAGAACTCGCAATTCTGACTTTTTTCACAGAATTATGAGAACTCGCAATTCTGACTTTTTTCACAGAATTATGAGAACTCGCAATTCTGACTTTTTTCACAGAATTATGAGAACTCGCAATTCTGACTTTTTTCACAGAATTATGAGAACTCGCAATTCTGACTTTTTTCACAGAATTATGAGATAACTCGCAATTCTGACTTTTTTCACAGAATTATGAGAACTCGCAATTCTGACTTTTTTCACAGAATTATGAGATAACTCTCAATTCTGACTTTTTTCACAGAATTATGAGAACTCGCAATTCTGACTTTTTTCACAGAATTATGAGAACTCGCAATTCTGACTTTTTTCACAGAATTATGAGATAACTCGCAATTCTGACTTTTTTCACAGAATTATGAGATAACTCTCAATTCTGACTTTTTTCACAGAATTATGAGAACTCGCAATTCTGACTTTTTTCACAGAATTATGAGAACTCGCAATTCTGACTTTTTTCACAGAATTATGAGATAACTCGCAATTCTGACTTTTTCACAGAATTATAAGATAACTCTCAATTCTGACTTTTTTCACAGAATTATGAGATAACTCGCAATTCTGACTTTTTTCACAGAATTATGAGAACTCGCAATTCTGACTTTTTTCACAGAATTATGAGAACTCGCAATTCTGACTTTTTCACAGAATTATAAGATAACTCTCAATTCTGACTTTTTTCACAGAATTATGAGATAACTCGCAATTCTGACTTTTTTCACAGAATTATGATAACTCGCAATTCTGACTTTTTTTCACAGAATCATGAGAACTCGCAATTCTGACTTTTTTTCACAGAATTATAAGATAACTCGCAATTCTGACTTTTTTCACAGAATTATGAGAACTCGCAATTCTGACTTTTTTCACAGAATTATGAGAACTCGCAATTCTGACTTTTTTCACAGAATTATGAGATAACTCTCAATTCTGACTTTTTTCACAGAATTATGAGAACTCGCAATTCTGACTTTTTTCACAGAATTATGAGAACTCGCAATTCTGACTTTTTCACAGAATTATGAGATAACTCGCAATTCTGACTTTTTTCACAGAATTATGAGAACTCGCAATTCTGACTTTTTTCACAGAATTATGAGAACTCGCAATTCTGACTTTTTCACAGAATTATGAGATAACTCGCAATTCTGACTTTTTCACAGAATTATAAGAGAACTTGCAATTCTGACTTTTTTTCACAGAATTATGAGAACTCGCAATTCTGACTTTTTCACAGAATTATGAGATAACTCGCAATTCTGACTTTTTTCACAGAATTATAAGAGAACTTGCAATTCTGACTTTTTTTCACAGAATTATAAGAGAACTTGCAATTCTGACTTTTTTTTACAGAATTATAAGAGAACTTGCAATTCTGACTTTTTTTCACAGAATTATAAGAGAACTCGCAATTCTGACTTTTTTCACAGAATTATGAGATAACTCGCAATTCTGACTTTTTTCACAGAATTATGAGAACTCGCAATTCTGACTTTTTTCACAGAATTATGAGAACTCGCAATTCTGACTTTTTCACAGAATTATAAGATAACTCGCAATTCTGACTTTTTTCACAGAATTATGAGAACTCGCAATTCTGACTTTTTTTCACAGAATTATGAGATAACTCGCAATTCTGACTTTTTTTCACAGAATTATAAGATAACTCTCAATTCTGACTTTTTTCACAGAATTATGAGATAACTCGCAATTCTGACTTTTTTCACAGAATTATGAGAACTCGCAATTCTGACTTTTTTCACAGAATTATGAGAACTCGGAATTCTGACTTTTTCACAGAATTATAAGATAACTCGCAATTCTGACTTTTTTCACAGAATTATGAGAACTCGCAATTCTGACTTTTTTCACAGAATTATGAGATAACTCGCAATTCTGACTTTTTTCACAGAATTATAAGAGAACTTGCAATTCTGACTTTTTTTCACAGAATTATAAGATAACTCTCAATTCTGACTTTTTTCACAGAATTATGAGATAACTCGCAATTCTGACTTTTTTCAGAGAATTACAAGATAACTCGCAATTCTGACTTTTTTTCACAGAATTATGAGATAACTCGCAATTCTGACTTTTTTCAGAGAATTACGAGATAACTCGCAATTCTGACTTTTTTCACAGAATTATGAGATAACTCGCAATTCTGACTTTTTTCACAGAATTATGAGATAACTCGCAATTCTGACTTTTTTCACAGAATTATGAGAACTCGCAATTCTGACTTTTTTCACAGAATTACGAGATAACTCGCAATTCTGACTTTTTTTCACAGAATTATGAGAACTCGCAATTCTGACTTTTTTCACAGAATTATGAGATAACTCGCAATTCTGACTTTTTTCACAGAATTATGAGAACTCGCAATTCTGACTTTTTTCACAGAATTATGAGAACTCGCAATTCTGACTTTTTTCACAGAATTATGAGAACTCGCAATTCTGACTTTTTTCACAGAATTATGAGATAACTCGCAATTCTGACTTTTTTCACAGAATTATGAGAACTCGCAATTCTGACTTTTTTCACAGAATTATGAGATGACTTGCAATTCTGACTTTTTTCACAGAATTATGAGAACTTGCAATTCTGACTTTTTTCACAGAATTATAAGAGAACTTGCAATTCTGACTTTTTTCACAGAATTATAAGAGAACTTGCAATTCTGACTTTTTTCACAGAATTATAAGATGACTTGCAATTCTGACTTTTTTCACAGAATTATAAGATGACTTGCAATTCTGACTTTTTTCACAGAATTACGAGATGACTCTCAATTCTGACTTTTTTCACAGAATTATGAGAACTCGCAATTCTGTTTTTTTTCACAGAATTATAAGAGAACTTGCAATTCTGACTTTTTTCACAGAATTATGAGATAACTCGCAATTCTGTTTTTTTTTCACAGAATTATAAGAGAACTTGCAATTCTGACTTTTTTCACAGAATTATGAGATAACTCGCAATTCTGTTTTTTTTTCACAGAATTATGAGAACTCGCAATTCTGTTTTTTTTTCACAGAATTATAAGAGAACTTGCAATTCTGACTTTTTTCACAGAATTATAAGAGAACTTGCAATTCTGACTTTTTTCACAGAATTATAAGAGAACTTGCAATTCTGACTTTTTTCACAGAATTATAAGATGACTTGCAATTCTGACTTTTTTCACAGAATTACGAGATAACTCTCAATTCTGACTTTTTTCACAGAATTATGAGATAACTCGCAATTCTGTTTTTTTTTCACAGAATTATAAGAGAACTTGCAATTCTGACTTTTTTCACAGAATTATGAGATAACTCGCAATTCTGACTTTTTTCACAGAATTATGAGATAACTCGCAATTCTGACTTTTTTCACAGAATTATGAAAGAACTCGCAATTCTGACTTTTTTTCACAGAATTATGAGATAACTCGCAATTCTGACTTTTTTCACAGAATTATGAGATAACTCGCAATTCTGACTTTTTTCACAGAATTATGAGATAACTCGCAATTCTGACTTTTTTCACAGAATTATGAGATAACTCGCAATTCTGACTTTTTTCACAGAATTATGAAAGAACTCGCAATTCTGACTTTTTTCACAGAATTATGAGATAACTCGCAATTCTGACTTTTTTCACAGAATTATGAGATAACTCGCAATTCTGACTTTTTTCACAGAATTATGAAAGAACTCGCAATTCTGACTTTTTTCACAGAATTATGAGATAACTCGCAATTCTGACTTTTTTCACAGAATTATGAGATAACTCGCAATTCTGACTTTTTTCACAGAATTATGAGATAACTCGCAATTCTGACTTTTTTCACAGAATTATGAAAGAACTCGCAATTCTGACTTTTTTTCACAGAATTATGAGATAACTCGCAATTCTGACTTTTTTCACAGAATTATGAGATAACTCGCAATTCTGACTTTTTTCACAGAATTATGAAAGAACTCGCAATTCTGACTTTTTTCACAGAATTATGAGATAACTCGCAATTCTGACTTTTTTCACAGAATTATGAGATAACTCGCAATTCTGACTTTTTTCACAGAATTATGAAAGAACTCGCAATTCTGACTTTTTTCACAGAATTATGAGATAACTCGCAATTCTGACTTTTTTCACAGAATTATGAGATAACTCGCAATTCTGACTTTTTTCACAGAATTATGAGATAACTCGCAATTCTGACTTTTTTCACAGAATTATGAAAGAACTCGCAATTCTGACTTTTTTTCACAGAATTATGAGATAACTCGCAATTCTGACTTTTTTCACAGAATTATGAGATAACTCGCAATTCTGACTTTTTTCACAGAATTATGAGATAACTCGCAATTCTGACTTTTTTCACAGAATTATGAGATAACTCGCAATTCTGACTTTTTTCACAGAATTATGAAAGAACTCGCAATTCTGACTTTTTTCACAGAATTATGAGATAACTCGCAATTCTGACTTTTTTCACAGAATTATGAGATAACTCGCAATTCTGACTTTTTTCACAGAATTATGAGATAACTCGCAATTCTGACTTTTTTCACAGAATTATGAGATAACTCGCAATTCTGACTTTTTTCACAGAATTATGAAAGAACTCGCAATTCTGACTTTTTTCACAGAATTATGAGATAACTCGCAATTCTGACTTTTTTCACAGAATTATGAGATAACTCGCAATTCTGACTTTTTTCACAGAATTATGAAAGAACTCGCAATTCTGACTTTTTTCACAGAATTATGAGATAACTCGCAATTCTGACTTTTTTCACAGAATTATGAGATAACTCGCAATTCTGACTTTTTTCACAGAATTATGAGATAACTCTCAATTCTGACTTTTTTCACAGAATTATGAGATAACTCGCAATTCTGTTTTTTTTTCACAGAATTATAAGAGAACTTGCAATTCTGACTTTTTTCACAGAATTATGAGAGAATTTCCCCCCCCCCCCAAAGTTCTGTTTTCGTAAATCCCGTTCATATGGTGGTCATTTTAGACTGCAAACAGCACAAGTTCGACTAATTTTTAAGATCATTTAGCCAAAAATCACCAAGTTTCGTACCATTCTGCTAAAGTTTTTATTTCCCCAGACAGGACCAGGGTTTAAAAGAGCAGAAGCACAGATGTCTTCCACACAAAAATAAGCATTATCTGAAGTTTCGTCAGTAGACCTACCTTGACGTATTTCACAATGTCCTTGAGTTCCTTTTCTCGTTCCTTACACCTCTGTTTTGACTTCTTCCACGCTTCCTCGAGATGTTTCTATTTGAAAACGATACATGTAAGAATTTCGTGCATTTCAAAGATTGACTTTACAGTTTTTGTTACCTGTTTTTCCATCCTCTCCTCCATAACCGACACCACACTGTGCCCCTTATGTCCGTCTTTTAAGCACGAACTACAGATGCATTGTTGGTCTGTGCGACAGTAAACATCCCGCAATTTATTGTGCCGTGAACAAAGTCTTTTCTGCGGCTGTTTCGTAACCTCAATAAGCGGATGCGTCCTTCCCCGATTCCTTTCATTGTGAGGTTTCAAGTGAATTTCACAGAATAACATCTGACATTTCACACAGAACTTAACAGCTCGGTGTTTCTTCCCGGTGCAAACATCACACTCCGCATCCGCCGCCTTCGCACCGGGATCCTGGACGCCGGTTCTCCTCAGTTTTTCCACAATGTCAGCCAGCATGGTGTTTCTGGACAGCGCCGGTCTGGGGTTAAAGGTGCGTCTGCACTGAGGGCAGCTGTATTCCTCTTTCAACTCGCATTTCCTCCAGTAACCTTTAATACATTCCATGCAATAACTATGTCCGCAGGGAATAGTGACCGGCTCCCAGAGCACTTCCAAGCACACCGAGCAACAGAATTGCTCCTTATCTACAGAGATATTGGTTTCTGCCATTTTTCCCCTACATGTGTGCAGTCAGAAGTGAGAGGCAGAAAGCTGGTCGCCAAGGACAGAGAGGACGAAACAATGAGTGTTTGTGTATAAACTGGGCGTGAACATAATGCAGGTACAGTGGAAACGTATCGGGTTTCAGTCCGAAACGGCCTGAAGCGGCCGATCACACACAAAAACAGGAAGTGGACACTTCTTTGCTTTTATGCAAATAGAACGTATCAGCTGGGTAAACTTGCTTTACATGCAACATACATATATTATATTTTGTGAGCTGCTCCATAATCGTGAGAAACACATTGAAACACAAAGGGAAGTTCCTGCTTTGTGGTTTCTCATTATGTGGTGGACGTCAGTAACTCTTATGTGCTGTTCGGGATGTTTTCATCCACTATGGGGAATTTTTGAGTCTTAATTTGGCCATAACTTTCTCCGTGTTTCAGCAAATGGAATGATTTTTGGTGACAAATCGTATTTTGACACATATTTTGGGAAAATGCTTTGAAAATTTTCAAAAACTCAACAGTTACCCTTTCGTTATGATTTTAACTGCTTTAAAAATGTATCAGATAAATATTTTTTTCAAATTTTTTTTGCTTAAATCTGTTAATCAACCTCAGTCCTGATCAAAACTACTAAATAAAAAAAAAAAAAATCAGGATTTTAACTTTTTAATTGCCAAATTCATAAATGATGTCACTGATTTGGGAAAAAAAGATTCCCAAAGATTAGAAACAACATTGTTAGTTTTTGTGCAGCATCAGATTTTAACGTTTTAAAAAGTTAAAATCCTGATTTTTTTTTTTTTTTTTTTTTTTTTTTAAATTTAGTAGTTTTGATCAGGACTGAGGTTGATTAATAGATTTAAGCAAAAAAATTTGAAAAAAAATATTTATCTGATACATTTTTAAAGCAGTTAAAATCGTGGCTGAAAACATAACGAAAGGGTCGTGAATTTGAACAATGCACAAGGGTTAAAAAACATTGAGCAAATCAAACCTCTTCAATTTTATTTTCTTAAAGTCGCTTTTCATTGATTCCCGAGCCATTTCAGTCTAAAACCCACCAAAACCGTTTGTAGAAATAGAACTTTTAGTTCATATTTCATATTTTCCTTGCCATAGTATAAGCATTGTTATGAGATAAACATGAAGAAAGACACATGAGTGTGAGATGTAATCTACAGACAAAAAAAATTATTTTGCTTTCTTTATAGTACAGCAAATAAAAACAGCCTTATTTCCATATCATCAGACCGATTCAAACCTTTTTTTTTTTAATGATTAATTGAGAGATTTTTTTTTTTCATTGCAACTTACGATCTAGGAAAATTGACATATTCACCCTTTATTCGATATTATTAAAGATTTTGTAAGCTTATTGCGGGGTCAATTCTTTTGTGAAAACGCCATGAAACATCTCAAATTGTGCTGGCGTCATTTTTGCCCAAGCTGTCATTCAAAGAAATTATGAACACATTTGAACACAATTATGAACAATTGATCATGTTGGAGTCGATGTATGCTTCTCCTGTGAGCTTTTTGTTGCATATTTTTGCAACATGCAAAAATATGCACCAATGCATATTTTTTTGCATATAGTAAAATAAAACCTGCAGCTGTAGTTTGCCCCCCCCCCCCCCCCCCCCCCCCCCACACACACACACCAAATAATTTAGTCAGATAAATGCCAAGTTTATTTGTTCTTCTCTCATATTTAAAATATTGTATATATTTTTGACCATACCGTACTATATATCTCTATATGCTCTAACGTCTGAGGCTGGTGATTCTAATAAACCTTTTCTAGACTACACATGAAGAATGCCTTCAAGCAAATCTATACACAGGTGTTAGAGATATTAAATTTTGTAATGCTGATAATTTTCCATTTTTTCGTTCCTTGTAAATGGAAACTACTTGTTGGAAAGCCAATAAAAAAAAAATTACATTTTGTAAAGAAATTTATGCATAAAGGCCACTTTTCACAATTGTATATTTGTCCCCAAAACTAAGCATTTAAACATACGTCTTGTTTAGAAGATCACGAGATTTGTCATGGACACCCATCCTGATATAAGAAGCAAATTACAAACAATAGGATAAATACGATACAAATTAAATACGCTACGTCTTTCGAGTAGGTTCATTTAATATGTATGCGTTTATTTAACATCTTTTGCTGTTTAATTAACATTAATGACACACAGATATTTTAGGTTACTGTCACTTTAAGACCGAATGCTTGGATCTAAAATACTGACACACATCAAAGTACCAATAGTCTTTCCACATATCCCATTTTCACAGAACTGTTTAAGTTCCCTTAAGCCAAAACCGACTGCATTTATATACTTCACATGATGGGCGTTTTGAAATCCCTGTCTGTATTTGGCCTCCCTTCGCAAAGCCCCGCCCCCTTTAGTTACTGTTGCTATGTCCGACAAGTCATGCGCTCTCACGCCACACATCATGTTCTCACGCAGTGAAAAATACATCCTGGAGCAAAGAGGACACTGACAACGAATGAAACCGTTTCATATTTAAAATATTGTATTTTTTAAATAAATTTAATCAATAAATAGCGTCTAGTGTGTGTTTAATGTGTGGTGACAGATCGCTGTAGCTCCTCGTGAAGCGATCATTGCATCAAATAAACATGAATGAACATCAGAAGGAATGTTGTTTCTAAGACGTGAGTACACACAATTTAAGTTCAAGTTCACGACATTAATCTACTATCTCCCCTGACCGCTTTGTCGGACAAAACGGCGGATTCGGGGTTATGATTGGTCAGATCGCCTGTCAATCAAACTGTTTGCGAAGAGTCAATTCGGGATTATGCGCTGTCTGAGATGTCAACCTCAGATGTTTCACAATTTACTGTATAATACCTCCATAAACTTTTTGAAGATCGTCGTTAAATGTTCACACAGACCGACTTTCCATAGCATTACGCCTGACTAACTAAAGATGAGCGTCATGTTTTACACAAAACACGGAATCTGCTCAAAGCAAATGTACAGCTCGTGTGACAGACGCAGATTATACAATCCAGCTCAGTCATAATTACAGGCGCAGAGTTTATTTTCCCTGTAATGCAACTCTGTTTATAAATCTGTGCAGATCCAGATGTTTAGATAATTATTTCCTGGAAATTCTTCTTTTTAGTTGATTAAATCGAGAGGTTAAAAACCACGGTTGATATACGGTCACAGTGGAAAAGGAAGCGCATTGCATCATAGGATCATTCCATCCATACAAAAGTCTTAATTTTTTTAGTGAAATTCATTTGGTTCCACGGTAAACTGTTTTGAAGAAATTTTATTTTTTATGATATGAAAAAAAAAAAGTTTCTTTTTACCCTAATTTTAAAAATACTTAAACTTTGTTTAATTCACACAAATACATTTCAGACATATGAAGCTAAAATTAACATATTCAACACTTCTGATATACAGCATCAGTGGATAAACACTGATAAATTACACCAACATAACACTCTAAATAATGTGTATGATTAATACTTAAGAAAATACTATAATCATAGCTTAGTCAACCGATATTTAGTTCCTATAGGACATATTGTTTTTTTGTTTTTTTTTTACATGTTCAACTTGAGTATGTAATGTTACTGTTTGAGCGTGAAAAAGGTCTGCAAAGTCACACCAATCAGAGCACACTGTGCTTTTCAGTAGGAGGGGCTTCACTGAGGCAGAGCGTTACTGACAGGCTCAGAAAAGAGGTGCTGCAACAATGTCAAATATGTGAAAATTGAGCATTTTTTGGCATAATATGGCCTCTATAAATCACACAATATTGTAACCTTCACTTCAAGCACACTTGTAATCATCAGATATACAGTTTAACATTGTTTCCATTGAGACTCCAAGTGTAGACACTGAAACGCATCTGCATTTACATTTCCGTCTTATTTAGTAATAAGAGTTTGTGGTTAATATAGCTTTACATTTTTTACCATGAAAATGTACATGTTCCAAAACACTACGACAAACCGACTTTGGCCTCTTCGATGAATTACAATCAGGCATTTCTGAAGCTGTACTCAAGGCTATCTTCGTCTCCTGCGTGGCTGTAGTTTCTGACGAGGACCTTGCGTTCTCGATCCTGAAGAGGAAATGGAAGATGAGAAGACGATGATTTACTGTAAACAGAAGCTAAGAGGTGAAAGATGATACTACGGTCACAGTTTAATCTCTTCAGTCTCAGGTCAACACTGTATATTCAATAAACTCTTTTAGTGATACTCACCAAATGACGAGAAGGGAAACACACCAATTGTCGGGACGCTAACGGTAAAAGGGATCTGGACAGGCTGGCCAAACAACGGTGCTAAAGCTATGAAATAAAAGATTAATCCTGTTAGCACTCTAATCTTTTTCACATGTGGTTGAACTAAATTAATTAAGTATTAACAATATTATATTAGATTAAAATGAAACATCCACTAAAGATTTTGAGTATTAAGTTCTGTTCCAAAACCTAGTGAGCATTTTAAAGGCAACATACACTACCGATGAAGTATTATTTGCTTATTTATTAAGCAAAGATGCATTAAATTGATCAAAAATTACAGTAAAGGCTTTTACAATATAACAAAAAACTATATATATTTTAAATGCTGTAAAAGCTGTTCTTCTAAACTTTCTATTCATCAAATAATCCTAAAAAAAGGCATCACCGTTTCCAAAAAATAACCGTTTTCAACATAAATACTAATAAGAAATGTGTCTTGAGCAGCAAATCAGCATATTAGATTGATTTCTGAAGGATCATGTGACTCTGAAGACTGGAGTGATGATGCTGGAAATACCGCTTTGAATCAAAGAAATAAATTACATTTTAAAAAAATAAAACAGTTATTTTAAATTGTAATAATATTTCACAATATTACTGTTTTACTGTATTTTTTAATATATATATATATATATATTAAAAAATACATTTTAAATTGTAATAATATTTCACAATATTACTGTTTTTACTGTATTTTTATATATATATATTTATATTAAAAAATACCTTTTAAATTGTAATAATATTTCACAATATTACTGTTTTTACTGTATTTTTTAATATATATATATATATATATATAAAATACAGCGTTGGTGAGCAGAAGAGATTTCTTTCAAAATCATTACACATATTACAGACCCGAAACGTTTGCGATAAGACGGTTCCAAGATGTAGGCATCTTGTTTTGGCGGAGAGCTGTGACACCGTTGCAAACATCCTCCATAAAGAATGCTTACCCAGAATGCATTGCAACAGGAAAAAAAAAAAAATCACGCAAGAAGCAGCAGGCATCACTACAGCTGTGTCCGAAACCGCTCCCTATCCACTATATCGGGTGACATTTTGTAGCGGTGTCCGAATTCTGAGTGAACGACTTCATTCCCTACATTCGTTCACTACTTTATACCCATTCATTCGATGTACACTCGTTGAAGCACTATTTCCCAAAATCCAATGCGGAGAGGACTGTGAAAGAGCGGAATTGCGATCTACAGCTTTCTTATTTCTGCTTTAACATTTATTTCATGTTAGTTTGATTGATATTGAAAAAAAACACTGACTTTAAAGGTGCACTATGTAGTTTTTCGGCCACTAGAGGTCGCCTATTCAAAACAAAGGCGTAGCTTGATGACGCCGAGTTTGAGCGAGGAATCTTGGGACGTGTGGTCTTCACCTCACAGCCGGTGGAAAAGAATCGGGATGGGACTCGGGCAGAAATCACGTTCACGGATGAGATTATTAACGTCACTGTAGTGTGAAGCAGAGCAGGAGCGAGTGTTATGGAGCTGAACCAGACGAAAAATATTATTATTAATCATTACTTGAATAAAAACTACTAAAATATAGAGACAAATTATTATATAAATTAATTTTAAAAATTTAATTATACTAATAAGGTAAAAATAAATATATTACTTTATCATTAAAATATATTACGTCTGCATCAACTCAGTTTAATGTTTCTAACAGCTTGAACAGATGATAATTTAGTGGATGATTTAAAAATATTCGTTAAGCGTAACGTAATCAGCCTGAGGAGGGCGCTCAACGACCACGTCATCTGTGAGCGCGAGAGTTTCTAACGAACTAAAAAAATAATAAAATACATGAAATAATTTTTATTTAGTTTATTTTTGTTTGCAGCTTTTTTATATAGTATTTAATGATTATGAACACATTAATCATGACAAACCAATTAGACAGTCGATGAAACTGGCACGGCGGTATGTATGATTACGAAATAAAGTCATATATGATTCTCATTGTTCGTCCGAATTCACTCACTTCATTTCGTTCACTCTTTCATGCCGTACACTATATAGGGTTTAGTGAATGAGAGAACGAGTGAGGGGTTTAGGTTTTAGAACAGATTCTATATGCAGAATTTCATCTAGACTTCGTTTATTTTATGGACTCTTACCTGCATTTGACTCTGAATCCGTATTTGGTTTAATGCTCTGAATAATAGTAACGTCGTTCACTGCAAACCGGAACAGGAGAGTTAGAGTGAGTAGCTAGAGTCATTTCACAATACAATTAAATATTGATTCAGTCCTTAAACGTCTCATTTAAACACAAAGTCTGTTCACCTTTTTCTGAGATGTTGACAAACCCCCCCTGGCAGACGTCCTCGAGGAGAGCCTGAAACTCTGTTAGCGCCGTCATCGCTGTTCCAAAGCTCGGGTCAGAGGTAATGTTTGGCAAGTCAACAGGAACGGGCTGAGCACACAGAGACTTGCAGTTCTGAACAAGAACAATCATTAAAAAAAAAATCAAATTGCAGCTATGTCAGCCGTAGGCAGCGGTTTGACTTTAAACTACAACTCCTGATACTGGTTTCAGTTCACAAAGGCTGGTTTTCATCTCTGCACATAATGACAGATTAAAGCACAGACTGACGCAATCTCATTTCTGTCTCTCTTTGAGTCCTTTGAAGTTTGGAATAAAGGTCCACCATGTGAAACCCAATGAAAAGCAGGAGTGCCTAACAGCCCAAAAGACAAATGTGATTTCAGAGCTCTTTCTTTTGAAGGAACTGGTCACCCAAAAGTAAACATTCTTAAAGTCACCATGAAATCAAAACCGCCGATTCTTATTTTTGAATGTTGCCGTGCCTCTGACAAATGATTTATGTGTAATTTTTTTTTTAATTCACATGAATAAATGGAGCTACAATACACTTCATAACCTAAGATGATGAAAACGTAATGACAGAAAAACGTTTTCTGAAAAACCAGACATTTTCTGGTAAAAAAAAAATCAACTTTGAGCTTGATTTTGGTAAAACGTTAATAATACACATGCAAGTATATGATCATATTATGCAGCATTATAAACTTTTAACAACACAGTGTTTAATTATTTCAAAATACAGTATTTTTTTCCATTTTCTGAAGACTTGAGAGCGAGACGGGGTTTGGGGGCAGGGACAAAAATGTATTATGTCATATTATATTCCCATAATAAGGAAGAAAAGACTATCGCAACTTCCGTTTCACACACTGACTTTAAAGGTGCACTATGTAGTTTTTCGTCCACTAGAGGTCGCCTATTACAAAGGCGTAGCTTGATGATGCCGAGTTTGAGCGAGGAATCTTGGGACGTGTGGTTCTCATCTGAAGAATCGGGATGGGACTCGGGCAGAAATCACGTTCACGGATGCGATTATTAACGTCACTGTAGTCTGAAGCAGAGCAGGAGCGAGTGTTGTGGAGCTGAACGAGATGAAAATTTTACATACTGCAGCTTTAATACTCAAGAAATAGAGCAAAAGTATGGAAGCTTGTTTCTGACATGGAATAACAATAATAAAAAAATCTCACAATTCTGAATTTATTTCTCACAATTTTGAGTAAAACTCTCGTAATTCAGACTTTTTTACGACTTTATTCCACAATTACGATTTAAAAAAAAATATATAATATATATAAAATAAAAATTGGGGAAATGCAAACTTGCGAAATGACCCAATTTTGAGTTAAAAATAAAGACTTTTTTTTATACCTTGCAATTCTGGTTAAAAAAAAAAAAAAAAAAAAAAAAAGTCTGAATTAAAACATTTTCAATCAAAATTGAGAAATATAAAAAAGCAGGCTTCCACACAAATTGGCCGGTCCTGGAGAGCCACAGTCTTGTCAAACACACCAAGGTCTGAAGGATTACTAGAAAGCTACAGGCAGGTGAGTTTTCATCATGATTGGAGCTGAAGCTCTCCAGGACCCGATGTTCGCCAACCCTGTGATATGCTTTTAGTATAAGGAAAAAAGCAGCTACTATTCGTGCGAACGTGAAAAATCCAAAACTGAAAAATCCAACAAGAAAACTTCACTACGGAGTGAGTGTTGCTTAGTGGTTAAAGTCACCGATTAGGTTCGAAAATGTGCTAAATGAACTAACCACCATTGTGTGCTTGATTTAGGCACTTAACTTCAGGACACTCCAGAGACTTTGGATAAGAAAGCAATTTCTGAATAACCAGCAGCATTACCTGGAGGAAGGCGATATGGTCCTCTGTTTGCGAGAGCTCTCCTAATTCACTGTGTCTTTTCTTCAGCTCTGTTATCTCCTGCTCCAGTTGTTGAAGCAGCACTTCAGCCTGGCTCACTGCCGCCCTCTCCTGACCCCGGATCAGCTCCTTCACTTCAGCGCGCCGTCGCTCTATGGAGCACACCAGCTCTGTGAAGATGCGCTCGCTCTCCTCAAGGGCTGTCTGTGCCGAGAGCTGCGACGAAACAAAAGCGAAACGATAAAGCATGACTTCGACTTAAAAGGGGTCATGCTGTGGAAAAAAAGGATTTGAATTGCTCTTTTGAAGTGAGAGTTTGATGTACAGCACTATGTACACGTACTGTAACTTTCAGAGTTTCCTGAAACTAAAGAGCGAATATTCAGAAATCTTTATAAGGCTTTGGATTTGGGACCATATTTGAGGCCTTGTTCAGGATCTTATTACTCTGTCTTAGTCAAAGATGTAACAAATTTAGAATATGAGTGACCTTTTTGTGGAAAAAATAGAACTGTTAAAAACAAGCTGAAAGTTTTAAATGAATACTGAAATACATTCAGCATTTTGTTTATTTCAGTCTGCCTGGTTCATGGTCTGACGGGTCTTGGTCTGGGGTTAAAGGGGTCTGAATCTTTCAGTTTAGTCCTAGGCAGTCTAGTCTAGGGCTATGTGTGAAATCGCCCCCTATACCCTTAAATAGGGCACTATTTTTTAAGGGGACAGCCATTTGTAGTGGTGTCCGAAACCATAGCAGACATTATTCACCGCCCACAATAACGAGTGTACAACTGATGTACACTCAACGGCTAGAGAATACCCATAATGCACTGTGAGAGTCGTGCGGCGAATGGATTACTGCCTCTGACCAGAAGATGGCGCTGCAGCTGAATCATCAGTCGTGGCCTAGTGGTGAGGGAGTCGGGCTTGTAATCTGAAGGTTGCTGGTTCGATTCCCACGCCGGCAGGAATTGAAGGTGGGGATTGTGAATAAACACCATCTCTCCACCTTCAATACCATGACTAAAGTGGCCTTGAGCAAGACATCTAACCCCTAAATGCTCCCCTTGTAAGTCGCTTTGGATAAAAGCATCTGCTAAATGACTAAATGTAAAAAATCATCAATCCATATTCTAAACCGCTGGTCCAATGTGGGTACGACGTAATATCAAAAAACCATACATTTCCATTTAAGCGTGGCAGAAATTTTGTTCTTTCATTTGAGATATTGACATGTGATTTCAATCATTGACAAGAACGTTAAAAGAGTAACAAACTGTGTGCACTGTTTGTGAAAAGTAATAATTATTTTGTTAGATTTTGCCTTGATGTAGGTTCATTTCTAATGAATAATAAGGGTGTATTCATTTGATCAAATATATAGTCAAATATGGTTATAATCTAAAATAACTGATTATATTATAAATATTTGTATATATTATAAATATAATTCATTCCTGTGATGCAAAACTGAATTTTCAGCATCATTACTCCAGTCTTCTGGGTCACATGATCCTTCAGAAATCATTCTAATATGCCCATTTGCAGTGTTGGGTGTAACGCATTACAAGTAACCTGAGTTATGTAATCGGATTACTTTTTAAAGTTACTAGTAAAGTAATGCATTGCTTTTTCAATTTGCAACAAAATATCCATGTTACTTTTTCAAATAAGTAATGAAAGTTACTTTCTTTTCACATTTATTGACAAAACAAATAAAAACATTGAAATGCAATCTCAGAATTTTACGCAAACCTGTAATAATTAACTCTATTATATTACACAAATATACTTTATGTTTTTAATCTCAGTCTTTGCTGCTGACCTTCAATTATCTAATTCAACCATACTAATAGGCAAAAATTACTTTAGATTAGATTTAGAAATAAATCCTATAAATCCTGTATCCTATTCGTCTTTGATCCAGAACGGCAGCACCGCTGAAAGGTGTGAACGGTGCGCCCTCTACTGTAGAGGCGTAACTATGCCTGAGGTTGATTTGTTTCACTTTTGGTAAGAAAGGACCTTAACATTTGCCAAAAATAGAACTTTTTTGCTGCTGTTGTTGTTGTTATTAAAAAACAAAGCAAGCCCAGCCCATGTGAGAAAAACGTCAAAGTAATGTAAAAAGCCAAAATAAAAAGTACGCAATTTATTACTTTTTTAGGGAGTAAAGTAATATTGTTATGCAGTAACTTTCCCCAAAACTGCTGATTTGATGCTCAAGACACATTTATTATCATCAATGTTGAAAATAGTTGTGCTGCTTTATATTTTTGTGGAAACTGTGATGTTTTCAGAATTCCTTGATGAATAAAAGAAACCTTTTATAACATTATGTCCTTTTTGATCAATTGAATGCATCATTTCTTTAAAAAATATCTTACTGACCCCAAACGGTATAGCGCATGTAAAACTATAAAATGAACTTACTTTGAACTTACCATGTTACTATGAACATTTAATATATAAAATAAACTAGACAGCTGTGTTATTTGCCCCCAATAAATAACTATTATTGAAAAGCTAAAGGTTAACAAGGATCGACCTCCTTCAGGGAAGTGTGTGACGGGAAAACACACACTCACAGTGAGCATCTGTGTCGCCTGTCTCAGGTCTGCCAGCTCCTTCTCTCTCTCCTGAATCCTCTGCTGGGAAATCCTCTGCATCTCCGCCAGAGCATTCTGGGAAGAAAAACACAGGTTACATAATAGCTTGTTCTGACTCATAAAAATTCGCACTCTTAGAAACGGTCTACAATTTTACCTTTTTCTCATTCATCTCTGCTGTAGCTAGAACAGTGTCGTGTCCTTTGTGTTCATCCGTTAAACAAAGGTAACAAATACATTGCTGATCTGTGCGGCAAAACACCTCTAGTAGTTTATCATGCCGAGAGCAGAGCTGTTCTTGTATCTTCTTTGAAGGAGAAACCAGCTTGTGTTTCTGGAAGGCAGGAGACTCGTAGTGAGGCTGCAGGTGAGTCTCGCAATAAGACGCCAGACAGACAAGGCAGGATTTAAAGGCTTTGTTTTTCTTCCCGGAACACACATCACATTCGACATCCCCGGGTTCAGCTTGGGTCGGATCAGACGGGGTCAGCTCAGCATGCAGTCCTGTCTTCTTTAGTTTCTCCACCACATCAGCCAGCATGGTGTTCCTGCCCAGCACAGGTCTGGGAGCGAAGCTCTGCCTGCATTGAGGACAGCCATAAATCCCCAGATAGTCGTCCTGGTCCCAGTAGCCTTTAATGCAGCCTTTACAATAACTGTGTCCACATGGAATAGTCACAGGGTCCTTTAAGACATCCAGGCATATAGAACAGTTGAACTGGTCATGCTCCAGGAAAACCCCAGCTTGCGCCATTTTAAAACCTTTCTTCCCGTCCAGCCCCAGTGGCAGAATGAAGCCCAGGCAAGCTTTGTTTATGCAGGAAGTGAGTCATGTGACCACAGAGGCTGACAGGAGGGGGAGGGGCGGAACAGCTGCGCGGCACAACAACTGAGCATGTCAGGAAATACGAAGCAGAGCTGCGGTGTTAAGTGCTCTGTTAAAAATTAGTAGGTGAATCTCACAAAAATGAGTTTAGGTCATAGGTCATCCTAAAATTCAGCAAATAATAAAATATTATAATATTACAATATAAAATAAAAATATATATTGATATGATTATAATTATTTTAAATATATTATATTTTATTATATATATATATTTTTTACATTTATATTATATTATTATGTTTTATATATTTATGATTTACATGTATATTTATTTTATATTTTATTAGTGTATATATATATATATATAAATGGTATAATAAAATATTATAATATATTATAATATGATTAAATTATTATCATATATATATATATCGAATAAAAGAAAAAAAAGAAGATTTAAAAAAGGTGTAAAAACATTTAAAAAAAAAAAATTATATTAAGATAATAAAGTCTCCTTTTAGGAACAAAGATTATTAATTAATATTTTTAGAGTTTTCTGATCAGATAAAACTAAATCAGTGACACTAATCATACGAACTCCTTTGTACATAATTATCAGATTTTCTTGCTAACGTTAAAGATGCCCTCTGGAAGATCTCAAATCATGCTGGAGATCATGATCATCACGTAAGCTGCCATTCATTTAAAATAGGGACAAAACCAAATGCGGGAGACGTTCTGAAATCCATGTACATCTTTAATTCAACTTTCCACTTTGAGTGTAATACGACACTAGATGGCAGCAGTGCTGCTTTCACTTGATACACATACATGAACAGTGTTTATAAGCAAATGCTTCTAATAACTTAGAAACATATACAAACATTATTTATAATGCAGTATTTTATTTCATAATGCAAGTCTTCAGGTTTCATTACAGGTGCTTAAATCAGTACAGGTGCGCAAATCTCAGAAAAACGTTTTACTTGAATAAATATATGTTCCCTTTTCATAAATAATAATAATAATAATAATAAAACATTTCCGTTTTAAATAGGTACAAATAACTACATTAACATATCTGACCTGCACAACAAATTCATGAGGTGATATGATAAAACAACACGTTTGGTTCGAATTCGTTGCTCAGATCTCATTTACCATTTATACTATTAAAATACTCAGTGCAAATCCTTTTAAAGTGATTTTCGTTACGTTCTTGTGCGTATTTGGTCATGGGAGCGTTCAAGAGCTCCTAGCATTCAAGTTTTTTCAACATTCGTTCATGCGTTCTGTTTGTCAACAGAGAAACATGCTCTGCGTTTAGTCAATTTCATTCCTTGCAGCTTCTGGAGTGGATTTTGTAAATACATTAATGATGTTGCAATACTTCTGAATTAAAATAAACTATACAAAGGGCTTGTATGAAAGTAAACGCTGAAGCTTCCAATAGCATCCATTTCTGGATCAGAAAACCCTTTTGTAATTTTAAAACTGACAGTTAAGAGATAAGTTACATGATTCAAAGTTAGCGTCACGGGGAACTTACATGCACAAGGAAGGCTTACGGTAAGAGTTTTAGATATGATCATTTGGTCTTGTCGTCTAGTCCACTCTCTGCTCTCAGAGCCTGACTACTAGCAGAGATGAATCTAATCCAGTGCTGAAGATCCTCTGAAAGGTCAGGGCAGTCCACCTTAAAAGTAGAGACGTATGAGTTATATGTTAGTCAAACAGCATATTTCAAAGAAAACCATGGTAATATATGTCCAACAAATTTCAAACACTCCCCAGAGGTCCTTGGAAAAGTTTAGAGAAAAATAAAAACAGTAAAAAATAAAATTAAACTAAATGTGGGGTCCATTTAATTTTTTTTTTTAAATAATAAAAAATACAATTAAGCAAAATAGATAAATAACTATTATTTAAATAAATAAATAGACTTAAAAAAAAATTAAATAAATTTATATACATTTAAATTAAATATAAATATGTAAATAACACATTTAACAGTACAGTACTGTAGAGTAGAAGCAATGTAAGAAACAGAAACTAAATATTTTCAAAAAGCATATATATATATATATATATATAATGTTAATTTAATTTTTATGGTATAAATGGGTTGTTTATACATAAATATATATATATATATATATATATATATATAAAATGTTAATTTAATTTTTACGGTATAAATGGGTTGTTTATACATAAATATATATATATATATATATATATATATATATAATATATATATTAATTATATATATATATATATATATATAATGTTAATTTAATTTTTATGGTATAAATGGGTTGTTTATACATAAATATATATATAATGTTAATTTAATTTTTACGGTATAAATGGGTTGTTTATACATAAATATATATATATATATATATATATATATATAATGTTAATTTAATTTTTACGGTTTAAATGGGTTGTTTATACATAAATATATATATATGCCTTTAAAATGGAAGGATGGGGGGTCCCTAGCACGAGGATAAAAGCTTAAAAACAACTGCTTTCCACAATGGAAGAAAAGTTCATACCTTCCTCTTGCAAAGGAAATCCAAGATCATCTGAGGATTTCCACGAATGACGTTCTGTCGGCACAGCATGACAGCAGAAACGAACCCGTCTGACCTGGACACGAACCTCTGCTCAATGTAGAAGGACTTCTCGTCCCACGACACGATCCGGGTGCGCAGCTCAAACGCCTCGCCGAGGGCCAGCGAGCGTCTGTAGCGGATGGTCGTCGCTCCGACCACCATGGTGGCGTTGAGCGCGCGCGCGGCCATGAAGAGCCCGTTACGGGTGCAGTGCGCAAACCGCGCGAAGTCGCACTCGCGCAGATAGCGGGCGTTATTCATGTGACACATGAAGTCCAGGTCGTGAAGCAGAACCCGTCCGTGAACGACCTGCTCGGCCAGAACATCTCGAACCGGACCCTGGAACCAGCACTTGATCGCCATCCACGAGCCTCTCAGGAAGTACCAGACGTCAAAGCTGCCGAACAGAACCAGAGACCCGGACAGAATCCACAGCAGCATGATTCTGTTACACAGAGAAGATGATTAATTATTCACGCCATGAATAATTCACGAGATACAGAACTGGGTTAATTGAGTATTTTATACGTTACTCTGATAATAAAGCGGGAAAATATACAAATACAGAATACGACGCGACACACTATTAGGTCATTATTTAAAAAAAAAAATATGCTGTGAGAAGATATATTCACTCATTCATTTCGGGAGTGAGAGGAAAATCAACATTTAGAGTAAAAATATCAAATCGCACATACAGAACATTGACGGTCGTGCAGCGAAACCTATCCCATGTCTACCGGTTAGCGTTTAAATACATATAAATTGACTAGCTAAATTTATTTATTACCGTTTATAAGCATAATCTGGTCAAATATGATTTTCCTGATACTCACGCGATGGACACCCCAAAAACCGGCTTCACGCACTTCCGCACTGACAGACACTGCACTCTGATTGGTTTAACGAGACCACGTGATTAAGCCAGTAGGCCGCACTACGAACTGCGTGACGTCAGAGTTCTATCATCCCT
The DNA here is from genome assembly GCA_037194245.1 of Opsariichthys bidens. Lineage (NCBI taxonomy): Eukaryota > Metazoa > Chordata > Actinopteri > Cypriniformes > Xenocyprididae > Opsariichthys > Opsariichthys bidens. Next base: position 10,704,843 of record CM074303.1, read on the forward strand.
GTGGATGGAAAGAACACGTTTGACCCCTTGAATACATTGTTACTTTCTTCATTTTATAAGGCAAATTCTTTATTCATAATCAAAAGTTTTTTTAAGTTCATAAAACATTATGAAAAATTGTTTAAAGAAAATACATGGGTTTAAAAGCTTTCCCAATACCAATAATGTAGTGTTACTTTATGTATTTGTATGTAATCGCTTGACAATTCTCTTATGTTGTCGTACATTAATAAAATGAAAGAAAGAACACGTTTCAATACAGAAAATGATTTTGGATAGCAGTTGTTACAGAAATTTCTACTCTAACTGTATTAAGACAGTAAAACACAAAGAGAAATACTTCATTATCATCAGAGTAACGGGATTAGAAAATCGAATTTAAATGACACATATAATTTAAATTTTTTTTATTACATTTATTGTAATTTTGTTTCCACTCCAGTTCAGTCGGTGGCGTTAATAAACCATAATAATCTCCATCAATTGTTTTTAAGAATTTATTTTTAGATATTCACAATCTTACAGCTTGCATGAATCAGGCTTTTGAAGTACAGAACTCACATTTTTATTTTGCACTGGAGTATCCAAACACCTGAGACAGTATTATATGTGCATCAGAATGTTCTTGTAAACCATTGTTTAAGAGTTCGTTTAAGGCAGTGACCGTTCATTCGTTCTTTTTATTATCGAGCTGACTTTCGCCTCTGAGGCCTTTACTACTGGCTGCGATGAAATTGATCCAGTGCTGCAGATCTTCAGGAAATTCTGGCACTTCAACCTAGAAAGTCGGATAACAAATGTCAGGCTTCAGTGTTTTCAAAATTAGGGAATTAATATTCACAACATGAAGCAAGTAAATGATGACATTTTACTGAACTATTCTTTTAACTCTCTGGTGTTCGGTGAAGAGGTGGATTCTGGAATCCACTGCCGCTTCAACATATATTATATATATTATATATAAATATAAATGTATAAATGTATAAATATATATATTTAAAAAATAAAAATATTTTACACCAAAAAAAATATATATATATAATGAGTGATTTATCATGAAGTTATAAATAAACAATTATCTTTCTATATATTAATTATTTGAATAACTTCAACTTCTATTAAAACATTTATTTTCCTTTTCAAACACTAGAGAATAATGTTGAATATTGTCTGTACCTCAGACTGAGAGAAAAGTACAACTTATCAGTATGTTTTGGGAAAGTTTCCTATTCAGAGAAGAGTTCAGATCAACTTCAGCCTTGAAGAAGCTGTGAATCATGTGTGTCTTTGTATGTGCGCTCAGTGTTCTGTACAGGTTTGTTATGGGTGCTGGTGGACAACTGGGACTCAGCTTGAGACATGCAGACGCCTCGTCCTGACTTAACAGGACATTCTGTGGCTCACTTCAGGGTCTGATCGTCAGCATCATGATGGAAGAAGATATGCTTCTGAATATCAGTCCACGTGTGGAAAATGTCCAGTTTTGTCTTTCTTAACCAATCAGAATCTTAGTAATGACGTAGTGGACTCTGTTAAGAGTATAATTGTTGTGGAAGTGTGAATGTACAGAGAAAGAGAGAAGAACTCCTTGTGAGACGTTCTGCTGATTAAACTGCAAACCATTCTTCAGTAAAATCTTCTTTAAAAAAAAAATGCTCTGTATTTTTGTAATTATTTTTAGACCATTTAGCGTAACATTTTTCATATTGAAGTGAACGGACTATATTTTGTTTCGATAATATTTATTCTTTAATAGTTTATTTTTGGGTACAAAATTATTATCAACTGGAAATTATGCACCATTTATGTTTTTATATAAAAATAGTTCATATTATTTTCAATAAATAAAATGTTTATATAGGGCTGCATACGAGTATTTTCAGACATAATTAATAATTATTTTTTAGGTTTTGTATAATTTAGACAATTTCAAAGACTACTTCATCGTAGATTGTACCCCGCAAAAAATTGCTGTGTTTTTGTCATTTTTTATGACCATTTGACCTTTTCTAATATACATTTTTTATGTTTTTATACCAAATGCCACAAAGGTGCGAATGTTCCCAATGAAAAAACAATAATTAAAAAAAAAAAAATATAATATATATATATATATATATATATATATATATATATATATATATATATATATATATATAAATAATAAATAAATAAATATAAATAAAATATATATTAAAAAAAATAATTTAGTCTAAAATAACCGAAGACTACTGAGATTTTACCAAGTAAGACATATTATTATATATTTTGTTGATCCAGAACCAGCATTGCTTTCCAAAAATTTAGTCCTAACCCCATCTTTTCCCATAACTTATCCCTAAAATCAGTGGGAAACGATAGGTACAATAACACTGATGTAGAAGCACAACATAAACCTGTCCCTCAACTCTGATTGGCTGATTAGAATGTTGTGCAGAATCAACAAAGACGTTGATCCAGGAACTCGTACTTGGTGAAATCACGCTCACCGAAGGCCACCAGAGGGTTAAAAGTTTCAGTAAACCTATAAAAGCTGCTGACCTTTCTTTTGCACAGGTACTGCAGGATCTTATCCGGGCTGCTGCGCAGGACATTCTGTTTGCAGAACATAACAGCCGAAATCATGCCATCTTTACAAGACACAAAGCGCTGCTCCAGGTAAAATGACTTTTCGTCCCAGGTGACGATTCGACTGCGCAGCTCAAATGCCTCGCCGACACACAGCGGGCGTCTATAGCGGATGGTACTCGCCCCAACAACCACGGTGGCCCCTAGAGCTCTCAGTGCCTTGAACACCCCATTGCGGGTGTACAAAGAAAAACGGGCAAAGTCACATTCGCGTAGGTAGCGGGCGTTGTTCATATGGCAAAGGTCGACGTCATGGAGAACGACTCGTCCGCCAAAGGTTTGCTCTCCTGTGACGTCAAATACGGGTGAGAGAAACCAGGCCCTGACCACCACAAACACTACCCGTACGTAATACCACACATCCACACTGCAGAACAGGAGTAACAACACTCCCAGAATCCACAGCAGTGAGTCCTCCCTGCCATAAACAAAATCAAATTGAAGCCAGAATACAATATCAGTGATTTCAAACCATTTTAAAGCTGCAGTCCGTAATGTTTTTTGGTTAAAAATGATCCAAAATCAATTTGAGTAAGTACATAACCAGCCAGTGTTCAAAACTATCTCCTTAGCCCGAATCACATCGGTAAGCTTGTGATGTATTCTAATTTGAGTGGTACTGGTAGGTTTCGGCGGGAAATTCGAGCATGCATAAACAAGGAGTCTCAGCTAGTAGGCTAAATCATGTGAGGATACTGTAGTCGGCCGATCATTTATTGCCTTTTCTCACAGCAGCTGGAATAATTAAACATCATTTTGATGGCGGATTGTATGGCATGGCAAATTAAAGGCTTGGTAAACCCAAAAATGAAAGTTCTGTCATTTATTTTGTTTCGTATCAGCGGTTCGGAGCGCCAAACTCACGCGATTTCAGTAAACGAGGCTTCGTTGCGTCATAGGTGATTCGAAACTTCAGTAGTTTATGTGACTTTGGCGGTTTGATATGCGAACCGAACCACTGAATCGAAACAAAAGACTTAGTAAAGCTTCATGAATCAGTGTTTTGAAATCCGCCATCACTAGATATTGTTGCAAAGTCGCTATTTTGTTTTTGTTTTTCTCGTCACTTTATAATATTAAGGTTGAACCACATGAACTGTTTTAAATATGTTTTAGTATCTTTCTGAACATCTGAAAGTGTTCATTGTCTTGCTGGCAATAGAGGACTCAGTGAGCCATCGAATTTCATCAAAAATTATTTTATTTATAATTTGTGTTTGACTTACGGGTGTAGAATAACATGAGGGTGAGAAATAAATGACAGAATTTTCATTTTAGGGTGAACTAACCCTTTAACATTAGAGATTAGACTGTACCGAAATTGAAATCTACAGGTACACACTAAATACACATAGTCACGCAATACTGACGTTGTTAACATTAACAATTTGAGAACATAATAATTTGCACGGTTTGATGTGATAAATGATCGTTACATTTAATTAATAATACTATTGGTAGCGTGATTTATTGTAATGCTTTTTTTCCCCTCAGTTGGTCAGAACAAAAGTGCCGGATTTTTTACTTTTTCAGATGAGATTTTCCGGTAAAAATTCTTATTTTGGTCTTCCACGACAACAGTCTGCGATTCCGAAATACAGCATCCACCGGTGCATTGACTGAAATTCCCACATTCTCCTCAAAACATTGAGATTCATCCGCGCTGAGGAGCCGTGCCGATGCATATTTATCTGCAATTGTAGATTTCAAACAGAGATGGCGACAAAGAGGCAAAACTTACGGACTGCAGCTTTAAAATGATTTCATATAATTAACACAGTTCTATATTATTATTATTAAAAAGTTGAATGTCATTTATCAACAACCCACTGAGATGTCAGTTCGTTTCTTCCTATGCTGCATGAAAGACTCAAATTGTTAAAGACTTTCAGGTTTTTGCTACAAGCGTCGTTCAAGTAGAACTAGTTAGGCTGGTTCGTGAACACGTTTTAATGAAAAGGATCAGACACTAGAGAATATATTTGTGGGAAAACAATGTTTTGAGTACTGTTTTGGATGAATGCATTGATGAGAGAAACTGATTCAAATCCACACTGCCACTTAAACAGTTTAACATAGTTGTCCTGTTTAACTTCCTTGCCAGACTACTTGTGCTTTTGTGGTAACATTTAACAATAAGTTATTAGCTAACTTCATTAGTATTTAGTTAATGTCTTGGTTAAAATCAAAAGTTGTTAATATTACTTCGGACCTTAATATGTATTTTTTTGTTACCAAAGATTAATAAATAGTGCAACAATTATTGCTTAATGGATTCCATGCATTAACTACGGTTTACTATTTTGATGTATGAACTACTATTCAGCCCGTTCACATTATTTACAACCTTAAAGGCTCAGAGTTGTCATTTGAACAGAAACAGTCAACTTTGTGCACCGTACAAACCTTTACGAAATGGGTTACGCATTAACATCGATAAAACTCCTCGTCAGAACTACATTAATACTTGTGAAAGAGTCAAAAAACAGCACTTACATGTCCACGCTGTTCACCGGCTGCCTTCTTTACGTTCTTGACGTCTCCCGCGAGAAGACACGCCCCCTAAATAGGACGTCACACGAAACTGGAGCTCTGAGGTATACAAACGAATTTTTTTTTTTTTTAATGAAATTGCATTTTCTTTTTTAAAAATTAAATAAAACACTAATTTTGTATAAGTATTTATTTATAAAATAATTTATAAATATTCGCCATTTATTTATAAATAAATAACGGTGAAAATGATATGAATTGTTATTGGTTATTTATATATACGTAAAATAATTCAGATTAAATTTCCGTGTGTTTGTAAGTGTAGCCATTTTCTGTCTCAGAAACACGCATTTATTTTTAAACATGTTTAAACATGTATTTTCAGATAATGAACCAAAGAGATTGAGGTGTTTATTTAATTAGGTTAAGTAGTCTTTGTATCTCAGAAGGTCAAATTTGGATGCTCTGACTATCTAAAAAAATCCTACTATGAGCAGATACGATTCTTGTTGTGAATGACTGTTTGTTTAAAAACCGTCCGTGTGTTTTCATTTTCTTTTAAATTAATGGAGCATGTGGGATGCATAAATTTACATGTCTTTAAAGGTTCCTCGTCTTTTTATGAATTCAGGTATTCATATCTGCTGGATTGGTTCCTGCTTTGGCTGCAGTTTGTGTCCTCTGAGAAGTCCTGTAAGTCAATATGAATGATGAATTATAGGAGATTGAGTCTGGCATTGTCAGTGACGGAGAGGGATGAACAGGCCTTCGGAACGTCTGAAAGAAACGGAAAATTACTGTAGCCTTCTTCCCCCATTCTCCTTTCGCATACGGCATTACCACATGAATTCATCAAAGCTTTAACGTGAAAATAATAGCTCTGCAGTGTGTCTGAATGTGAATAATCGGCTGAAGTTAAATGGGCTGAAATTCCAGGAAGACAGACACCGTCTCAGCAGTGAGCATTAGTCATGACGCTTCTGTCTCATAAACGGCATCCTGTGATTCTGTTGAGACAGGAGAGCGTTTGAAAAACAGTCGTCCATCACGTTAATGGAAATGTATCGATTGTGGTGCAATGTGTTTCTGAAATCGTAATGAGCATATTGAAGGATAGCTGCTGAAAAGCATTGAGGAGTATTTACAGACGACTGTGTTGATGGGCTGTGAGTGTTTGCGTGTGTGAGTTGGAATGACTGGTTACTTTGGACATTTCGATAGATGACATTGAATTAAAGGGTTAGTTCACCCAAAAATGAATTTTCTGACCCTCAAGCCATCCTAAGAGTAAATGGCTTTCTTCTTTCTTTTGTGAGTTATATTGAAAAATCCAAGGTTTATAACGGGAGTGAATGGTAACCAATATTTTGAAGCTCAAAAAACCACGTCCATAAAAGTAATCTATACGGCTCCAAAATACCTAAAAAATACCTTCTGAAGCAAAACGATGGGTTTAGGTTATCCATATTTATAACTTTATAGACTGTAATCACCAGCTGCCTGTTTATTTCGCAGCCCTATTTGTTTAAATTTCGAGAGGCGTCTACTCTCACCTAAGCTCACGTTACTCCTACATCCCACCTCAAACGGCAGAACTCGACTCTCGTGTTAATGCGCAGACGGACTTTTCCGGAAGCTTGTGATTATAGTCTATGATGTTGTAAAAATGGATGTTTTTATTACAAAAATGCATCGCTTTGCTTCAGAAGGACCCGTATGGATTACTTGTATGATGGATGGAGGCACTTTTTTGGGCTTCAAAATATTGGTTACTGTTCACTCCCATTGTAAAGCTTTGAAGAGCCGGGATATTTTTTAATATAACTCAGAATGTTCGTCTGAAAGAAGAATGCCATGTACAATTAGGATGGCTTGAGGGTGCATAAATCATGGGATAATTTCCATTTTTTGGGTGAACTAACCCTTTAAGGCCACAATTATGATGATAATGATTTTAAACGGTTTATAAATGATCTCCTACCACGTGTGTAACTTTCCATTTTAATATGCAGCATTGTGTAAACATTCCTGCTGGAAGAATAATCGGAATATATATATATATATATATATATATATATATGCTGTTTAATTTTATTTTTTATGTTTTTTTTACTATTGCGGCATGTTTATTATGATAACTCTCCAATATTGTCTACAATATAATGCTATTGCACTCAAACCTGGAGGATCCGACAGATTTAAAATGATCAAATCAGTTATTTCTAAATAATCGACTCTGGACTGAAAGAATTCCTTTATTTGAACGACTTCAATTTGATCGAAAACTTGATTGAAGCGGAAAGTAAAGCAAGTGAAAGCAGTGTTAACATTATTATTGTTTAATTTGCACTGTTTTTACTTGTAATTAATAGAAGCACAATTATATCATCTGCTGGTGCGGACACTAATACAGTTATGATCGTTGTTATCTTTATCTTAGATAAAAGTGCACAACATTAATCAGTTAAATCTGCTTACTCTTTGACCTCGAGTGGACATTATAGACAGATGTCTGAACGTGTGTGTGTGTGTGTGTTGGTGAGCTTTTCTGTTCAGCTGCTTGCGCTAAAGCCCTTGTTTTCATCCCTCCACAACCCCCCAAAGATTAGCGAAAAAGAAAACATCTGTCTATACACCATTGCTCGTGTTTTCGCTCTAAAATATGACTTTTTTCAATGCTGTAATCCTTCAAAGCTGTTTTAGTCATGGCCCACCTCTTTCTCCAGGGTACAAACGTGTTCAGTTTCTCAATTCAGTGTTACAATAATTCATACAAAACACTCTTCCTATGCACACAAAACAGACGCACTCACACATACACATTCACAGCTCGTATAGCTACTGTTTTGTAGTTTGCTCTTTTCCAAAACCTAGTGAGCTTATCCTTGCTGTCTACTACCTACAAAGGCAGCACGCTAACGCAAATGAGACGTGTAGAACTGCTTTGGAACATTTACATTGGCCTCTTCCAAAGTCTGTTGACCTCCACTGGCTCCCTTCACCCGCTCGGTTCCTCCTCTGGATTTCCCTCGGGTTTTCTCCAGCTCTGCCTAGTCAAGAGAATCCCTGGATCCACCTCCAACCATCGATCCCGCCACTCCACCATTCTAGGTGTATATGAGTTTCTTGTTTCTGACGAACTCAACTGAAGATATAGTAATAAATATCCTGACACATCCGAGCTTAATAACGGCAGTAATGTGTAAGTATGAGCTGAAGAAAGTGTCTCCATCCACATCCATCCATCATAAACATATTCCATGCGGCTCCAATGGGTTAAAAAAGGCCTTCTGAAGTGAAGTGATGCATTTGCGTAAAAAAAATATCCATACTTAACAAGTTATAAAGTAAAATTTGTAGCTTCCGCCAGACCGCCTTCTGTTTTCAAATGACGGAAAAATGAACTGGCTTCGCATCAGTTCTGAAAGTTGAATAGGGAAGGCGTACAGCCTAAGTTTTTTGAAGAATATGGAAGGCAGTCTGGCGAAAGCTACATATTTTACTTTAAATATGGATATTTTTTCACACAAACGCAACGCTTCGCTTCAGAAGGCCTTTAAAAAGCCATTATAAAGCTTGTATGCATCAAGATATTTATTAATATTTCTTCAATTGTCAGAAAAAACAAAGTCATATACATCTAGGATGGCTTGAGGGTGAGTAAAGCTTGGGCTAGTTTTCATTTGAAAGTGAACTAATCCTTTAAATGTATGTTTAAAAAGCTGTGATAGCATGTGCTATGATAGCTGTTGATTTGAACTGAAATAGATCAGATTAATTGGTTCCACAACTCTGGACACTGGATCAACATAATTTTTTTGAGAAATCAACTTGAAAATGTGTGTTTATACTACAAATTATTAAGTTCCTCTAACGCAACGTATCTTGTTGGTGGAAGGTAAATTCACTCAAAGTTTTCACACATTATTGTGTGAGTGTGGCTCCGTCTTCCCTCTGGCTCCACCTCGGCCCTCAGTCGTCACTGCGACTCCACCTCGGCCTCCAGGACCATCGGCGTTGTCTGGTCTCGCTCCATCGGCTCCATCTCCGTCTATCGTCCCTGGCTAGTTCAGTAATCAGGGCACTGATCAGGGAGTCGGCCATACCAGTAATTATGTTATACAACAAGGACGTTGCCATGTCACCAGAAAAAGAGTCAATGTATAGTGACACAGCATCCTTTACTGTCCTTTCCAGTGCCTGAATTTGTGTAGCTATACACATTATACTGATTCATGAGCTCGGGAGTTGATTGAGACGCACACCTAGTTTCCTAGTGTGTGCCAGTTTGTTACCTTAGTTGCTGATTATGTTCACCTGTTGTTCATTTAGTTACATGATTACTCCCTGTGTATTTAAGCCCTTAGGTTCCTCAGTTCATTGTTCACGTCTTTATGTAGAGTGTGTTCATGCTAATTTGTATTCTCCTGTAATCTCCTGCATTTTTGGTTTACTCATTAAAGACTTTATTTCAGTACATCCTCATGTGTTTAGACTAGAACACACCTGACAATTGTACACATTATATATAATAACATTAAAAGTCTTAAAACCCCAAACTTCTACATCTGTTTTTTCTTGCAGTATATTCTGAGATTGCCTTATCTGTGAAATATACATGTGATTCTAGTCTGAAAACCTGGTAACTCAGAATTTTCAATCTCCAAAACTCATCTTCCTCGCATTATTATGGAATACCTTTGTTGTCAGAGGTCAGAGATATCAACTGGAATGTCCAATAAAGTGTGGAACGCAGAATTCGGTCAAAACAAGTTGCCTTGGGAGTGCGTGTTTGATATCTTAAAATAAAAAATGTAAGCTGCTCACTTGGTTTTGGAACAGCGATTGATTTTATCTGTCTAGAAAAATGAAACTATATGAACCGATGTGTGTTTGTTTTGCATGTGGTGCACCAAATCTCTCATCTACTCCAGACGCTAGTCTCTGATGTGTAATTACGCTGATCTGGGTCGACATGGACCAGCACAGCCCTGAGGGTATTTACACGCACAGTAAATGCAAACAAACACCACAATACAGTCTCACTGCTCAAAACGTATTTGAATGCATGCATCATCACAGATGCGCACGGATCCAAATGTATTTGAATGTGGGTCAGCTTGTCTTGATCCCCCTCTACCCTGCTCCATCCCAGAGGTTAATACGACCCATATATAAACAATAACGCAGCCATCAAAAGAACCCAACAGGGATTATGAGCACAGATAAGCAGCTGTATTCTCCACGCAGGAGAACGAACAGGGAGGAAAAGGCAGAGTTTCTCTTCCTTCTTGTAAAGCAATATTAATGTCATCCCAGGATCACATCACCATGGTGACAGAGTGCCATTCCTGCTTGCTGAAAACTCAACCTTCCATTGTGTGCCATGCACATACTTTTATGGATTTAACACAAGGGCGGAAATGACATCACCAAGCCCTTGTTTTATGACAAAGCGCGGCAGCTGAGGACAAACATTATTGAGATGTGGGTTATATGCCATTGACACCTGGGCGGCTATCATTTACGAAGAGCTTGTTTCTGTCGAAACATTCATTAACAGCAAGGGATGGTTCTGAAATAAATTGTGTTATTATCTGTCTGGGAGAGATGCATTATTAAAGTAGGCTGACACTCAATTCGTCTTTGGTACGGGGATGAGACTCAACCCAGGAGCAAAGAACAAATCAGTTATTCCCACACCATTCCAACACTTTCTCTTATATACTGTCTTTATCGTTATGAAATAAACACAGACATAAATATACACACATGACAGTTACAGCAGAGGGATCCCCAACTCCACACCACATATAAGTGGTATTTCATGTAATTATTCACTAAAAGACAGTAATGGACCATGTGTGAGTGCATTGGTTCAGTGCACTTCTTTGCTCATGAAGTGTTTTAATGTAGACTTTCCATTTTTTTATTCGTATATGGCTATAAAGTACAGAATAAATTGAAAATGGCAATAAAAAGTTATTCGCAGTTGCATAGTAACATAAAACTGCATAGTATCACAAGGTTTATATGCATGTCCTTTTGAACTACCTACGCTATTTGTGTAACCATAATAATACATCAATTTTTTCTCCCCCATTGACCTTCTCTGCAGGTTAAATCCATTCATCAGTAGGAGGCGTAAAGTGACGGCCTTTACCAGTGAGTCATTGAGCCTTTCACTCAATCTGCTTTGGCTCTCTTTATAGCTATTTTCATTGCCGATGAGAATCTATTTCATCAATTTTATACTTGCAATCAGTGCTCGAAGTGGGACGCTAGCGCTCATACACAGTACCGGTGTTGTGCCGAATTTTGACTAGTATTGGTAGGTTTAGGAGAACGGGTTAGGAGTAGAGGTGGAGTTAGGACAAGGCAATCAGGTAGCGACTTAAACAAAGGGGGTAATAATTTGGGAGCGGGTCAAAATTTGCACAACACTAGCACTTCTCTGTTTTTACTTACAGCGCCAGTTTTCCTTGCGTTCCGGCACTTTTGACATGTTGAACGTTCAGCAGCAGCCGCGCCCTCCCTTCTTTAGGAACGTGTTCTGAACTGAGCATCAGGAATACCAGTGTTGTGCCGAATTCTGACCCCTGCCAAATTATTACCCCCCTTGTATTGGTAGGTTTAGGATTAGGTGTCGGGGAGGGGTTAGGATTAGGGTTTGGGTTAGGATTAGATGTTGGGGAGGGTTTAGGATTAGGGGTAGGGTTAAGATTAGGGGTAGGGTTAGGATTAGGTGTCGGGGAGGGGTTAGGATTAGGGGAAGGGGCGGGGTTAGGATTAGGTGTCGGGGAAGGGTTAGGATTAGGGGTAGGGTTAGGATTAGGTGTCGGGGAGGGGTTAGGATTAGGGGTAGGGGAGGGGTTAGGATTAGGTGTCGGGGAAGGGTTGGGATTAGGGGTAGGGTTAGGATTAGGTGTCGGGGAGGGGTTAGGATTAGGGGAAGGGAAGGGGTTAGGATTAGGTGTCGGAGAAGGGTTAGGATTAGGGGTAGGGTTAGGATTAGGTGTCGGGGAGGGGTTAGGATTAGGGGAAGGGGCGGGGTTAGGATTAGGTGTCGGGGAAGGGTTGGGATTAGGGGTAGGGTTAGGATTAGGTGTCGGGGAGGGGTTAGGATTAGGGGTAGGGGAGGGGTTAGGATTAGGTGTCGGGGAAGGGTTGGGATTAGGGGTAGGGTTAGGATTAGGTGTCGGGAGAGGGGTTAGGATTAGGGGAAGGGAAGGGGTTAGGATTAGGTGTCGGAGAAGGGTTAGGATTAGGGGTAGGGTTAGGATTAGGTGTCGGGGAGAGGTTAGGATTAGGGGTAGAGGAGGGGTTAGGATTAGGTGTTGGGGAAGGGTTAGGATTAGGGGTAGGGTTAGGATTAGGTGTCGGGGAGGGGTTAGGATTAGGGGAAGGGGAGGGGTTAGGATTAGGTGTCGGGGAAGGGTTAGGATTAGGGGTAGGGTTAGGATTAGGTGTCGGGGAGGGGTTAGGATTAGGGGAAAGGTTAGGATTGGGGTAGGGTTAGGATTAGGTGTTGGGGAAGGGTTAGGATTAGGGGTGGGGGTAGGGGAGGGGTTAGGATTAGGTGTCGGGGAAGGGTTAGGATTAGGGGTAGGGTTAGGATTAGGTGTCGGGGAGGGATTAGGATTAGGGGTAAGGTTAGGATTAGGTGCCGGGGAAGGGTTAGGATTAGGAGTAGGTTTAGGATTAGGCAATCAGGTGGGGACTTCAATGAGGGGGGGTAATAATTTGGCAGGGGGTCGAAATCAGGCACTTCTCTATTTTTACCCTTAGCGTACCGTTAGTTTTCCTTGCGTACCGGCACTTCTAACATGTGGCATGTACGGAAGCAGCCGCGCCCTCCCTTCTTTAGGAACGTGCTTTGAACCGAACATAATAATTATGCCAGGGAGTCAAAATTCGGCATAACTCCTGCACTTTAATTTTTCCTCTTCAAGCACTGCTTGCAATTGACCCCAGTTTGATTGCCAGGCGATCTAACCAATCCTAACCTCAAATCCGCCATTTTGTCCGACAAAGCGGTCAGGGGAGTTAGTGGATTAACGTCGGTGAACTTGAACTTGAAAAATTGTGTGTACTCACATCTTTCCGCGCTTGAAAAAACATTACTTCTGACGTTCATTCATGTTTATTTGATGCTATAAATGAACTAGTATGAAGAAATGATCGGTTCACGAGGAGCTTACAGCGATCTGTCACGACACATTAAACACACACTAGACGCTATTTATTGATTAAACTTCTTTTAAAAAAAATTACAATATTTTAAATATGAAACTGTTTTATACATTGTCAGTGTCCTTTTTGCTCCACGATGCATTTTTCACTACGTGAGAACATGATGTGGCGTGAGAGCGGCATGACTTGTCGGACAAAGCAACAGTAACTAAAGAGTCTTCGCGAACGGTCAATTGTGCTGTTATGAATACATATTCTGAACAACTGCACTCTTGCTTTCGTGATGTTGCTTAGCTTACACATAGGCCTACTCATATGAAGCATTTATGTTTTCTTTTGTTGTAGAAGCCTGGGTATTTTAGGCACGTGTCGCTGTCCTTGGTGCTGAAATCGGAAGTCTTACAGAAAAGCATCGAAAGACCAGCAGAGGCACAAAGAACTTTAAGAGGATTGTAGATTAATAATAATATTACTAATAGTAATTAATAGTAATATTGTTTTCTGTACCCAAATGGTGCAACGTGTCAGAGGCTTTAAACTAGCTATAATACGCACGTAAAATCAATTGAAAGGCATTTAATAATCAAGGACAGTATTTTATTCTTCTCATGTCACAGTTAGGCTGCATTCAGATTTTTACGGAGCACAAATCTGATTTGAAAGGAAACACGCTGAATGAACTATTCAAGCACTGATGCGAGTCAGAGTGAACAAAAGAGAGAGAGAGAGAGAGAGAGAGAGAGAGAGAGAGAGAGAGAGAGAGAGAGAGAGAGAGATGTAGGCGACTCAGCTGAGCTCATAGGGAAGCAGGGATTTGGGGAAAGGTTTTTTAACCTATTTTACAGGCATACTGAACATCATCTTGGTTCGTTGATCTCTCATTGCTAACGGATTCACGGCTCGGCCGATATTGATTTGTTATTTTTGTGAGGGATGTCACAGAGGAATATTCCAGCATCGCTGCTGTGAGGATGGCAGGACGGAGCGGTGGCCTTTCGGATCGCAGCTCAAATGCCGCTTTGTTCGCCGTCCAGACGTGGGTTGATATTTCATTCATGTGCATCTGAATTCAGTCCGTACAAAGACCAACCGCGTCGCTCTTCATCACCGCACACAGCACCGCGCGAGAGGTAAGACTGCATCCGTCCGACAGATATGCATCCTGTGACTTTTAAAACACTTTGTGTGATTGAATGCACAACACGTGCACTGCTGTTTCTCCTCGAGCTTTCACAACAATGTGTCTTTCTACCTGCAACAGACTGAAGGAAGTAGATTGTTTTGACTTTTAACACGTCTCTCATCAGTATATGATGTGCAGTACTGTAAAATCAGCATCATCAGAACTGGATCTTATAGCACTCCACATGGAGGAGACAAGGAGATGATTTGTTCTGAGCTGTCACTGTGACAGATGTTATTATGTTTCATATGTAATCTGACACATTATAGGAGTAACATTTCAGGGAAAATTCATTAAAGCTTTATCAACAACAAAAAGAGCATTAAAGTGGTTCTTATTGCATATTTTGATGTCACTATTATTAATAGAGGCTGGTTGATTTTAGCACAAATAAATGCAAATAAATGCAAACTCACTAAGACAGAGACAATAACAGTTTGATTGCACGCAATGCAATATGTCAGTTGTTGTGCAACAGATGCTGAATGTCACAGCCTGGATATGGCAGGCATACAGGAAATTCTTGGAATAGAACTGGAAATATGAAAATATTATAAACTGTCTCATTTAGTGATAGACCGATTTATCTGCCAAGCCAGTTATTTTGAGAAAAAAAAGAGAAATAAAATGGTTGAAATTGGTCATAACATCGACAGCTTTGTCTAAAGCACATTTTTTGATTTCAGATGTATTTAGTGAATTTTTTTGTAAAAAGGGACAATATAGTAAACAAGGGAAAATATGGTAGATTTGTCATTAAATTGTGGTGGACTAATGTTGATGTTGATACGGATCTAGAGCTCTGTTTAAAGAAAAAAAAAAAAAAAAAAAAAAATATATATATATATATATATATATATATACACATACACCCAGTGTAAAAAAAAACATTTTTTCTTGTCAAATCAACTTCAGTAATCAGTGTGGTTCAGATAACACAACATTTTGAGTTTCTGTTGATTAAACCAATCGCCTTCATTGTATGAACTCAAATTTTTTAATTTCAGTGAACTTAAAATTTTAAGGCAACCGCTTAACTTACATTTTCAACCATAATTTTATGCCGAATCTACTGTATTTTGAGCAGGTGTTTTAAAAAGATTTTGTGACTCATACACTGTTAGAGAAAAATATCATCTTAACATCTGTTAAATTGACCTTTAACCCTAAAACACAACAAAACACCATCATGGAAAAACCATACTAACAGCATCCTATTGTATGAATCAGCCATTATTGTTTAAATAACATACTGTATTTGGATTTGAGACACAATGTCCTCTTACTCTTAATAAAAACGCTCAGAAAGGCCCGTGAATGGCATGGAGCGCACGGAGCTGGAAGTTGTGCTACAGGTGGATTTAGTGATGATGCTGGTTTCTTTTCAGGCTTTATCTGACTGTATTGGCAGAGTAGAAGCACAAGAGCAGAGTATCACACGCACGTGAGCGTGCGGCGAATAACAGAGCAGCGATCGATAAAATCAGCCAGCAAGGCTCTGTACACGTGTGGCTCCTGTAATGTTACAACACCCAACATGTGTAAAGAACAATGTCAGGCAAATATAGCTTTTGGATGCTTTACGATATTAGATATACTTTGCTTAAATAAAATCAAGCTTGATTTAGGACTGTTAGGGCATATGTTCATTCTCTCTCCCAGTTCTCGTTGCTGTAATGCATTTTCCATCATTGTAATGCAATAAAGTAAAATAAAATATTTAGTGATAAAAAAATGCTAAGAATAATAATAATAGCAATGAACTAAACAATAATAATAATTTCTATTGTTATATAAATATATTATGGTATTAGTTTTGCGCTGTGTTGATTTAAATACACTCTTTGTTAATGCAATTTGTGTTGTATTACACAAAAATACTGTATTATGAGAATCATAATAGAGAATAATGAGAATTAAAAAAAAATATATCTGGGTGCATTATGGTAATGAGAATTTCAGGGGAAATATGCTTAATTTAATATTCATGAAAATAATTCAACAATGCCAAATAGATAGGCTTTAATTCATTTATGCAAAATGACTTTGCGGTGAAATGCGACCTGCGCATGTTTTCGTGAGATTCATTCTCGTGTTGCCCCCAATACATTGATTTGCATTTTGAAAGTTTTAAAATCAGTGGACAGTGTTGCTCCTCTGGCAAACACACACACACTCATATTGATCTGTGCTTAGCGACCAGAAAAATCGATCTCGGCAAACCGCATCTGGACGCGGTACTGCGATTAAATAACAAGCAGATGTGTCTATTCATTTGGGCCATCCAAAATTCAGACTCCCTGGGTAATTTGGTGACACGCCAGCACACGCAACAGACATTCACAGGCCTCGTATTGATTCGGCGACAGTAGGTGCGGGTTTTGGCTTCTTGCTGAGACTGTGTGATTTTAGTTTTGATGAGAAGTGATAAAAGACAACGGGATGGAAGTGTGTTCGTGTTTCTGATTACTACCCTCGTGTTCTGTGATTACCTGAATGGAAAACACACATCACAGAAGAAGAACACAGAGCACAATTTACATGATCTTGTCTCTTAGTGTGCACTTGTACACCGGTTTTTCCAGACCAGAAAAAGAAACTGCTACATGTAGTCCTTTTAAAAACCGAACGTAAAGATGCACACACAAAAAACTGCTTTTATGACATATACTTTGTGTTGGAATTTGTGGAACATCCAAAACAATGCTGTGTATGTGTTAAACGCGCTCGCTCGGTGTGATGGTGTACAGTACATCCGGAAAGTATTCACAGCGCTTTCCACATTTTGGAATTAAGTTCATTATTTTCCTCAAAATTCTACAAATGTGAAAGAAGATTTTTTGAAATCTTTGCAAATCGCATGTGCATAAATATTCACAGCCTTTGCTCAATACTTTGTTGAAGCACCAATTACAGCCTCAAGTCTTTTTGAGTATGATGAGTAACATTTTCAGAGATGTTCAATCGGGTTTAAGTCTGGGCCACTAAAGGACAATCCCAGAGTTGTCCCGTAGCTTCTCCTTTGTTATCTTGGCTTAGGGTCGTTGTCCTGTTGGAAGATGAACCTTCGTCCCAGTCTGATGTCCGGAGCGCTCTTGAGCAGGTTTTCATCAAGGATGTCTCTGTACATTGCTGCATTCATCTTTCCCTTGATTCTGACTAGTCGTTGAAAAACATCCCCACACCATGATGCTGCCACCACCATGCTTCACGGTATTGGTCAGGGGATGAGCGGTGCCTGGTTTCCTCCAGATTTGACGCTTGCTACTCAGGCCAAAGTGTTCAATCTTTGCTTCATCAGAACAGAGAATTTTGTTTCTCATGGTCTGAGAGTCCTCCAGGCGGGATGTCATGTGCCTTTTACTGAGGAGTGGAGTGCTGCAGAGATGGTTGTTCTTTTCGAAGGTTCTCCTTTCTGCACAGAGAAATGCTGGAGCTCTGTCAGAGGGACCATTGGGTTCTTGGTCACCTCCCTGACTAAGACTCTTCTCCGCCATCGTGAAGTTGGGCCATGTGGCTCGCTCTAGGAAGAGTCCTGGTTCTTCCAAACTTCTTCCATTTATGGAAGATGGAGGCCACTGTGCTCATCAGGACTCTCAATGCTGTTGAAATTTTTCCGTACCCTTCCCTAGATCTGTGCCTCAATATAATAATGGCTTGGTTTGTGCTCTGACATGCACTGTTAACTGTGGTGTGTGCCTTTCCAAATCATGTCCAATCAATTGAATTTACCACAGGCGGACTCCAATCAAGTTGTAGAAACATCTCAAGGATGAGCAGTGGAAAGAGGATGCACCTGAGCTCAATTTTGAATGTCATGGCAAAGGCTGTGTGTACATGTGATTCATTTTTTATTTTTAATACATTTGCAAAGATTTGCAACTTCTTTCACGTTGTCATTATGGGGCATTGTTTGTAGAATTTAAAGGAAAATAAAGAATTGAATCCCTTTTGGAATAAGGCTTTAACATAACAAAAGTGAAGCGCTGTGAATACTTTCCGGATGCACTGTATGATGGAGCTGAAAACTCGTGAAGAGATTATAAAAAGTGTAAAGGAGTCAAAATAGAGGCAGGGATCCTTCCGTCACACACACACAAACGAAGATCTGCTGCGAGGAGACGCAGTTCTGCAATGAATTTCTCATTTGCATAATCTGTACACTGGTTTGTTATAATGAGAGGATTCTCGAACCTGGCACTGGACAAAAACTTCAGCTTTGTGATTGGCCACTGCATTCAAAAATCAACAGATTGTAAAAACACATTGTAAATATAAACCTTTGATGCTCTCCAGGTGGATGGATGATTTTGTTGTTTTTATGAAACTGTTGGCTGACATTAAATCACATTCAACTGATCTTAACCGTCAAATTATGTATTGTAAAATGATGTAGTTTGAGAGTAGGCATTGGTCCACATTGCACCAAGATCCTCTCACTTTAAGATTTCTGTTTGTCTGTAGAAATGCCTAGACTTTTTCAGACTTTTTATCTTCTGCTTGGTTGAAATTGTGAGTCTGATCGCTTCTGAGAAGCACCGGCACACCTTGCCTCAACATGCCACATTATTTGCATTCATTTCTGCAGCTCAAATATGCAGGACGAATTACATTTGAAACTTACGGTCAAAGTCACTAACAAGGGCACTATGAGATCCATTTTTATTATATTTTTATGTTATATTGTATTCCAATTTAATAATACGAAATAATGTAAATAAACACTTGTTTTAATAATTAAAAACTTTTTTACAATTTTAAAAATTATTGTTAAAATTGTAATAAATTTAATTATCACAAGTTTTTGAATTCAACATGATTTCTGATGACTAAAATTTGATGTAATGTTCAATGAAATGTGTGTAAATATTTTTTGATTCTGTTTAATAATTAAATACAAATGTATTACTAAAAACAGCGGTAATGCCTCAATCTTGACCAATTAAATGAATCTTTCAAATGAAAAGTGCAAAAGCAAAGTGCTACACAACAGAGGTTTACTGTTCAAATTGAAACATGAAATGACTAAAAATATGAATAATATTATTTATTATTATTATCTAGTTGTCTAATAAACCTGACATACATTACAAATACTGTTGACTCATTGACAAATTGCTTTTTGCTCCTCTTTTGTAGGTCATTATGGATGAAATCATCTGCTAAATGCATAAATGTAAATTATTTATTATTATTATTACTTTGAGAAGTGCATTCCTCTTCTTAACATTCTCTACATTCTACTTCTCTATCATACATTTCATCAAGCGAATTTGAAGATTTATTTTGGCGGTTTGTGGTGAAGATTTGAGTTTCTGTGTGTATATGATGATAATTTTCATCAAATTAATGTGGAAATGATCCAATCCACGTTTTCCACATAAATCATATGCTCCTTACTATCCCTATAAGTATGAGCACAAATATTAGTAATGCCCGCAGCGGACGTGACTCAAGGCGGATGAAAGCGCTCCATTGCAAGCATTTAATGAATGTATTTCTTTCTCCCTGTTCACATTTTCCCCTCTGTTAATCTCCCTCGCCCTTTGTTTCTTTGTCTCCGTCTTATTCTTCAGTTTCTGCTCGTTGCTGAACGCAGTTCTCGGTCGTAATAGTGCCTGCAGGCCTTGCCTTCAGAATCCAAGCCCTGTGCTATTGTTTCCATGACAACATGGGAGGCATGGCCGGAGGGCATCGCTCTGTATTTGCACTCTCACTCACATTTTCTCTCTCTTTTATCTCTTCCTGACACGTTAAATTTGATCACTTCAAGTGTTCTTATTTAGAACCTTACTTTCAAATTAGAGGTGTGCGTGCGACTCGATCGCAGAGCTTGATGAATGCTCGTGTCAGATGACGCGATAGGTGAGATTTGTATTGATGATATGGGTTAGAAGACACTCAAAGCTTTTAAGCTCGGGCCATTTGCCTCTTTGAATCTCTGGCCATTAAGAGAGCACTCCTGGGAACACATTACGTTTGAATGCGATGTTTATACGGATGACGGGTGCAGGCGAGAGAGTTTATTCATTGAAATAGTGACACTCAACATGCTGGATCCAAATGTGACGGCAACCACAAGAGCATGATGTATGTTCATCGGAATTTTACCATTTTCCAGGGGAAATTTAAAGGGATTTTTTTATTCAAATTATTTTAATATGCTCCTTGAGGTTCATTTATTATGTTAAACGGTTAGCTCACCCAAAAATGAAAATTATAACATAATTTACTCCCCTCAAGCCATCCTAGATGTATATAACTTTCTTCCTTCAGTCAAACACAATCTGAGTTACATTAAAAATATCCTGGCTCTTCCAAGCTTTATAATGGGAGTGAAGAGTAACCGCTATTTTGAAGCCCAAAAGCGCATCCATCCATCATAAAAGTAATCCATACTACTCCAGGGGATTAATAAAGGCCTTCTGAAGCAAAGCAATGCCTTTTTAATTTTATAAAGTAGAATATGCGAGTTGATTCCAGTGGAAGAGTGAACTGTGAACCGAGGCTTGACGGATTGATGAACACGGAAGTATAAAATGAGAATTTAGATAGAGTAATGTAGGAGGAGCTTGAGTTGGTAGGAGACTTTCTGGAAGCTAGTTATAAATATGGATTCTTATTTTTTTTTTTTTTTTTATTTTTTTTATACAAAAACGCATCGGTTTTCTTCAGAGGACCTCCTGGAGTCATATGGAATGCTTTTATGATGGATGGATGGATATGCTTTTTTTGGCTTCAAAATATTGGTTACCATTCACTCCCATTATAAAGCTCGGAAGAGCCAGGATATTTTTTAATATAACTCAGATTGTTGGTCTGAAAAAAGTAAGTCATGCATACCTTGGATGGCTTGAGGGTGAGGAAATTATGGGATAATTATGTGATTTTTTGAAAATAACCCTTTAATAAAAATATTTGCACAAAAAACAGAAACAAATGCATATGTGGAAAAATGTATTTCGACCTGCTCCTATAAAGCTTATCAGTAAACGGGTCACTGTTATGATTGGCTAACGTCATTTGCATCGGAAACAGTACGAACGCCCTCTCGCTATTACACGCGAGTAAGTGTTTTTAAAACATCATCCATATAAAGCCGTTATTTACTGACAAAGCTTTATGAATCCATTTACTTACGGTTTGTGATGCGGCGGCTGTCAGATGCAGTACAGCTGGCTGCTTCATCTTCGATGGAAGTTTCTTTGCAAACTCTCCATTACACTGTCCTTCCTTTACAAAATAAAATGCTCCGAACAAACATAAAATTCGGGATGCCATTAAAATAAACCATCTACTTGTTTCCGACACTGGGATCCTCCTAAAATCTGTACAGAGACACAAATGAGCTGTTTAAACCAGAGTGAATATTCTTCCATTTGTCCTGTTGTCAGCAGACTCAAGTGTGTGGAGTAAGTCAGAAACTGAACGCGCATCTGTATACTGCATCCAGTGTAGACAGCGTCACTGATTATAAGGGTGTAACACAGTTCGTAAATATGGGAAGAATGAGGCGGGAACCGGCGAACGTTCAAGATAATTTTAATAATAAAATAACCAAACAATAAAACGAAAGTAAAAGGGCGGCAGTTCCTCACGGCAAATCTCTCTCGTCCTTCACTGTCGTCGCTCCTCTTTTATGCTTCTCCGTGAGAGATACGAGACCGGTGTAGCACGCAGCTGACGCTCATTATCTCTCGCGCCCTGCTCGTCACAAATGGGTTCTATTTGCTTTTGATGACGCTCACATCCAGTGTTGTCAAATGTCAGCCATTAATCAACTGAACGACAGTGGGTGGCGTGTAACTATTAATCATAGCTCTCCTCTGGAGGCAGACATGTGTTTTTGCCATGAATTCTTAAATTTCCTACAGTCCATTGATTTCCATCAAAAAAAGTAGAACGGCAAATAACAGATTGTTTCTTTTGAAACTGTCAATATCAAGCTAATCTGACTAATATGATAATTAAAGGGAGGGGTCACCCACAAATGGGGGAAGTCGTGGCCTAATGGTTGTAGTCTAGACCACCTGACCGAGACCGAGTCAAGACGAAGAGCAGACAAGACTTCATCTGAAAGATCCACGTTTACTGCCTCGGAAATGTCTTATTTTCAATCTATAGTTACAATTAGAATAATAACACACTATATAGAGCTGTTACCAATCAACTGACCCTTCGCCGACAGTTTGATTGACAGGCGATCTGACCAATCATAACCCCAAATCCACCATTTTGTCCAACAAAGCAGTCAGGGGAGTTAGTAGATTAACGTTGGTGAACTTGAACTTGACTCAAGTTCAAGCACTTTGCTTGAAACAACATTCCTTCTGATGTTCATTCATGTTTATTTGATGCTATAAATGAACTAGTATGAAGAGATGATCGGTTCACGAGCCGCTTGAACTGAGAGCGCATGACTTGTATACATAGCAACAGTAACTAAGGGGGGCGGGTCTTTGCGAAGGGTCAATTGAAATCACTAACAACAAAACTCAGCTTCACGCTGCAGGGGTGGTACAATTACAAATGCATAAAAAATGTCGAGAGTTAATGTTTTAAAAAGGATATTTTATTTAATGAATTTAATCACGTTTGCAGTTGTGCTCATATTTGTGATAAGAAATAAGAAGATAGAAATATGTTCCTGATTGCATTTAGAGCAGGAAGTTTTACATCTAGTCAAATTAACGATGTTAACAAAGAAATCAGACAATGCAACAGCAATTTAGCGGCGATCTTGACCAGTCCAAAATCCTTTCAGTCTGAGACCAAGACCTTCAGAAAATGGTCGTAAGTCTTGAGTACTACAACACTACTACTCCTAATGTGTGTGCACGAACTCGGATGGGTTAAATGCAGATTATGGGTTACCAAACATAGCTTTAACTAAAAATGAAAATCATGTAATAATGTACTACACTACATACCCAAAAGAATGAACCCGGCCTCTAAAATGACGAAACTAGACCAGTTCAGGCATGTGAACGGATGCTAAATACACAGTTTCCCTTAACTGAGCTCACATTTTCTTTTTATTAATTTTCCATGTTTAGAGCAACACAATTTCAAGTACAGTTTTCCCAGTACAAGGACAGTCTGCTGTCTACACGGTCTCGCTCAGGGGCAAAATCCTGAATGAAGTGCCATTTCACGAATCACCCAGTTACATACAGCACTGTAGATATTAAACCCTCCAAGCTGCTCTCAGACAAGAGCAAACAAAGCGCTGCATGCTCCCCGAATCAGCCTTTACTGCATTCAGAACTGGTACAAACTATAAACAAGAGTCTATTAGCTTGTCAGAATTGAACAGCCCTTATAGCTCATCCAAAGCGTACAGAATTATAACCAGGCTCATGACAGCGAGAAAATATCTCTGAGGCAAACTGACATTAATACTGTACATCATCTAGAAACCCACACAAGCTTTCCAGTGAAAAATGATGCTTTTTCTTTCCTTTTTTGTAGTTGTTTAAGAAACGGATGGGCTGAATTTGTTGTAAAACAGTTTGAATTGCAGATGTGGTTTTTCACTAGAACGGATGGAGTGTTTGTTCTTATTTTTTTTCAAGTGTGAGTTCAACATAATGCTCTGAGCAAAACGAAGCATGTGTTTCGTCTATATTTCTTTGTCTGTTTGGTCTTCTGCTCAACCCGACTGACACGGTTCTCTGGTTAACAGCTCACTGGAGGAAAGGATTATCAGTGAATAATGACTTAAAGGCATAGTTCAGAATGAAATTTCTGTCTTCATTTACTCACCCTCAACCCTGTATGGATTTCTTTCTTCTGGTAAACACAAAACAAGATGTTTTGAAGAATATGGGTAACCAAGCAGTTGATGAGCTCCAATGATTTCCATAGTATGAAAAATAAACCCATCAACTGCTTACCAACATACACTTCAGGTGTGTTTATTTGGGGTCGGAGCTAAACTCTGGAGAATGGTTGGACACCCCTGAACTTGAGGGTGAGTAAATGATGACAGAATTTTCATTTTTGGGTGAACAAACCTTTTATGTCTCTACGAATCACGAATCAAATGTCGTCAGAAGACTTGAAATATTGCAGATAAATCATTTGGATTACTTTTATTATACATTTGTGGCCATACTTGTGTTCCACGGAAGAAATAAAGTTTGGAATGACATGATCGTATGTAATGACAGAAGTCTAAACCGTGCCTTTTATTTATTTATGTACACATCATTGACTTTTTATTTATTAATGTAAATTCTATTTATTTATATTCATAAATCCTCTTCTAAAAGCAAGATTTAGTAGCCTCTCTCCATTGATGGCCAATTAATTTGGCAAATATTGTTTTTAATTTTATTTAATTTGAATTTTTTTGTTGTCAAAAAACATGCCAAATTAATAGTATTATGGTATATATATATATTTTAAATTATTTTAATTTTTTTTATTTAGTTGAAGTTTGTTGTTTTTTATTTTATTGTATTGTATTTTATTTTATCGCTTTTAAAATATGTCTTTATAGTTTTTATAATTTTTAAGTTTAGTTTTAGTTTATTTAGTTCTTTTAATAGTTAAACTAAATGAAAGTGAGCCTTGGCAACTAACAATGCCCAAACCAACGCTTACCAGCAGCCAAACCTGTCGCAGATCTGTTATTTCTACAAACTTTCTAACACTTTTAATGATTCAATCGATTTTAGATGGCTCAATGAAGTCCCTCGCTACATTTTTTTTCCTAATTGAATTTCCTGTTTCACTTAGACGTGTCAGTCTGTCTATCCATCCATCCATCCATCCGCGATATGACATCTGTTGAGACTTCAAAAATCCATCCATCATTCCTCTGTTTTCCACTCCCAACACCCTGCCGTTCTTGGAGGAAAAATGCAGTGAATTCCAAACACGAGGTCTCATGATGTACAGCCGCTAAATATTAAATTCTGCTGCTTTTAAAGGATCTCATCTGGCAGAATCACTTCAGAACCCAGACGCACGTGTAAGGCAGTGCCATATCTCACAGAACATCGCCTTTTCAACACTTCACCGCTCCTTCTTTTGACTTGCCGATGTTTGTGAGGCGGCACACGTAGCAAAAGAAAGGCGCTGAAAGCAAAACTCATTCAGAATTTCCCATTTTAGCCCCCTTTATTCTATGCGTTGTGATTCCCATTCTCTTTCTCCAGCGACAGGAGAATAGCGTTTTGAGTGCAGGACAGTGGACTTCAATAGGCTGCCATTTCTCCACTGATGTTTATCATGTCTTCCTCCTTCATGCTTTGAGCAGATAAAAAGGCTTATGTGGGTCATGTTGCATTAATCGAGCTCGCTGTCCTCTCAAATACTCTCTAAATTAAGCAACAGGCATAAAATATTCACATTAGCTCACGGTTCATCATTCAATGACACATTTAAGTGTAGAACAGCTCAAATGCATCACATCAACAGTGAAGCAAAACGAAACAATTCACTCATCTTACTTTTTTTTTGAAAAAATGAGATGTTATTTTTATGTTTAAGGTTTTGAACACTATTTAGGAGCTGCATTCATTTCAGAGGTGGTATCTAAAATCTGCGTTTCCAAAAATCGCCTCATGCCGCGTTTGATCCACGTGGTCAGGACTTCTAAATCTTTCAGTGCTGATCTTTTTCAGTCACTACCATGCTGTCTATAAGGCTCTAAGCTCTGAGACAGCCGACCTAGAACTGTTAAACGCATACAGAACTCGATTGATCCATTTCGTGAGACTTATCTTGGATGATGCTCTGGCTCTCAGCAAACTCTCTTTCACTCTGAATTTGATCTAGAACAGAGGAGCTACATAAATCAAGAGTTGTAGTTTTGAAACACAAAAGCACAAAGGATGGTTTTGCTGGCAGGTACAGAGAGATTTAAGGCCAGATTTACTGGCAGTTTGCGCCTGTTTGGCAATAAAAAAGCTACTGTCAGAATTTACTAAAGACGCGCAGTGAAAAATTAGCGCTGAAAAGGCGTAGACAGTGATTTTTGTGGCTGACCTTAGTGGATATGTATTTGCTGGAGTTTCACTTTTAAAAACAAAATTAATGGGAGGCGAGTATGTAAATGATTCGTGCAAGGTGATTTACTAAGGTTTGTGCTAGTCAATTTACTGGTGTTTGCGCCATTATTTACCACCCAAAAAAAGCATTTCTTAAACTCTTGGTAGATTGCGTTGGTCATTATGAAAATGCTCTGGCTGCGTCTGTGTTCTTTGAAGGGTTAATTCACCCAAAAATGTAAATTATCCCATAATTTACTCACCTTCAAGCCATCTTTCCGCCAAACACAATTGGAGTTCTATTGAAAATGTCCTGCCTCTTCCAAACTTTATAATGGGGATGAAGAGTGCCATTTTTTGAAGCCCAAAAAAGCGCATCCATCCATAATAAAAGTAATCCATTTGAATCCAGAGGCCTTCTGAAGCGAAGAAAAATATCCATAATTATAACTGGTAACACAGTGTCATTGTTACATATGCTACATGTATTTACCATAGTAATAAGTAGAAATTTATTACATGCAATTAACCCAAACCCTCATCCTAACCCTGACCCTTCATAAACGGTTATATTGACAGGCGATCTGACCAATCATAGAAGAGATGATCGGTTCACGAGGAGCTACAGCGATCTGTCACGACACATTAAAGAGACACTAGACGCTATTTATTGTTTAAACTTCTTTAAAAAATTACAATATTTTAAATATGAAACTGCTGTTTCATTTGTTGTCAGTGTCCTCTTTGCTCCGCGATGTATTTTTCACTGCGTGAGAACATGATGTGTGGCGTGAGAGCGCATGGCTTGTCGGACATAGCAACAGTAACTAAAGGGGGCCGGTCTTTGCAAAGGCTCAATTGTCATTACTCAGTACTTAAATGTAAAATTACACTGTAACACTGACATCTTCAATTCATACGTCCGTACGCTCACGAAAGAGTAGAGTTCCAGCGTATGATGTTGGAGCTGAGTAAGCTTAGGTGAGAGTAGATGCCTCTCACGATTCAAACAAAATTCTTCCGACATGACGGTTCCAATTCATGCAATCGTTACCGGAAGCCAGCAATTATAGTATTTAAAGTTATAATTATGGACATTTTTCTGACAAAAATGCATGGTTTTGCTTCACAAGGACTTTATTAACCCCCTGGAGCCGTATGGATTACTTTAATGATGGATGGATGCATTGTTTTGGGCTTCAAAAAAAAAACAAAAAAAAACATGGTGCCATTCACTCCCATTATGAAGCTTGGAAGAGCCAGGATATTTTTTAGTGTGACTCCGATTGTGTTTGGCTGAAAGAAGAAAGTCGTATACACCTAGGATGGCTATAACATCATAAGAATATTTGATTTTATTATGAACCCAACGGTAGGTGTTATATAATCTCAGACTTATGAACAGTCATACTGTCCAGCCCTGATGTACATCTAGTCTAGTGAGCTGTAAATCTGGGACCGGGGGGCCAAAATGCACATGTCTTTGTTCATAACTCCTCTAATCCATGTCTTAATGAAAAGCTGGGGATTTCTGATGGATGAGGCGAGCAGGCTGAGGGTTTGATCTCGTCTCCGGGGAGAAGTGTGTAGTATGCGCTGGGCAGTGTTTGGTGTTGTATTTCATATTCTCTCAAAACAGAAGAGAGATGCTGGAGGCAGCGAGCATGTGCACCTCAAGCCTCATGTTTAATTAACCAAAGCCCACCATAGATTCCTCCTAAGAGACCAACAGGCAGGAGTGAGCGCTATCCGTCTTTCTTTCCTCCTTATGTTGACTCTACGCTTACTTCCCTCTCTGCACGGCAGGATTCAATTTTCCGATCCACTTAAGCGGGATGCTCACACGTGCATGCGCTCTTTAACAACACACCGTGTCTTTTTGTCTGTCTCTCTCTCTCTCTCTGACAATTATTCCGCTGGTTTAACTGCAATTCATCTCTCTCTTTTGCCCTAGTTCTGCCGCCTCTTTTTCTATCATTCTGTCTTTCCTGTTTTTGCAGTTTTTTCTGAGATGAATCCTCCTCAGCTCTCTGCGGTGTTGGCACTCATGTTGGCCCAGCTGTGCGCATCTTCTCTGGGTTGTCCTTCTGGGTGTCGCTGCTATAGCTTGACCGTCGAATGCGGATCCATCGGACTCAAAGAGATCCCGCAAGGCATTACTCACGGGACACAGGTCAGTGATCGCACGAGGGATGCGGATGTCGGTCTCAAAAGATGACAATGACTCGAAACTCCAGATGAACTTTGGAAAATAAAAGGTTCTCGGAAATGGAATCGATGGAGCCTGTAACATGCATTCTTCTAAAGAAAGTTCTTTCTTCCGGAGAAAGATTGTTCAGATTTTTTTTAAATGTTCTTCATGCTAAGAAAAAAAACGGTTCTTTTAAGAACTGTTCACTGATGGCTCTTCAATTGCATCAGTGTGAAAACCCACTTTGGAAACTTTCTTTTTAAGAATTCACACATCTTTATTATTAAATCATTTTTGCATTTCTGAATTCGTCAAATGCTTGAAAAAGTCCCTTATCCCCTTCTTCTGGTACACCATTTTTGTGGCATTTACAGATTTTTTTTTTATATATATATATATATATATATATAATTTTGAATAATTTAATCAGTAATTAATAATATAGATTACATTTTTTAATGAATATTCAAATCAGAAGATTTTGTGTGTGTTTTGGTGTTATTATTGTTAAAAAAATAACTTCAGATGTTTATTGAAATTTAATTTACACAGTTTTGCAAATTATTCATATAATTAACAGTTAATATTTGTGAAAAAGTGAATAATTTGATGTTATTTGAGTGGTAAAATGTGAATGTTTTACATGTAACAACTTCAAACTGCTTCAAAATTTCACGTGTTGCTTGCCGTGTAATTTGCAATTTCCCCACTGCGGGACAAACAAAGGCTTAACTTGCTTAAATTTACAAGCAATTTATGAGAGAAAAGTGTTTCTACACCAAATTTTCTTCAGTGTATGATCAGTAATAATGTCAAGATGTTTATAAATATTTTCCATTTGCTTTCATGGGAGAAAACGGAGCTGAATTCAACTCAATTAACGATTGATCAGCTGTCAGAAAGTTCACCCTGTTTTGATTCGGCACTCAAATAACTCTCAAATACCCAAGGTTTCTATTCTGTTCAATATTCAAGAGACAGCTGAAAACTCACCTCTTCCGTGAACACTTGATCCCCTCATAAAAATAAAAAAAAAACCCTTTCCTTTCCTTTTCCCTTCCTACTCTAGCTTATGGTACTGAGCAATGTATGAAACTTGTATTGTGAGCGCTTCCTGTGTTATTTGCCAATTCATGAAGAATCGCTTGTTTGTTTTCCTCACTTGTAAGTCACTTTGGATAAAAGCGTCTGCTAAATGACTAAATGTAAATGTAAATGTAAATGTTCTTCACAGACTTTTGCAAATAATAAAAAAAAAAACATTAAATCGCACCAGGCTGCATTTGACCTCAGGTCTACTCACCCTCCTGTCCCAATTTTTTATCCTCTGGCCAACCTGAACGAAAAGACACCGCCTTCTTTTGTACGTGTCTACGCCTTGACCCGAGTTTAAAACTATAGATCATAACTCCAGATTGTGCTGGGAATCATTCGTTCGATCTCCCATGGCCAACTGTGGAGCTTATTTGCATGTCTATGTATCTGCCCCAGTCACATCACTAACATTACTGCAGCTTATGAATATTCATGAGCTGGCTTGCATAAATTGCTCAATTGACCTGTGCAACCTATGCTTCACAAGAAATTTGCTTCGGTTCAGCCTGTGTTTGATCAGAGACAATAGCTTGATAGAAATCAATTCGAAAATTAATTAGTGTAATATGCTGCATCATTAATAGTGTTAAAGTATTGAAGACAGACCACTCAGTCCTTCTGCTCTGGTGAAAGCCCATTAATGCCGTTTCTGATGCCGGCAATTGATTTGTTAGATAGTCGACCCAGAACTGTGCAACACTCAGAACTTTGAATTGACCCATTTCAAGTCAAAGGAAACCTTCTTTTATTCTGAATTCACCTGGAACAAAGCAAAGATGGGACGGCTAAAGAAAGAAACACTTTGTGTGTGTGTTTCAGAACAGCCTGAAAGATGTTTTTTCCTGTCCGCAGTCTCTCTTGCTGCTCTCTCTGATGAACTCGGGTTCACGTGAGATGGATGTAGCTTTTATAATCAATGACGCTTGTACTGCAAGCGATGGAGATTCTCATTAGAGTTTGATCAATATTGCCTTTTAATGACTGATACGATGCAGACTAATTTGAGTCAATATGCAGAAGCAATTAAAATGAGTTTTTTAACCAAATGATCATTTGACTACAACAGGAAAACATGTATAACAACAACAATAATAATTCCATTATTAATAATTTACTATTAATAGTTATTATTGATGATGAAAACCACTAACAATAACAGTAATAATAATAATAATATACATAATCTATTTTTTTATCCTAACTCCAATGTGCAGAACCAGACCATTTAACTAAATGAGCATTAGACTATGACAATAAAACATATGATAATTATTATTTTTATATTATGAATACAATTTTTTATTATTAATATGGTTATAATTAAAAAATGACAATAACAAAAATAATAATACTTACAATTGTTTCAATAATAATAATAATAATGTCATCATTAATATTATATTCATATATTTTTTATCATTTCCATATTGTATTAATAATATTAATATAGTATTGTAATATCTATTATTAATATAAAATTGTTGGCATTATTTATATAATTATTATTGATGACAACAACAATAATAATAATACCTACATTAATTCTAATAATAATAATAATAATATCAATTTTATTATTAATATAATTTATTATTGTTGTTATTATTATTATTATGTTCTTCAGAGAATGGAATTGTGTTGTTTTTCATATACCAGTTATTTAAAGCAAAAAAGTGTGAATATTGGTAAGAAATATTGCTAATCTCTACTTCTCATGTCAATTAAAGGGATAGTACACCTAAAAATGAAAATTCTGGCAACGTTTTGTCACCAAACACCTGATGGTCTCTACTGACTTCCATAGTCGACTATACATCAACTGTTTGGTTACCCACATTCTTTAAAATAAACAATTTTGAAATTCATACAGCTTTAGAACAACTTGAGGGTGAGTAAATGATGACAGAACTTTCATTTTGGGGTGAACTATCCCTTTAAGCACTATTACTCACTCACACTTGTCTTTTAAAACTGTCTCATGCACTAATGTTTCTCCTATGGAATTCGTGTCTGGTTCAGACCATCTTTCTGCAGGACAATGCCATTGGACAGATCCGTCAGCGAGATCTTTCTGACCTCGGCCAGCTGCACTACCTCTACCTGCAGAATAACAGCATCTCCACGCTAGAACCCGGCGCGTTCAGAAACCTGGGCCTGCTTCTGGAGCTCGCGCTCAACGGAAACCGCATCCACCTGATCACAGCGGACGTGTTCCGCGGCCTGGATCACCTGCGCATCCTTTACCTCGCAGGAAACCAGATCACCAGACTGGAGGACTACACTTTCCGCGGACTGCAGGTGAAAGGACTGTCTGTGCCATCTGCAAATTTACACTATCTATTTATGAAACTAAAACATTTATTTAATGGTAAAAGTTTGACTTGGACTGCAATTTTTTTGGCTAGTAGGCTCCATAAAATGGACAAAAAGAACATTCATAGATCGTGATCACCTGAAAATAATACTTTAAACTTATCTAGATTTCCAAAATATTGACAATAAGTAAAATTATTATATTATTGTGCCTCTGGAAAAAAAGATGCTTTTGCAATATATATATATATATATATATATATAATATATATATATATATATATATATATAATTATTATTATTTTTTTTTTTTTTTACAACATTTTGAGAACTTAATTCAATGGAGTTCCAATCAGTGTTATTTTGGTTTCATTGAAATATTAAAAGTATTGCAGTATTTTACAATATTGTGTACAGTATATTTTTTATTTCAGTATTGCTTAGAATTTTTTCTTAATTTATTTTCCATTTTCAAGTTTTAGTAATTGTTTGGTTTTGACATTTTTATACTTTTTTGTAATTATATATACATATATATATATATATATATATAATATATATATATATATATATATATATATATATATATATATATATATATATTATTTTATTTATGTTAACATTGATTTAATTTCAAGTATAATTTTTTTATGGTTTTAAAATCAATTATAATAATAACCCTAGTGTTATCCTAACATTTATCAAATACTAATACCATCATATAGTTGTTCCAATAAAATTATGTTCACACATTTGCACAGGATGTTATACCAAATTGTGCAAGTTTAGAAATGCTTATGAGTCTAGAATAGAAGCAGAAACCACAGAAAAGCAGTACAAAAACTAAGCTAATAGGGCCTTTTTTCAGCAATATGGGAATTGGATGGAGACAATGAACCGAAAAGATGACCGCTGCATTACTCTAGGTTGCTTTACAAAGTGTGTTTTTATGATAGTACCGATCATGCTGGTTGCAATCATCATGAAATGTTGATGAATTGATTCCAGCGGTTGCAGGAGCTACATCTGCAGGAGAATGCGGTGGAGGTGCTGGGAGATCAAGCTCTGGTGGGTCTGTCCTCTCTGGCTCTTCTGGACCTGAGCAGGAACAACCTGAGGACCCTGAGTCCCGCGTCACTGAAACCCCTCGTCAGCCTGCAGGTGCTGAGAGTCACAGGTAAGAGGTTCACATGAGCCACTGCCACAATCATTACAAATTACATTAATGTTCATGGACTCTTTTTAAAGGGGTCTGATTAGAATTTCACTTTTTTAACTTTAGTTAGTGTGTAATGTTGCTGTTTGAGCAGAAACAACATCTGCAAAGTTACAATGCTCAAAGTTCAAGGCAAAGAGAGATATTTTTTTAAACAAATCACTTTAACGACTACAACAAACGGGTGGTAGGGACTACAACAAGCTTCTTCCAGGGTTGCGGACATCACAAACCCCAAAATATACATAAACCCCGCCCCCGAGAAGTGGGTGTGGCCATGTTGGGCTGCTTTAGAGAAGAGGAAGAGTTGTTGTAGTCGAGTGTTGTTGATGCCGACATTTTACGCCGGACTGCTTCACAAACGAGGGTCAATTCAATGCTGGATTTGCACAAAAGATGAACATGACGACACATGCTAGTGATGAGTTGATCAGCTCCACAGCAACTACATACATTTATCCACTAATCGTTCAGAAACGTCTAAAAGTTGTAACTTCTTCCTGAGTCTCTCCATCAGTGTCGACTCCGGTTTGAACAATGTAAGGCTGAACAGAATACTAATTTTGTCTGCGTGAGATTCTCCAGCTTTGTTATTGTTTAGCAACCAAAGCACGAGCTGTTAAACTCCGCCCTCTTCTGGGACGGGAGCAGCAGCTCATTTGCATTTAAAGCGACACACACAAAAGCAGTGTGTTTTTGCTCACACCCAAATGGGGCAAATTTGACAAGCTGTAATAAATGATCTGTGGGGTATTTTGAGCTGAAAATTCAGACACATTCTGGGAACCTAAATTACATCTTATATTACATCCCCTTTAAGTCTTCTACTGTTCAGATTTTTCTCCTTAGAAAGACACACATGTGAGATAAGTCATATTTCCATTAGTAGCTCTACCCATTTAAGTAAACTGTTTAATATTCATGATCCAAGCCTTCACTATGATCCAGTGCTGTGCTGAGTTGCATGAATAGTAAATTTACCACACTGACATGGCATTTAGATGTCAGCCCAGCTTTACGTTTGCTCAAATATTTTTTACGCAGCATGCAGTTGGATAAATATGTCATAATGCAGTATTTTGAAAGGCTTACGTTGTGTTTGCTCTCACAGATAACCCGTGGCGCTGCGACTGCGCTCTGCACTGGCTGCGCGGCTGGATAAACGAAGAGGGTCAGAGGCTGTTGAGCTCAGCCGAGCGCCGGATGCTCTGCTCCGAACCTCCGCGGCTCTCCCACCTCAGTCTGGTCGAGGTTCCCCCAAATAGTCTTGTTTGCATCCCGCCCGTAGTGCAACTGGAGCCCAGCCACTTGACGGTGCGTTTGGGAGAGAGTCTACGCGTGTCTTGCCAGGCCTCCGGATACCCTCAGCCACAAGTCACCTGGAGGAAAGCGTCTCACGGAAAAGCCCAGCTGTCTCCTAGAGGTCTGGTGCAGGAGGTTGGGATGGATGGAGACGCAAGGACAGGTGGGAGGTTGGTGACGGCCAGGCCTGGCGGAAAAGGAGGGCCATCGAGTCGCGGGCCAGTCCGAGGAGGAGCCGAGGAGGGAGGCGACCGGGAAAACTTTGATCCTGATACGGGAAGCGGGATGTTGTTTCTCAGCAATGTCACGGTGGCGCATGCCGGACGCTACGAATGCGAGGCCTGGAATCCCGGTGGTGTGGCTCGAGTGACTTTTCACCTCTCGGTGAACATGTCGTCGTCCCGCTCGGAAATCTGGCCTCGGTTGCATTCCTCGTCGTACTATCATCCCTCCTCGGTGGACGTGAGTCAGGAGCCGCTGTATGAGCTCGAAAGCATGGACTTCAACGCGCTGGGAACCGCCACGCAAACGGCCATCGCGGTGGGAATCTCGCTGCTCGCCTTGACGGCGCTGTTGCTGCTTTGCATGATTTACAGTCGCCATCGCCAGCGGCAGAAAGAGGAAGGCGGATACGGAGCCAGCAAAGAGGAAAGCATCCTCTACGTCAACGATTACTCCGACGGACCCACCACGTTCGCCCAGCTCGAAGAATACCGGGACGAACGCGGCCACGAGATGTACGTGTTAAACCGCGCCAAACCGGTGCTTCCTCCGCCGCCGCCGTGCAACCAACAGGGTTCGGTGATAAAGGCCAGTGAGTGTCTGACACCAGGCCGGGCCACAGGGATCGGACCCCGCAGGGCTCCAGCAGAAGGAGGCGAAGGACCTCCGCTTGATCCCGAAGGATTGTTCATGAACCAGAGCTTGCTGTTTGACACGCAGATCGCTTATGAGATCCACTGCTGAACTGTGTCACTGGAAAGACTGGTTTTTACCAGTAGATGTTTTCCCGCTGAATTTCCTTTTGTTCTGAGAGCACAAATGTTTTTTTAAAAGCATTAAGGGAATAACGGACTTTAAAGCTGTGTTGTGCAATTTCGTTTGTGCCATCAAATGTATTTGCAAAATTACTGCAACATTTGCCGTTAGCAGGTTGCACCGGTTCTAAACTCATACCGTTGGTGGATTCGGTGTTGCTGCACTCTTAAAAATAAAGGTTCTTTAGTGGCACTGACGCTTCCATGAAGAACCTTTCACATCCATAGAACCTTTCCATTCCACAAAAGGTTCATTATAGTGTAAAAAGTTCTTTAGATTTTTAAAAAGTTCTCCACACGAAGAAAAGAATTGTTCACTGAAAGGTTCTTTGGGGAACAAAAATGGTTCTTCTATTGCATTGCCAAAACCTTTATTTTTAAAACAGCTGAAACTGCTTAAACAAGCATAAAAATGTTGAAAACATCAGCGTTTACTCTCGTTAGGGAGATCAACCTGCGAATTGTTACTTTATTTAATGTCTACATAACTGTCTCTGCACATTGCACACAGCAGCTTTTAAAGGGTTAGATCACCTAAGAATTAAAATGATGTCTTGATTTACTCACCCTCAAACCCCAAAGACTTTTGTTCATTTAAGAACACAAATGAAGACCAAATTAAATCTGAGAATTCTGTCCCTCCATTAACAGCTACGCAACTATCACTTTGATGCTTCGAAAGTTCATAAATGAATTATCACATACGAATTATGAATTGAATGGTTTAGTCCAAATTTTCTAACTTTAGGCGATTATTCACATATAAACATGTGAACATAAACAGAATCTTAACCATACTTGCTTTAACACACAAGAAAGAACAAACCTCATTGGTTCTTGCAGAAGCTCAAATGTGCTGCGTAATGCGAGAATGAACCTCCGTTTGCCACGAATTATATATGCGTTGATGAATGTTTACATGTGAATAAAAGCCTAAATTAAATCTGTTAGCGTATAAAGCGATCATGTCTCTTCCGAAAATTTGGATTCGTTTTACGATCTCTTTATGAACTTTTTAAAGCTTCAAAGTGTCAGTTGCGTAACTGTCAATGGAGGAACAGAAATCTCTCAGGTTTCATCAAAAATATCTTCATTTGTGTTTCAAAGAAGAAAAAAAAACGACATGAGGGTGAAGAAACGATGACAGAATTTTCATTTTAGGGTGAATGAACCCTTTTAAGGAATAATTCATCCAAAAATGAACACTGTTGTCATTTGCATTGTTTACGCTGGATTGTTTTTTGTAGAATCACAAAAGGAGACTTCAAGTCTTATTTGCAAAAACACTTTCCTTTGTGCATATTCAACAAGTTCCTGTTTGAAAAATAGCAGATGCTGAAAATTCAGCTTTGCCTCACAGGAAAAATGACATTTTAAAAGATATTCATATAGAAAACAGTTATTTCAAAAAGTAATAATATTGTACAATATTACTGTTTTTACTGTAGTGATCATAAAATAAATGCAGCCTTGGTGAGCATAAGAAACTTTAAAAAAAAAAAAACACGGTAGTGTAGTTCATTAAATCTGGTGTGTTTTTCACTTTGCGATGGCAGAAAGAAAAAGCCAAAAAAAAATATGCCCAAGGTTAGATGCTCGACAAAATAAATAATAAAAAGCAGAAAAAAATCGGCTCCAAAATAAGCCAAACATTTAATAGAAGACTCACACGGGTCATTAAATCTGGTGTCTTTTGCCAAACTGCGACACATTAAACTTAAATCTAAAAGTGCTCTTATCACCGACGTTCTTGGGATTTAATGACATTTAAAGAAACCGTTAAAACTGTTTTAACAACCCTATGACAGACACGATCTCTTCAACATGAGGGTGAATAAATGAATGCATTTTCACTTTCGGATGAACTATTCTTTCAAGACAACAGTGCTGTTTTTGCTTAAAGTAAATACTTGTGGAATGAGAGGCGTTACCTTTAAAAGAAGAGGTTACATGAATCTACCAAAAACTGGGTATTTTTTGTCTTGTTACTGTGAAAGTGATCCAAGCTGAGGTCAGTCGCAGGGTTTGACCTCTTGGACGGGGACTGTGAGGACAAATCCAAAGGACATGTGTGTCTCGACGTCCCTGTGCCAGACAGTGTGAAAAGCTTAATGTCCTTCTTCTTGCAAATGCTGTCTACATATTTCAAGTATTCCTTCTTTTCAGATGCATTTCTGTGTGGATTTATTTGTGAACGGCAGGTAGCAGAAGAGAAAGAAACCTGCTTGAAACACGGGAGGGGTGGTGCGTTTGCTACAGACGGGATACAAACGAAGTAGTCGCATTTCTGTCTGAGGCTCATTTGCTCTCATACTCTTGACCTCTGTTGGAATAACACTGTGAATAAACAAAAACAGGACTCTACATTCACAGCTAGCTTTTGTAAGTTATGAGATATAACAGTTTCGTTCATTTATAACAGTATTGTTTTCGAGAGTGTGGGTATTTTTCCCTCTTTGCTATTTTCTTCCCCAGCATTATATGGACAATTGAGTAGTGATGATCACATCAGGGTATATTGTATAAAAGCATTCATTACAGCTTGTGGGAACATCTCGAGGTGTTAAGCTTCTGCTCAACAATACAATAGTTTGTGTATTTCTGTCAAATGTCTATCAAATATCACCCTATTTTATCCGAATAAATTATGCATTTATTTGAGATTTGCTAGTGTGCGTCAAAGGAAAACAGTTTGACCAGGACTCGAAGGTAAGATGCTTTACATTCACTATAAACGTCCTAGCTTTTTATATTTAGTGCAGTTTATACTGTTACACTTGAACCTTCGCCAGCAGTTTGATTGACAGGCGATCTGACCAATCATAAACTCCAATCCGCCAGTTTGTCCGACAATGCAGTCAGGGGAGTTAGTGGATTAAAGTCGATGAAAAATTGTGTCTTTCCGTGCTTGAAATAACATTCCTTCTGACGTTCATTCATGTTTATTTGATGCTATAAATGAACTAGTATGAAGAGATGATCGAGGAGCTACAGCGATCTGTCACGACACATTAAACACACACTAGACGCTATTTATTATTTAAAAGTCTTTAAAAGATTGCAATGTTTGAAATTTGAAACTTTTTTTAAAAAAAATTTCACTCCGTGAGAACATGATGTGTGGCATGAGAACGGCACATAGCAACAGTAACTAAAGGGGGCGGGTCTTTTGCGAACGGTAAATTGGGAGCAGTTTGATTTAAAATAAATAAATACAAACACCGAAACAGGATGACGTTTGTCCTGAACCAGAACCATTACATTCTTCATGGTTCTCAAACTTTATTACTGTTAATTCGTAACACTAAATTAAACTTCAGTAGCCTATACAGATTTGTACTGTGGGTACATAACTAATTTTGATAATAAATGATTATTATTTTTCCTGTTGGACTATAGGCATATATTAAATTATATAGATAATATATACTTAAGGTACACCATGTAACATCAATATTTGTAAATCGGGAAAAAATTGCGATTTTAACCAAGGATCCGGGACGAGTGAGGGTGTAGCGAAGGAGTCAGCGGGTACAGATCCAAATGCAGTTTATTAAAGGAAGACGTTGGCGATAGTCAATACAGGGGCAAACAGGCATATGGGAATAATCAGAATCGTGGTCAGAAAACAGGCAGTAAATCCAAAGACAGGCAGCAACCAAGAAACAGGCACAATCGAAACCGGTAAAATAAGTGAAGTTATTAAACGTAATTTCGGGAGGAGTACACCCATCTAATCTTCCAAATAATACAAGGTATAAAACCAGCATCTTGCCTCCTTCCTGTTGT
This sequence comes from Opsariichthys bidens, assembly GCA_037194245.1. NCBI lineage: Eukaryota > Metazoa > Chordata > Actinopteri > Cypriniformes > Xenocyprididae > Opsariichthys > Opsariichthys bidens. The sequence goes on from CM074303.1 coordinate 10,744,282, forward strand.
TAGTTCTTTCAGCATCCCTCCTGCTCCCCTTCTCCTCCTTTTTAGAGCAATTTTGTCTGTTATAGGGGTAATCGGAGTTCAAGTAGAATATTCTCTCTGAGTCCCTCAATAGCAGACAGCAAGCCAAATATGTTTACCACTTACGCTAAGATTACATGGGCACATGAACTCCTGAAACACAGGATGAATACTTGGAATTGGTACGTAGGTAACACAATACTTCGCGGTGTGTGGGTGTGTGTGTGTGTGGGTGTGTGTGGGTGTGGGTGTGTGTGGGTGTGTGTGGGGGGGGGGGTGCGGGGGGGTGTGGGGGGGTGCGGGGGTGTGGGGGTGTGTGGGTGGGTGGGTGTGTGTGTGTGTGTGTGTGTGAGTAGTGCTCTTATAGTGGTGTGATTGTAATTAGTGCTAAGGTAATGAGCTACAGCTGGCGGGGTGATCAGTAACTGGGTGAGGGGCTTATGGGAAATGTAGTTTGTGTGACTGAATGTGAGTGTGAGTGAGTGAAAAGTGGGTATTCGTGGCCTAGTGGTGAGGGAGTCAGGCTTGTAATCTGAAGGTTGCTGGTTCGATTCCCACGCTGGCAGGAATTGAAAGTGGGGATTGTGAATAAACAGCATCTCTCCACCTTTGATACCATGACTAAAGTGACCTTGAGCAAGACACCTAACCCCTAATTGCTCCCCTTGTAAGTCGCTTTGGATAAAAGTGTCTGCTAAATGATGAAAAAGGTAAAAAAAAAAATGTAAATGTAAAAGTAGTTCATGGTGAAGTACCCTCTAGTGGTGATCATGGGCACTTCACCTGACAATCGTGACAGAGGGAGTCGGTTTCCGTTTTATTTTGGAGAAACCGTGGAAACAAACATGTTTTTATCTATTACATGTTTTAATAGACATGGGAACATCTGTTTTGGTACGTTTATAGACAGAAAACTAATTATTGTTATACAGCTCAACACGTTTAATCTTATTGTTTAAATCAAATTTTCTTGATTTTTTTGCTAGTACCATGCTTAATATACAAATCCCATAACATTACACTGAATGAGAGCCATAAATAGACTTACATTTTTTTTAAATGTATGAATATGATGCATAGCCTACATTTCAACGCCATTATTTCTTAAGCAAAATATTTCTATATATTAATCTGGAATAGGAGAAAATGATTTAAATTTGTACACAATCAACAATAATAATGCTAAAATATTTAGCAACTCAAGTGCAAAGAAAAATTCAGCGCAATTAGATTTCAAGTGAATGTATATTTTTCTGAAGTGATGTAACGAATCTTAAATCGACCGGAACGGATGGCGTTGCTCTCTGATGTGGTCACGATAAGTTTCAGTTTTACTTCTCACGTCGATTAAGAATAAAAATAAAAAAGCAGAAGAAAATGTTCCACCTCAAACACACGCTAATAAATAGATGACACTTTCACACACTTGCATTTCGCAGTTGTAGCAAAACTCTCAATAGCAAAGCGATAATCTGACACAACCGTGACCTCTCAAACTGCAAACGCCACATTTTAAAACATGCTGGAAGTTCCTCTTTTTCTTTCTCACGTCCTTTGCGGCTTTAAAAGAAACTTTTCATGATGTAAAACAGATGAAGACGCCATTGGACTATCCATAATATGAACCGCCAGTGTGTCAGAGATTATTAGTGATGTTTCACATCGCTGTAGATCACTTCATCCGGAGGACGGCTCTGAGAATGATTTAATAAAACACAAGACAGAGTGAGATGAATTTCAATAAGCCAGTGATTAAAAGCATTGAGATCATGCATTTCCACAGAAAAACCAAATAATGAGATCACCTGCTTGGGCATAACTAGGTTATATCATAATTTGGCATATATGCTTACAGTATATGCATTAGTGGTACCACTACTTACATTGGAAAGCTGGTTTTGTACATTGTCCTTTCCTTTCTTGAAGACCACGGAGTCATACGCCACGGGACCTTCTGTCTGTACAAGAAGAGCGCAAACAAAACTTAAAAAGATTATATGGATGGTATGAATGTGCAATGTTAGATGATTTATGTCTGATATGTATTTCAAGGCCTAAACACAGACCTCAGAACAGACGTCTGGTCCTTGTGTGGGCGAATCTTAAAACAAGAAGAATGGCATTAAAACAGGAAGAATCAAATCATAAGTGATATTCATGGAGACTAAAATATGAGTTTACGACTTAATGCGACAGTGCAATAAATCCTGTGAAATTGGATTTGAGGCATTAGCAGTGGAATGCTGCATTGAATTGAAGAGGCCTAAACAGTTGATTGAACTGACGGCGTTTTCGTATAATCCTCCAGATCACCAAAACCAGCACCAGCAGCATCAGTAGCGGCACAGTAGTCCAGAGCAGCTGAAAAATCCAGCTGTTGCGTTCAGGTGAGCCGGCCTCGGTATCATTTCTTGCTGTTTGGTGTTCATCACATTTAGAGCTGTTAAAGTTATTAAGAAAAGTCCATTTAAATATGTAGGCAGCAAAATCTTTCCACCTTTACAGTGAGATTCAGATACAGTCTGACATTCTTAGTGATTAGTTCAGCTTTCAGAGATTTACTTACAAAGAAGGATCAGGCTCATCACAGTTTGTATCACTTTTAGCTGAGTTTGAAGGACAAAAAGCAAAACATCAGGTACATATGATAAAAAAAAATATGTTTGATACACATCTCAATATATACGGATTCGATGAGAACTTTCATTAGACCGTCTTTAGCTATTAATTATATATTTATTATTGTAATTATAACACTTTACAATAAGGTTCATTACTTAGCATTAGATGGGCCCGGTTTCACAGACAGGGCTTAGACTAAGCCAGGATTGAACCTTAACTCAATCGACCCTTCGCAAACAGTTTGATTGACAGGCGATCTGACCAATCATAACCCCCGAATCCGCAATTTTGTCCGTCAAAGCGGTCAGGGGAGTTAGTAGATTAACGTCGGTGAACTTGAACTTCACGTCTTTCCGCGTTTGAAACAACATTCCTTCTGATGTTCATTCATGTTTATTTGATGCTATAAATGAACTAGTATGAAGAGATGATCGCTTCACGAGGAGCTACAGCGATCTGTCACGACATGTTAAAGACACACTATATGCTATTTATTGATTAAACTTCTTTAAAAAAATTACAATATTTTAAATATGAAAATATGAAAAATGTTTCATATCAAAAGTAGCCTGCTCTGTCTTGTCTGTCGGCACTGTCAGACATAGCAACAGTAACTAAAGGGGGCGGGTCTTTGCGAATGGTCAATTAGGGTATTGAACTAGTATTTATGAACGTGCCCTAAAAAAGCCAGTACTGATGTGCACCTTGAGACAAAACAATGGCACTGACGTATTTTAAGATATCACTGCAAGTTGCTTTCATTTAAAACAGCTCAAACTTGCATTTCAGTCTGGGACTGCTTAAGCCTTGTCTGTGAAACTGGGCGATGAACTAATAATGAACTGCACTCATACAGCATTTATTAATCTTTGTTAATGTTAATTTCAACAAATGCTAATTTTCAAAATCTAGTTAATATAGTTAATGCACTAACATGAACAAACAATGAACAGCTGTATTTTCATTAACTAACATTAACAGAGATTAGTAAATACAGTAACAAATGTATTGCTCATGGTTAGTTCATGTTAGTTAATACATTAACTAATGTTTGACTAATGAACCTTATTGTTTAAGTGTTAGAGAGAGAGAGAGAGAGAGAGAGAGAGAGAGAGAGAGAGAGAGAGAGAGAGAGAGAGAGAGAGAGAGCGGTGTGTGTCCAAAAGCACGACAAAGAGATAGAGCAGGAAATACAATAAAGCAATAATTTAAAAGTACACACTTCAGATATAAATAAATGCATTGTGTCTTATGTCACTTAAATACTTTTCCACAAGATCACGGAAATAAATGACTTACTTGTATTTTTAAATTTATTGTCCCTCTGAACAAAGAGCTGAACAGGAACCTGCAGATCTCCAGCAGAGCAGAAGAACCATCCAGAATCACTGAGTCTCAGTCCAGTCATCAGCACAGTGAAGAATCTTCTCCCAATGTTATCACTGATCTGGACTGATGAATTCTGGGATGTGTCAGTCCTCCCCACTCTGTAACTGCTCTCATCTTTAATTTTAAACCACCGTTTGAGTGTCTTCTGATATCCAGAACTGTAGAAACACTGAACGCTGACATGACCACCTTCATGTCCAGATACACTGCTGTTCACCACAGACACACCAGGAGCTGAACACACACAGAGACAAAATTTAATGAAATATTTAATTAAATCTAAACAGTTAAAACCACATATCACACTAAGGAAATGTAAAGAAAAGAAAAAAAACCTTGTTTACCGTGATTAACAGTTAAATACACATATTTTCTGTCATCTGGTGTTGCATAAGTGCCGATCTTCACAGCACACCAGTAACTTCCAGAGTCTGAGGATGTTGCGTCGTTGAGTTTCACAGTAAAAAAATTGCGGTCTGAATAATCAGTTATTATCCATTTCTCTGTATTGTTGGCTACAATTTGGCAAGAAGTCCAAAAATAACCTCTACACCAGTATTTTTCGTTTGTTTTATAACGACTGTCATACAGACACGGGACGGTAACAGTTTCTCCTTCTCTTACGGTTACGTGATCTAATGTCTTCATGCTCAGAGTTCCTGTTGACACAAACAAACAAATCAGATAATAACAAATAACTATTTCATATGAAACTCTTCATTATGTTCAGAGGTTTTTCATTAGCAATTTGGTCTCCATTTTCCTTCAAAATCTGTTTGATGTTGAACATAGAGCAGGAGAAATATGGAAAAATTAACATCCTAATTTTAATATATTACACTCAGTTTTATATTTTATATTATATATGCATGTAGTTCATTTATAGTGTGAGGAATAGTGGTTTTAGCAATAGTGAGATAAAGAGTTCACCAAATGTAATGATACATTTGTGTTAAGAACTTTTAGATTAATTTTAATGTTGTCATTTAAAAAACGTACTATATTACAGGTATATTTATAGAACACATTTTTTCCTGTATATGTCAAAAATCATTGTCGCAATCTTGTGGTTATAAAAAGTCTGTTGAAAACTTTCTTATGCAACATGAAATTAAAATACAGTATTTCCGTTGTGTTCAAGTCTTACACAGCAGGATACAAACTGAACAGTCACAGCGCTGTTACTATTTATACATACAAACTTATATATATTTACGTATACATGCATTACTACTTGCTTAGCCTGCTGTGTCTTTATTAAGTGAAATCAATTAAAGAAAAAACAGGAGAACAAGAGAACAAACTAAAATTAAAAGCATGTTTTGAGGGTAGAATGTATCATTTCTGTGTCTTACCTGCAGTGTAAAGTAAAACAGCAAAGAGAATCGGAGGAAGAGCCATGTCACCGTCAGGGTGAACAAAACCTGAAATGAACATTTGACTTCCTGCTTCTGATAATGAGTCGTTCCTGTTTCTGTACTCACTGATGGAAACTGAGGTCAACAGAGACATCACAGACAAATCCCGTGCACACACACTTTAACTGCTCTAAAGATGCAATAAAGGTTTGACGCAAGAGTATTTTTTATGACAAAAGCACAAAAAAAGTCAAAGCCAACTTAATTTAATTTGAAATTTGAAAACAAATTCACTACAGATTACAAAATACATGCTTTGAAAAGTCATTTGTAACGTATTTCGTTAAATTACTCAAGTTTAGGAACTTTATCTAAATACTTTAGAATACTTTAGAATACTAATAAGTGTGGAACAAACACAAAAAAGGCAATTGCAAGTTTTTATCTCACAATTCTGACTTTTTCTTTCAGAATTGCATGATATAAAGTTGCAATTGTGAGTTATAAAGTCAGAATTATGAGATATAAAACTTGCAATATTGAGAAAAGTCAAAAATATGAGATATAAACTCACAATATTGAGAAAAATCTAAATTATGATAAACTCACAATATTGAGGAAAGTCAAAATTATGAGATATAAACTCACATACTAAATTCACAATTGCAAGAAAAAAAAAAGTCAGTATTGCAAGTTCATATCTCCCAATTCTGACTTCATAACTTGCAATTGTGAGTTTAAATCTCGAAATTCTGAGGAAAAGAAGTCGGAATTATGAAATGCAAACTCACAATTGTGAGGGGAAAAAAAAAATTGTGAGAAAAAGTTGCAGTGATGAGTGAACTATAAAATGACTCACAAACAACTATCACAAAACATGAAAACAGTCGAAAACATGAAACTTAACTCCGCTTTTTCAGACTGTCAGAGTCAGAGAATCACCAATTGCTGTTTAAATGACATTAAAACTCAAAGTAATCACTTTGGTAATCTAAAACACTTTTCAGATGGAACTGTAATCTGATTACCACCCATTTAAAATGAAATACAGTTACTCACGTTTTGTATTTTAAATACGTAACTAAATTACTTGTATTTCGTTACTCCACAACCCTGAAAATATACATATGAAAAGATTATAGTTAAACTGTTTTGAAACAGTCTACAATTAGCAGGTGAATTGGTAATCGGTGAGGGAAGAAAAATCAAAGGTTTTGGCAAGCAAAGATAGGTCATGGCTCATCACTTTGTGGCAATTGTCATGGGAGAATAGTCAAACAATTCAAAAATCTCATTTCTCAATGCAAGACTGCAACGTATTTTTGCCATCTACCGTACATAATACTGTAAAAAAAAAAAAAAAATCTCATTCCGTGTGGCAGGGCAGGAAACCTCTGTTGAATGTGTGACCTTTGAGCCCTTCGAGCCATCATGCTGCTGTGTTAAAAATAGCCACTTTCTCAGGAGTACTTTGGAAAACTTGTCACTTAATAGTCTGCAGGTACATCAAGAAATATAACTTGAATCTCTAGCTGTTACCCAAGGAGAAAGCTATTTGTCAAATCAATGGAGAGATGCCGTTCTCTGGGCCAGAGCTCATCTCAAACGGTCCAAAAGATGAGTCTGACTGCCTGTCTGCAATCCAGATCTGTCTCCAAACTGACTATATTTTTGTTACGTTCTTTGACGTTTCATTATTGCACCATTTAAAGGGGACCCTTTTCACAAGATTTAACACTGTAAAAATCTCTGGTGCCCCCAGAATATGTCTGTGAAGTTTCAGCTCAAGATCATTTATTATATCTTGTCAAATTTGCCCCTATTTGGGTGTGAGCAAAAATGTGCCGTTTTTGTGTGTCCCTTTAAATGCAAATGAGCTGCTGCTCCCGGCCCCCTTTCCAGAAGAGGACGGAGCTTTAACAGCTCACGCTTCGGTTGCTCAACAACAACAAAGCTGGAGAATCTCACGCAGACAAAATGAGGATTGTGTTCAGACTTACATTGTTCAAACCGGAGTCGACACTGATGGAGAGACTCAGGAAGAAGTTACAACTTTTAGACGTTTCTGAACGGTTAGTGGATAAATTTATGTAGATGCGGTGGAGTTGATTCAACTTATTGACTAGCATGTGTCGTCATGTTCATCTTTTGTGCAAAACACGTATGGACCGCCACTATACATAGCGCACCAGCATGCCAAACACACATACACCAGGCTAATGTTTATGACTGCTATCAAATGAATGGTTCAATGTATTTTCCAAAATATCGCTCTGACAGAAACGCTCCCTTTTTAGCAATCAAGTTTACCAGGGTCAACTTGCAGACTATCCAAGCTAATGAGACTCTAAATAGTGTTCTGTGCTTTGCTCGAACTTTTGCCATTGGCCTTAGAACTGGTACAGCGTGTTTTGCTTGCGAAAATATAATGGCGCTGCCGTGGGTGGAAACATTCAGATTAACGGGCGGTGATACTATAATCCGATCACCAGGAGAGTGAAGTTTTCACATGCTTGTAAAGAAAGGCTTGCCAATACAAAGTTACTGGGTCATCCCTTTTCACGTTTTTTGGGGTTGGGAAGTCCACCGGGAACCGATTATAGCACTTGAACACAGAAAAAGTCAGATTTTTTTATAATATGTTCCCTTTAAATTTAGCTTCGAAATGGTATTCCATTGTGACAACATGCCCCCACTATATAGGTCAACACATGCTCAATCTACCTTATATCTTACCTATAATAGTGGCAGACTTTTAGATAAAGCCGTAAAACAAAATGTGTCCAAAGTTCAAATCCAAAGTAATTCAACACGCAAAATAAATAATGACGAATGCAAATAAGACTCATTTGCATAACAGAATACAGTCCACACACAAACAACCGTTCAAACTGTTTCTTTTATCTGGTCAGGTTCATATAGAGGGCAAGCAGTTGTTCATGCATTATACGGATTAAAGTCTGCAACTTCTCCATGTTAAAGGACAAACAGACGTTTTGTTTCCAGACTTAAGAGTCAAAAGACACGCAACTCTAAAGAGCCCTCCATCACAGACTCTTTGAAAATAAAAGAAATAAAGCCCAAAGGGAAGCATTATTCTCCCCCTTTGTTTTTCCAGCCTAGTTTTTTCATCCCACTCTTTCAACAAAATCGTGCTCATTCCTTTAAGTCACAACGCACAAGTTGGCACAAGTTGACTCTATTCCCTGGGAACACCTCAATCTGAGGGGTTTTAAGGCTTCTCATTAACCTGAAACACCTGCCTCCACTAATTATCTCAAGCCTATTAGAAGGCTGTAGGTCCCAAACAGCACCAGAAGAGGGAGACTGAGACATACTGACTCAATTTGGCAGAAATCGAATACAGCAGAGTAGAACAAAAAACTCGAATGTAAGGTTTGATTTTCCTGCAAAGACAAAAGCTCAGATCAAGAATCCTGCAATAAAGCAATAAAAACTCATCTGGAGAGAAGATTTCAAAGGAATAGGACAACGCCTTGCCCAAACTGTCCTCACACATCTATGCAACCAACCCCCCTCCCACCACTCCCTTCCTTCCCCCTGATTCAAGTCATTGAAGTTCTCCAAGAATGCATATGTACTATGTTTGATGTATCTTGTGAATCTATTATTTTTCCAATTCCATGTTTAGTATCATTTTAAATGTCTCGGTGCGACTGGTAAAATGGTCTCAGCTTCACAGCAGTCACTAGTATTATGAAAAAGATTGAAAACTTGGGAGAATTCTGTTCTCTTTTATGGCTCTTCAAGAAAACCGTCTCCTCTCCCCCGAAACCAGGTGTTGGGGCAATAAATATTTACAATCCTTTTGTTCTGGTCTGGGTATTTAGGGGAAAAGACATAGCAGCAAGGGGGGACATTCTGTAGAGAGACCCCAACATAGAGGTGATGAGTGTCTTTCACCCACATCTCTGTGTGTCTGCATAACTTTTAAATACTCTTAGAGAAATCTTTTGAGTAATTGATGTTATGTATTTATTATGTCTGAATTGGTTTATAATTGTGTAATTATGTAATTGGCATGGATACATTTTTACCTGATAAATAAATGGTTATATCTTGATTTATTTTGAATTTTCTGAAATCATCGTCACCGGTAGATCGAGAGGTTTCCTACACTTCCGCAATTCTAGATTAGGATAGCTCACACTGAAACCCCAATAAATGGAGCATGTGGCACATGTATTGTGATTTTGGATTTCTGACTATTATGATTTAGCATGTTATAGTATCGTGGCTAAACAAACGGCACTTTTGTAGAATAAGCATGAGGCGATTCCATAATTTGTGCTATTAGTAAACGCTGTATCCTCTGTAAAGATTCTAAACTAATGAGGATGTGACGTAAGGCGTATTATCGGCCGGATACAAGCCTTTAAGCGGTGAGACGCCCTGATGAAAGGATAAGTGAGATTAAGAGAAATGAAAGAAATCAAAGATCTAAATTAATTCATATTTAATCGCACGATCAGCTCTTAATGTTACATCAGAAACATTACCAATTAGAGATCATTTACAATTGGAGTCAGATTAAACGAACAGCTAAAGGAAAACTTAAACTGAATCCTAAAATTGATGTGAATTGTGCTGAAAAGATATACACGCAGAATCCCTTCCTTCATTGGGCCGACGGGCGGAGCTTACACCAATAATGCTCACTAAGTATATACGCACTAAATATCATCATTAAACTGCTAATTCTGGTCTGTAACAATATAAATACATTAAATATACACACAAGACTAAATTGATTAGACAATTTAACCTTTAATGAATGCATAATTGCAGAAAATTAAAGAGAAGGAACTACAGGTGACTACAGCATAATGGCAGGTATATTAGTTGCATATTAGTTACTTATATTAGTTGGGTTAGTTCACCCAAAAATGAAAATTCTGTCATTATTTACTCACCCTCATGTCATCCCAAACCTGTAAGACTTTCATTCACCTTCAGAACACAAATGAAGATCGTTTTAATGAAATCTGAGAGCTTTCTGTCCCTCCATTGACAGCCTACGCAACTACAACTTTTAAGCCCCAGGGGCCGGTTGCACCAGCTGGACATGAAAAAGTTGGGTGTAATCTCTGGACTTAGTTACGTCCAGCTTTCCGATGAATATTTACACCTGTTGTACCATCTAAAACTACGACTGGGCGCAGCTACGCTGATATGTTCTACCGCACTGTTAGTCGAGACGCCCTTCGCGTTACTGTGGTTACAAATGTGACTCTATTGGCTCCAACAAAGAACTTATATGAAAAATTACTGTTGAGCCGAAAAAAAGACAATTAAATTACTCAGATTGTAAAACAAGAAAAATGATTGAGCTATTCAGCAAGTATATGCATATTTTGGTATGCAAGCAAAACAATTCAGCAATGAATAAAAAAACAAGATATCGGGCAAAAAATAACAGTACAAATTTATGGAGCAGGTTACAGGCTAGACCTGTTTACACGGTGTACAGAGTAGCCTACACAAATTTATAGAGCAAGTTATATTTCAATTTTTGCAGATAATCCCGACCCGCCTTTAGTACCGAGGACTGACGCTCTGAAAAACACAACGACAGCTGATCGTGGAGCCGGTATACCAGACGCGCCGTCATCTCAACGTTTTTATTTGCCTTTATTTTCATCATGGAAACAAGTCAAGACTTCTCACTTTACACCTACCTTTGACTAGGCGTAAGATTTAGTCTCAGATGTGCGCTACGCCCAGATGGTGCAACAGATATTAATTCTACGCAGGACTTAAAACGCATTTTACATTAAACTAAGTCTTACGACCGGGTGTACGTCCAGCTGGTGCAACCGGACCCAGAACGGTAAACATCGTAAAAGTAATCCATGTGACTTCTTTAACCTCACTTTTATGAAGCGATGAGATAAATATTGTGTAAAAAAGTGGCAAATTATGTTATATATATTTATAATCAAAGCACTCACGTCACTTCATAAAATTGAGGTTAAACCACTGGAGTCACATGGATTACTTTAATGATGTCTTGACTAACTTTCTGGGGCTTGAGAGTGGTAGTTGTCAATGGAGGGACAGAAAGCTCTCAGATTTCATGAAAAGATCTTCATTTGTCTTGAAGGTTTGGAAAAAGATGAGGGTGAGCAATCAATGACTGTATTTTCAATTTTGGGTGAATTTTCCCTTTAAAAAGTCGAGGAAGTTTCACTAAAAGAAAAAATTACTAAAGAAAGAAACTAAAAGAAATAGAACTAAAATAAAACCCCCAAACTTCACGGCGATGTTAAAAAGTTACAGTGAGAACATCAAACACATAAGATGATTACTGAACAGGTCAAGGCATCACGAATGAAACATTACAGTGTGTTTGAAAAAGTGTTGAAATGAATTTGAGCAGATGAAGAGATACATTGTAAAACTGGTAGAGATAAAATTCACTAGAAGATGGCGACACAGGACAAATGTGTGTTGCATGAGCAACTTAATGCAGATAATTTAATGTCCTTATGTATTGGTAATTCAAATGAATTAAAAAAAAAAACTATAAATAAAAAGTCAAATAAATTTTTTTTAATGAACTGTAATTTAATTACAACTAACAAAATTTCAACTCGTTCCAAAGTGTTGCTGTGTCGCCTTTGTCCTCCTTTGGTCAAGAAACCTCTCTGGAATGTACCTGTGATGTAAGATACAGAGAAATTAAATGCACTTTTATGCAAATCATTTATTTTATTTCAACTATAATGCTAGCTGTATTAAACCCACACACACAGAAAGTCAGCGAGAGACTGAAACATTTAAATTTCTAGCTACATATAACTTGTTAACTGCTTTTTATCATGCACTATGTAGTTTTTCGTCCACTAGAGGTCGCCTATTCAAAACAAAGGTTGACGACGCCGAGTTTGAGCGCAGAATCTTGGGACGTGTGGTCTTCACCTCACAGCCGATGGAAAAGAATCAGGATGGGACTCGGGCAGAAATCATGTCCATGGATGCGATTATTAACGTTACTGTAGCCTGAAGCAGAGCAGGAGCGAGTGTTGTGGAGCTAAACGAGACGATTGATAATGAGAGACGAACGACACACGCCTCGAGAGCAGCGGGACTTTTATTATGACACCGTTTTTCCGGTCATGAGTGTGAGGAAACGCAGCTCTGTTTATCAGATTATTTGAGTGCGTTGAAAATGATGTTGTAACGTTACTCTGAGCGTTCGCTCGCGGTGCTGTGAGACACTTGAGATCCATATTACAATATCATATTAAATACTGGATGGACTGTGTTGATAAATAGCATGCAATTCACTTTAAAACATATAGAATGATGGATAAAATTCTGTATTACTATTAAAATAAACCTGCTATGTTTAGTACAGTATTTTCTTTCTTTTTTTTAAAGTGCTTTCACACAATAATCTTATTCCAAAGCATTCGTAAATTACAACCATTAAATCTGCATTTTCCTGTCTATGTTCAAAAAGGAGGGTGACAGTTAACAGGTTTACAGTAACTAAAACTGAAATGGTACAAATAAAATGATTATGAATTTACTTTCATAAGCTCATAACTTTTTTAGGAAGGAGCAGGGTGTGTTATGAACTCACATTCTTGCGAGGTTTTTTCACAGAGCTGTAGGTCACATGACACTCTGGATCCACTGATGATAAAGACTGTGAATAAACACGATCAGCACTGAGAATCTCAAGTCTGTGTCACAACCGTTAGCATGTCATTTCTGTGCAATGTGTCACAACAGAAATGCAAAAAAGTGTGATCGTTTAGAAACAAGTTTCCCTTTTGAATTGAACAAACAGACTGTGACACATTCAGAACATTTAAAGACACTTACTGCCTTATGAAAGCTCACAGAACTGTACACCACTGAACTGCCATCCACTGAGGGAGAAGACTGTAAATAAACACAATTGATGACCATTAATTTGCAGTCAGCGTCTCAGTAAATGTCCAAAGATGGGAACGATGACTTACAGTAGGAGCTGCTGAACTGCTGGATGGCATCTGGGTTTCAGAAGGCGTCTTCATCAAACACAAACACACATTTAGATTCTTTTTTGAACATTTCTGAACTCCAGCTGTATGTAAAATACTTACTGTATTATTACTGGTGCTGTTAAAATGTTCTTCTTCTCTCATGTGACCCTTCTCTGTTAGAGTGAAATATGAAATATCATATGAAACTAGAATGTACATTTCCTGAAGAAAATGTGATTGGTGCTTGCAGTGGCAAAATTTGGCCCTCGGTTGCTAGGGTGTTACTAGGTGGTTGGTAGTTGTCACAGATAGTTACAATGGAGTTTTATAGGGTTCTTAGCATGTTCTCAGCCCACTTTAGGTCTTAGCTAATCAGTATTGGCATGTAGCTATTCACTGCTAGCATGTGTAGCATGTTGGAAGTCCAGTTTGATAGCATGAGCCAAAAGACCCAACAACCATGTCTTTTTGATGTTCCGATGCAGAGATATAGGTCTTGCTAATCAGTTGCTAGGGTACTTTGTTTGGTTGCTAGGGAGTGGCTTGGCAGCTGGCAGTGATGATCCTCCAATGGCTGCCTTCCAGTATGAATGATAAAAACCAACCCTATGATGTTCAGGTTTGAAAATATCCCTCTTTGGGTTTGGTTGCTAGGGTGCACTAAATGGTTGCTAGGGAATGGCTAGGCAGTTTACCGGCTTAAACTAATAGACTGCATGTGTGCCCATATCAAAAATGCCAAACTCACGTGTCTATATGATGTTTTGACTCATTTAAATCCATCTCATCGATTTTTCAATGGAAGTTCTTATAAAAGTCATAGCACACCTCTCCTCAATGAGCCAGTCGATTTGACACCTCATTCATGGCTCTAGGACAAACGGTGCGGGACTAGTTACGCGCCGAAGTTTGTGGCGGAATAAGAATAATAAGTTTGCAGAAGAACAAGATTGATGCTTACCAATGGCAAGCACCAATAATAATATATGAAATATCACTTTCTTTTAATGGACTCAAAACCTTTTATGGAATCTTTGTTTAGATTTTTTAAATTTTCTCCGCACTGAGAGCAAAATGGCACTTTTTAGAAGATTTTTTTATATGGTATCATTAAGAAAACCCCGTTTTGGAACCTTTATTTCAATGAATGTTGACAGGGGTTTATGAATGAAATATACAAAAGGTATAAAATACTATTTATTTTATATGGCCCTCTCAAATACTTGATTCTTGATTTGATGACTTTGTATCACAATGCTAAACTGTATATTTGACCCGGTTTTTGTCTTGGAAACCAATGCCATTAGAGTCACTTTACAATCTCTTTCCTCTCACATACTGTAAAAAAATAATTTCTACTCAAATCTATATATAGGCCCATATTATGTCCATTTATTGATAACTGAAGCTCAATAATATACTGTCAGTCCTCCAGAAGTAAGAGAAATATGTCCATTTCTTGATAACTGAAGCTCAGTAATATACTGTCAGTCCTCCAGAAGTAAGAGAAAACTCACCCCGCTTCTTTTTCAGCCTCCAGGTTACTATTACAACAAGAGAAAAAAGCAGGAACAGCACAAGTGTCGCTAAAAGACTCATGAGTAGAATCCCATCATGCCTGTAGTGATGGAGAGACACACTTACTTTAAATGCATAGAAAGTTCATCTTTTAAAGCAAAAGCCCATTTAGAAGCCTTAAATACTTGTTTTGCTCATCCCTTTTGTGTATATGTGTATTAGTAGTCTCTGAGTCTTTTGGCGATGAGCTGGTTTCATCTCTGCAATTAAAAATAACATTTTTCATAACAGATAACAGTTTCGGTTGCTATGTATGTCTGAATAACAACGTTCACTCACATGTGTGTTTCAGGTCTTGAGTCTGTAGTCATAACTGCTGCCAAAAACAAACAGAAAAACAAGTTTGTTATGGAAACCTAATTTTAATTTTTGTCATAATTATGACAAATGATCTCAATATGACTTGGCACTATCTCATCATCTTGACTTGTTATAATTTCTTTTACTTTGAATTTATTTAATTTTGTTATTAATTTCAGCTTTTTATGTCATTATTATGACTTTAATCTCATAACTTTTGTCATAAATATAATGTCATAAATTAAGGGGACCCATCAGGGCCCTCTATATATGGTGGCCAAGAAAGCTCAAAGCGCTGCAAATAAGAAAACACATGCAAATAAAAAAAATGTGATCAACAGTCTGACAACACAAATGTGCTGCAAATCCTCACAGCACACGCAAACACAAAAACACGCTGCAAATACAAAAAGCGCTGCAAAGAGCACAAACCACAAAGGAAATGTTTCAAGGGGGACCCCAAACAGTGACGGACCCTACTAGGATGTGTGTCCCAAACCAGTTCAACTCACCTTCACTCATTCACTAATCCCTATATAGTGTACGGCATTTGAGTGCACGATGTGTTCACAATCATTAAATACTATAAAAACTGCAAACAAAAATAAACAACTGTACATTATTTCATGTGTTTATTATTTTTAATAAAGTGTTTTTCAGTTGGCTAGAACTCACAGATGACGCGGTCGGCCGTTACGATGACGTCACATTAGTGCGCTACAGATGATTGACGAATATTTTTAAATCGTCCACTAAATGATCCTCTCTTAAAGTTTAATGAGTTAACAACAATGCCACATATTAAAACACTTTTCTGTTAGTGAAACACATTACATTGAGTTGATGCCTACATAATATATTTTAATATATTTTAGTTTGCGCTGTTGTCAAGTAGGGTCCGTCACTTTTTGGGGTCCCCCTTGAAACATTTCCGTTGTGTTTTGTGCTATTTGCAGCGCTTTTTGTAAATGTAGTGCGTTTTTGTGTTTGCATGTGTTGTGAGGATTTGCAGCACATGTGTTGTCAAACTGATGATCACGTTTTTTTTATTTGCATGTGCCTTTTTTATTTGCATGTGCCTTTTTTATTTGCATGTGCCTTTTTTATTTGCATGTGCCTTTTTTATTTACATGTGCCTTTTTTATTTGCATGTGCTTTTTTTATTTGCATGTGCCTTTTTTATTTACATGTGCCTTTTTTATTTGCATGTGCCTTTTTTATTTGCATGTGCTTTTTTTATTTGCATGTGCCTTTTTTATTTGCATGTGCCTTTTTTATTTGCATGTGCCTTTTTTATTTGCATGTGCTTTTTTTATTTGCATGTGCCTTTTTTATTTGCATGTGCCTTTTTTATTTGCATGTGCTTTTTTATTTGCATGTGCCTTTTTTATTTGCATGTGCCTTTTTTATTTGCATGTGCCTTTTTTATTTGCATGTGCCTTTTTTATTTGCACGTGCTTTTTTTATTTGCATGTGCCTTTTTTATTTGCATGTGCCTTTTTTATTTGCATGTGTTTTCTTATTTGCAACGCGTTGAGCTCTCTCGGCTGGTGCGATTGCTAATGAGAGACGAGCGCAACACACGTTTCGCGAGCAGTGGAGCTTTTATCTGTTTATCATATCAGACACATTTGAGTGTGTTGAAAATGATAATGTTACTCTGAGCGTTCGCTCGCGGCTGCTGTGAGACACATGTTCACAGAGAGATCCATATTAAAATTAGAACGTATTGTGATGGAGAAAATGCTTTATTACTTAGCTATTTGACAAAATAGTGTTTTTCCTTGAGGCATGGTAAAAGCATGGCACTCTTGGAAAAACAAGAAAACCAGATTTAAACAATAAGACTCAACGTGTCTGTCTATAAATGTAACCAGACAGTTGTTTGCTTGTGGAATAAAACATGTAATATATGAAAGGTTCTTTGGTGTTTCCATGCTTTCCACAAAATAAAACCGAGAGTAACGCGGATATGACGCCATTGTTAGGCGACTCCCTCACACGTCTCGGATCCTTGGTTAAAATCGCGATTTTTCTCACGATTTACAAATAGTTGGAAACATTCTGCATATTGTAAGTACTCGACTGAATAAAATGTATAACACTGGCCCAGTGGTTTTTGGATATTTTTCTGCAAGAATCTTGCATATTGTACCTTTAAGCTGTATTTTGCAGAATTACTGGTCAGTGTGTAAATTTAATTTAGTGACCATGCATATTTGCTGTAATTCTTTTGCATAGTATTTACATTTTCCCAAATCATAATGTTATATTAAATAATATTAGCATTAAAATTAACATATTATCTGTTACATACATTTAATTGATTCTTCACACAACCCGCCCCCTGTTGCTATGTCCGACAACTCATGCTCTCTCACGCCACACATCATGTTCTCACGATGTGAAAAATACATTGCAGAGCAAATAGGACACTGACAACGTATGAAACAGTTTCATATTTAAAATATTGTAATTTTTTAAAGAAGTTTAAACAATAAATAGCGTATAGCGTGTCTTTAATGTGTCGTGACAGATCGCTGTAGCTCCTCGTGAACCGATCATCTCTTCATACTAGTTCATTTATAGCATCAAATAAACATGAATGAACATCAGAAGGAATGTTGATTCAAGCACGGAAAGACGTGAGGACACACAGTTTTTCAAGTTCAAGTTCACCAACGTTAATCTACTAACTCCCCTGACCGCTTTGTCGGACAAAATAGCGGATTCAGGCTAACGATTGGTCAGATCGCCTGTCAATCAAACTGTTTGTGAAGGGTCAATTGGCTGCTGTGCCAGTCTAATGATATTATTTATTATTATCAGCATTGCTTTTTTGTGGTGGTGGACTCCAAAATGCCAAAGAATCTAGCGCTAATGTGCTTTGGTTTGAGCGCTGTCATGATGTGTTGGCTTACATTAAATTTTGTTGGTTTTGTGGCCAGTTGTCACTATATTCCAGTGAAATGCACACATCGGTTGTGTGATGATGCCATTATTTGTAATGATGATTTGCTTTTTGTTACTTTTTGTTTCATTTCGGTGATAACTCTCTGGCACACGTTCACTCTGAAGCTTGCTTGAGGCATTTATTGTCAGAGGTAACGCAGTATTATAGAAGAGGACACAGTATATGCTAGGCTGATTTTAAGCTGAGATTAGATGGTCAAAGGGCCAAAGTTTGAAAATCACGGTTCGCTACTACTTTTATGTCATAATTATGATGTACAAAAACATGTTTTTTCTTATGCGGCAAAAATTTTCTTCCAAAGTATGTGGTGCATCTAAACAATAATTGTCTCCAGAGTATTTTCTGATGGAGAAAGGATTGTACAGATTTCATATCATAATTAGTTATTAAAAACATTCAAATATATTTAATCTGATCAATCCAGTTTAGCTGCTCCTTACTGTTTACCTGAAGGATTTCTGTTGGCAGACGGCTGTGTTGTGAACCTGCAAAACAATGTAAAAAGAGAAAGACAAAAATGAAAGAAGATCATATCATGTCATTCAAACCTGTATGACTTTCTAAGGTCGAACACAATGTACATTTCGCTCTTGCTCTTCACAAAAAGACCTAATCAGTCCAAATGGTGAACAAATCAGTTTTGGGAACAGGATCAACAGGTTCTTTATAAAGATCTGATTTATTAATTTATGATCAGACATCACTGCTTCTTTATGAATACTCCTAAATGTGCCAAAAAGAGCGAATGCTGTTACTGAAATAAAACTATCAGAAGAGTTAGAATACAGTCAACTTTCATAAAACCTTTATGGTGGTTTTGTGACCTTAGTTGAAGGCCATTTATTGTAATTACATGAAAGAGAGCGAAAAGTAAAGAAATTTATTAAAGTACAGAATCACACCAATATTTACAGATAATATGTTTAATTATCCTGACTCATTCTCTCACATATAGACATTAATAATTATTTCATAAAGGTATTTATAAAGGTAAAAATGCACTGGGAAATCAATTTAAAGGGGCAAATATTGTCCCTTATGGAAAAGGTGTGACTGCAGTCTAAGTGGAAGAGAGGGTGTACGCAAAAGATGTTACATGGAAAAAAGTTTGGGAATCACAGTTAAAAGTGGTCAAAATTGACACCCACATGTCTGTGTCCGAGTCAGATGGAGAAGCTGTTGGGCTGTTTGTCACTGTTTAGAAGGAGAAAAAACATGAGGTTAGTTTTAGTGCATTAAAGTGAGCATCAGATGCAAAATTCACTTTTACATGGTGTTTGAACATAAATCTGTCGGCAGTGTGTGTACACAACCATCCTATGATGGAAAAATCCCAATGCATCATAAGCAGTGTCATCAGCGTTTACAGATTCTACCTTTGTAATGTCACAAACGCCTAGGCCCCGCCCCTCTGCTGACGAACTCTACCCTATTAGCATAGACCCCGCCCTCAGTGAACTGCACACAGTCCTCTGTGTTTATCTCCTCGCATTCAAGCAAGAAATGTATTTTTATTAAATCTACTAGTTAATTCAGTCAAGGGCAGGGAGTGATTTTGTGATAGAGATCAAAACCAAACAGATTTTTTAGTGTTTGGCAGAGTATTTTTCTAAAGCTTTAGCTGTAAAGGCTCTGGCCTCTTCTGGAAAGCGGGGCGGGGAGCAGCAGCTCATTTGCATTTAAAGATACATGCATGATAACAGCATGTTTTTCCTTCCATTCAAAAATGGGCATTTGCAACATGATACAATAAATGAGCTGTGGGGTATTTTGAGCTGAACACCAGAGATTTGTATTACATCTTGTGGAAAGGGGCATTATTGGTCGCCTTTAAGAGTGCGATTTTGATTTGTGATCTTACCACGTTTGGGTTCATTGACAATGAGCTGAACAGGAACTTGCTGATCTCCTACTGAGCACAAGAACCATCCAGAATCACTGAGTCTCAGTCCAGTCATCAGCACAGTGAAGGATCTTCTCCCATCATCACTGATCTGGACTGATGGATTCTGGGATGTGTCAGTCCTCCCCACTCCGTAACAGCCCTGATCTTTATATCTGCACCACTGTTTGTGTTTCTTCTGATATCCAGAACTGTAGAAACACTGAACGCTGACATGACCACCTTCATGTCCAGATACACTGCTGCTCACCACAGACACACCAGGATCTGAAAACAGATTAAAAAAAATTGAATGAAATATTTTGTTAAATCTAAATGGGTATTTAGTAGAAAACCACATAAAACACAGAGGAAAAGTTAAAAATGCACTACAAAAACCTTGTTTAAACAGTCAAAAAGACAATAACGTTTGTCCATCATTTATCTTATTGGCTATAAAATGTAAATATCTGAATTCCCTGAAGTGTTTACTAGAGTCAGTAACACTTTATTCGAAACTGTTTGTGTTTTTAAACAATTATGGAGCTGAATAATGAGTTTGATTCACGTGCTTTCAAATATACATTCTTCCACCGAATCACACAGAAAACTCTACTAAAATACTAAATTCAAAATAACATAATTTCCATTATTGAATTAAACTGATTTTTAAAAAAACATGAATCAGAGTAATCCGCTCCTGAGTGAATGACTCTTATGAGACGGTTCTTTTTAGCGCATTAAAGGAAGGGGCTCCCGACTCCCAAACTAATGACTCAAGTTGGTTCTTTTTACTAACTTAAAAACATTCAGCTCAACCAAACCAAATTTCTATTTCTCCATCAAGTACAGCCCCTGATGTTTTATTAACAAAATTCGGGAGGAACACGTTCAAATGATCTAACTAATCATCACATCACTCCAACCAGCTGTCTGAATTAATCAGCAATCAACATGCCTGCCCAATCAGCATGAGTCTCAGAAACCTCTATATATCGATGCAGTCGACTCACCCATGCTTTGATGCACAGTTTACAGCATCCCTGAGACAGAGACACCACTGACCCGTCTTTTTTAAGCCTCACGAACTTGCCTGTCAGTTACTTATTAAACCAGAATTCGGGGTGAGACTCTGGGCAATTCCCAAATACAGAGCTCGGAGCCCTCTCCTCGAACAGCACGCCAAATATGCAGTTATTAATTCCCTATCTGATTATTTGTAAGTGGATGAACAATCATGATATCTCAGCAATTAAAAATAGTTGGTGTCACATGGGTTCTTCAGTTTAGTCACTGCCTTCAGTTCACATGTTCTCCTTTTTCAGTTCTTCTTGCATGCGTGTACACAAATAAATATCTTTCATGCCTAAGCCAACAAGAACTCCAACCGTTACATTATTTATAACCTTCCTTTATAGCTTATTTCATATATTTATTATATCATTTGGAAAGATGTTCTTTACCTGATTGAACCGTCAGATACAAATAATAACCAGCATCTGGGTACCATAACCACCAATCTCCACAGCGCACCAGTAATATCCAGAGTCTGAGGTCTCCAGACTGTCCCATCGCACTGTAAAAATACTCCGTTCTGGATAATCAGTGATGGAATATTTTCCTGTCTCATTTGCATATCCCAATATACTGCAACTGCTCCAATTTGCCCCTTACACAAATATTTGCGGTTTTCTTTATATTGTGTATCATACACACATGGAATAACGCCAGATGATCCAGATTTCACTGCTATATTAAGTTTGAGAGTTTGAACTCCAGCATCAACTGTAGACAAAAACAAATATAGGGGAGGAAAAATAAAAACACTCTGTACAACATGTACAAACTGTACATGTTCGTATGTGAATGTATGTAGTGTAATTATAGCTTAAAGTATTCAAGTTGAACAATTTAACAGACTGTACAATAGTTAAAAATGCTTTTTGAACAGAATTATAGTTTTGTTTTACCTGAGATGCAAAGTAAAATCGCAGAGAGAATCAGAGGGAAAGTCATGTCTGCAGCGGAGAGTGTTTGAGAGGAGCCGCTCACTTCCTGCAGTGTCTCTGTTTCCTCCAGTTTCTGAAACCAGAAAGGGTCAACAAGAGAGCAAGTACACAATCAGACCAGCTCAAACTAGCCACAACACAACAAATCAACATTTTAATTATGGCTGATTTGATTAAAAACTGGTTATGTTAAATGAAGCAGTGTCATCATTGTACATTGTAACACAAACTGCAATTTGTTTCATTTTTTAAATCATGTGTTCAGTCATTTTTATAATGAAATGTTTTCTTTTTTTGTTCACCTTTTCGAATTAATATGCTTAAAATGAAATGGCTGGAGTTGGTGGAAGGGGTTCATGGGAGAATGTTTCAAATAATTTTCAACACGCAAATTTGATTAACAAAATAAATGCGTGTAAAAAATCTAAACTGTCCATGTTTCAAGTGTTACAACTCAAAAAAGGATCAAATTCATAGCAGAAAAATGTGGAAAATTATATCAAAATTTGAGATTTTATAAAGTAGTATTGCAGCCATCCCTTGTCTCTCATATTTCCTTAAAATATTCCCAATTATGTGAATTTAAAAATATATATTTAAAAATATTTCAAGTACTGTTCTAAATGTGTTGTGTATGCATTGATTCCTGTAATGAGCGTGCTGAACCTTTGAGCACAAAAATAAAAAAATAATGTGTGAGTCTACGCCGTGGCCGTTTGTCTGAAATTAACCACAAAATCACACAAGTGAAGAAGCAACACTGAAACGTTCAAGCCGAGACTTCTGCTTAGTGTTCATCACATGCTCATCAGTGTGAGACACACATACGGGCAGACAAAAACCTTCCTCTGTTGACGACAGTCTTTGAGGACATGCATTGATATGCAATCCTTACTAACCATCACAACTATAAGTGCCTAACCTTAACCTAACTTTAACCCTAACCCTAAAACCAGGTCAAACGGTCCTTTAAAGGGGCGTCAGAAAGTGAGGAACAGCCAAAAGGTTACCCATTTCTCCTCACTTTGATGGTCTAAAACTCAAACTTGTCCTCACAAGGTTACAAAGTTATTATACGAGTACGTACACACACACACACACACATGTTGTGTTTTCATGTTTTATGGGGACATTCCATAGGCGTAGTGGTTTTTAAACTGTACAAACTGTATATTCTGTCCCCCTACCCCTAAACCTACCCATCACAGAAAATGTTCTGCTATTTTAGATTTTCAAAAAAGATAATTCTGTATGATTTATAAGCTGGTTTCCTCATGGGGACCAATAAATGTCCCCACAAGATCAAAATGTACTAGTATTACTATACCTGTGGGGACATTTGGTCCCCGTAACGTAGGGAATACCCACACACACACACACACACACACACACACACAAGTTGAATTTCCATGTTTATGGTGAGTTTGAGACATAATGAATTTCATATTGTACAAACAACATATTCTATGCCCAAACCATAAACCTACCCATTACAGAAAACTTTCTGCATTTTTACATTTTCAAAAAAAAATTAGTATGATTCCAAAAAATTGCAGTCTGAATAATCAGTTATTGTCCATTTCCCTGTATTGTAGGCTACAATTCGGCAAGAATGCCTGTACACCAGTATTTTGTGTTTGTTTTATAACGACTGTCATACAGACACAGGATTATTATTATTTATTATTATAAATTGCCCATAATTCTGCATTGGGGAATAAGGCCCCAGTGCAACTTTTAACGCACCATCAAAGCCAGTTGAGATTTAGTGCCTCTAATTGGGCCAATATGCAATTTCTCCTGAAACTGCATTGTCACAACTATCAAATTCATGGGTCCATAACTTCATAATGCTACAGTAAAAATGTCTGAACA
Organism: Opsariichthys bidens; assembly: GCA_037194245.1. Classification (NCBI taxonomy): domain Eukaryota; kingdom Metazoa; phylum Chordata; class Actinopteri; order Cypriniformes; family Xenocyprididae; genus Opsariichthys; species Opsariichthys bidens. Next base: position 10,768,284 of record CM074303.1, read on the forward strand.
TTTGCATGGTGACAGACAATTGCCCTGGAAATGAGGCCTCTGTGAAACTTTTAACACACCCTCAACATTAGCTGAGATATAGCACCCCCACTGGGCCAACGATGCAATGGCTCTTCAACTGTACAGTCACATTTTGTCAATTTCATGAGTGCTTGACATCATAACGCTAGACTAAAAATGTGAGAATTGTGAGATTGGGTCCATAACTTCAAAAATGGTACAGTAACCAACAACGCAAGGGCTCTTTCAATTCAATGCAATTCACTTGTATAACACTTCTCACTGTACATATTTCAAAGCGGCTTTACAGAAAATGCACGTTTCTATGTGACAAAAACACAATAGGGTTTTATGAGATGATATCAGAAAGTACAGTAGCATGTAAAGCAATGATAACATGATCATTTTGTATAATCATCCATGTTCGAGAGTCCTTCATCTGAAGTCTTCATAAGAGGCCGGATCCAAGCTGGAGCTGACGTAGTCTCTGATTGAAATGTGTAATATTTGCTTAAATTATTCTTTTATTCAATCGATTCATTAATGCATTCAAAGAACGACATGTGCAGTAAGAATGATGTTATAGTTTTTAATATGCCTTTGTAATTTTACAGTAATTTTCACTGATATTTCTGTGTTATTTACTTTTCAAAATAGTTTATTATTCTTTTCTGAAAATAGTAACAAGGTCTCTAAAAGGGATGAATTAGAGAAAAACCACACGATCCCTTAAGTTGAGCTGATGACATATAAACAAACAATACTGTAATTACATTTTATGTGCCTTTATAATTTTGCAGTCTGTTTTCGCTGATATATCTGTGTTATTTGCATTTCAAAATTGTTTATTTTCTATTAATTCTGAAAATAGTCACAAAAAGCAACACAATCCCTTAAAAAAGCATGAAAAAGAGAAAAACCGCACGTTCCCTAAGTTGAGCGTGAATAAGAAGCTCAAAACGCGGAAGCGTCTTTTAAGATGGACCGGGTTCATGGTGGCGTACACAGAATGAGTCTTGTGACGATGAGCTGGTTTCATCTCTGCAATTAAAAATAACATTATTTATAGTGATAGAACAGTTTGATTTCAGTCGCTATGAGTGTCTGAATAACAACGTTCACTCACATGTGTGTTTCAGGTCTTGAGTCTGTCGTCATAACTGCTGCCAAAAACAAACAGAAAAACAAGTTTCTTAGTTTGATCACAATGTTATCATCAATGAAAGAAGCTGTTTGTTATGGAAACCTAATTTAAATTTTTGTCATAATTACAAAAAGGATCTCATATATTATCTCATTATGACTTAGTACTATCTTTTTGTTATAATTTCTTTTACTTTGATTTTCCTTCTTTTAGTTAATTTTGTCGCAATTCCAGCTTTTTGTGTCATAATTATGTCTTTTATCTCATAGTTTAGAAATGTTATCATAAAAATGACTTATGTTATAAATTCAGGGGAAACATCAGGGCCCTTTATATGCCCTAAACTATTTTAAAATAAATAAATAAAATTATTTACAAACTTTTAAATAATAGTTTAAAAAGTTTTGTTTTTTTTAAGTTATCAGTTCTAATGTTATTTTTGGAATTTGGAATTTGACAATAAACTTTTAAATCTTTTTGAGGAAATCAAATCTGCTAGTTCAGTTTGTGTTCTGTAGACGTCTGTTTTCTTTCTGAAATTCAGAAGAATTTCAAGTTACAGGAAAATTGACCAATCATATCGTCCCTTTGAATGGGTGGGGCTTGTTATCACCAAGTTAATGACACATTCCACCCATTCTGGGAAACTCAATCTGCAAAACAATAACATTGGGGGGGGGGGGGGGGGTAATCATTGGCCTGGTTAGCCATCATGCTGACAAATGCTGTTTCTGTCTCTCTTTTTTTCTTTACAAGACTTGCATTTATTTAGACACAGAACCATCTCATTATGACCACAACAAATGGGAGCATTTTCAGGCACGCACTCCAGCTTCTCCTAAGCGCAAGATACAATTCAAACAAGCGTGGAAAAGGGTGTCAAATGAGCTTCAGTAGATCAACAGTGAAAGAACAGTAGATGTTGTTAATTTGTCAGTAAAACTCATAAAAACTAACTTACTCACCCTGTCAGCCATTTTACTGCAATCGGAGCGCGCTCTCTTTAATATCATGCACAAATGCAACGGCTCGCGCTGTGCATCACTTCATTGTAAATAAAGTCCAAAAGAAATTACGAGCTCACATCGTAGTTCTGTCGTCAATTAATAAGTCATGATTACCAATAAATGACATAACTAGTACTTTGTGTGTTCGCTGGGAAGGATTAGCATGCTATGTTCATTTTATTCATCAGAAGCAGTTAATATTTCATTAACAGTTCATGTTAATATTGTGTATTTAACATGGCAACTGTTGTTTCTGTAACCCCAAAATGTCCCTTTATTTTCACTTTGTGTTAATATAGTGTGAGGACCCAACGAGCCAGCGGAATGAGATCCAATAGCAGGCTTTATTAACAGACAGAATGGCCGTAACAGGCAAAGTCAAACAGTGGCAAACAGGAATATCAGAGGTAAGCAGGTTTGTGGTCAAGCAGGCAGCAATAATCAAACAGTCCAGAATAACAGGCAGAAAATGCAATTGGGCAGGCAGAGAGAACAGGAAAACAGACCAAATCAAACCAGGAAATCAAACACGGGTAATAACGCTCAGAAGTGACAGGGAACCTTATCAAGACTTCGCGGGGAGTGAAGTGTGAATGGTGTGGGTGATGAGGTGCAGCTGGTGCTGTAATCAGTGACTGGGTACGGGGCTTATGGGAAGTGTAGTCTGTGTGAAGAAATGAGAGTGAGTGAGTGAAGAGTGTGAGTGTGTGTGTGTGTGTGTCTCCTCTAGTGGTCTTCACGGGCACTTCACCTGACAATCATAACACTATTATAATTGCTTGGTCTATTATTCTTCTTTTCCTAAATGAATTTTTGAGGGCCTAAACATGGTCAGAAACTCATAAAACTTTGCACACGCATCAGAAGTGGTGAAAATTAATGTCTGATATGGGTGTCAGAATTAGCCACCAACAAAATTTCAATTAAGCACCCTTTGCGCTACGTTTCACATACAGGTATTTAGTAGTCACATGTAACAACTCAATACCAACAAAAAAAGCCCTGGGAGAAAAATCTGAAAAATCAACAAGAAAATATTTTTCATTTTCTCAGCAAAATTTTTGCAGTTTTTGCCATTTCCAGATATACTTCAACAAAATCCTCCTAGAGATTTGATCAGATAAACGTCATATTTGAAAGGTCTAATCTAAAGGCCTTTGTAACGTTAAATTGTGAAGATCTTGACTTTTTGCATACAATGTCCAACCTGTCCCAACATTTGAAAAGAGTCCTGGCCTGAACACATCTACATATTCAGTTAGTCATAGCACCAACTGCTGGCAAACAGGAAATTGCATGCTTTACACTGTAATTCACTCCCTGAAAAACATTTAAATATGCCATGAAGAACAGTTTTTGCCATTTCCGGATATACTTCAACAAAATCCTCCTAGAGATTTTATCAGATAAACATCATATCTGATAAGTCTAATCTAAAGGCTTTTGTATGCTTTACATTGCAATTCACTCGCTGAAAAACATTTAAATAAGCCATGAAGTACCAAACATGCAAGAAACACTTCTAAATCATGCAACACTTGGCTAAGTGCTGATTAATGCCACAAACCAGGAAGTTGTTGAAACTCAGGCATACCATGTCCAATCTGCCTCACACTTCAAATGTTTGGGAAGAGTCTAGCCCTGAACACATCTACATGACAATATTCAGTCATGCATAGTAATAGCGCCACCCACTGTCAATATATCGTGTTTAATTTACCCCACCACAAACAACTCATATAGAATGCTGCCTTAATACAAGAACCACCGTCATTATCACACACTAAATATAGGCTATTTTTTCTCGACACAAAGCCTAAGACGATCTTTATTAAAACAGCACGCTTTAGTGTGACTGGCCAAAATAGTCCAGATTAGAGATGATATTACCTTGAAATGATGCATCACATTTTTAAAGAGGGGAAAGTCGTGAGAAAAAGCCTTGGTCAAATATTATTTCAGATTTAAATGAGAGAGAAGGTAATGAATTCTTTAATGTACCAACTGTTGGGTGAAGGCGATATATAATCGCATTGTCATCTCTTCTCTTGTAATTGCGCCAAAAGTTCAAGATACGAAAAATAATATCTAGTTTAAATACATAAAACTTAAATTTATTGTGTTTATTCTTGTTGGCAGATTTTTAATTGAATGATTATGAACACAAATTAGGATCCAAACCAAATTAACATGCAGCCTATAAAACATGGAGGAATGTATTTAATTAAAAAGTAAATGGTTTATTTTATTGTAAATAAGCTACATGTAGGATAAAACTATGGCACGTTGTTTCTGCGACAGCTCCAGCTCTTTGATGCATGAGTGAGCGATATCAGACACAATATCAGAGTCGACAATGAAAGTTGATTCCTTTGCTGGAGTCCACTCTGACTCTAGGGCTTTTAGGAGTCGACTTCCTATCACTATTATTATGTTAATATAATATAACATAATATTTTTTGCCACTAGAGGTCACCTATTCAAAACAAAGGCGTAGCTTGATGACGCCGTGTTTGAGCGCAGAATCTTGGGACGTGTGGTCTTCACCTCAAAGCCGGTGGAAAAGAATCAGGATGGGACTCGGGCAGAAATCATGTTCACGGATGCGATTATTCACGTCACTGTAGTGTGAAGCAGAGCAGGAGCGAGTGTTGTGGAGCTGAACGAGACGATTGATAATGAGAGGCGAACGACACACGCCTCGAGAGCAGCAGGACTTTTATTATGACACAGTCTCTTCTTCTTCCAGTCAAACATATGAGGTAACACAGCACTGTTTATCATATCAGATACATTTGTGTGTTGAAAATGATGTTATAACGTTACTCTGTTACTCGGCGGCTGCTGTGAGACACTTGTTCACACTGCAGTAAGATCAACTAGAACTAGAATGTATTGTGATGGAGAATAGATAAAATAGTGTTTTTCTCTGTTACACTAAAACACTATTAGATAATTAGAAAATTAGATTTAAACAAGACTAAACATGTTGAACAATATAACAATGATTTGTTTTCTGTCTATAAATGTAACCAAAAAGTTGTTCCCTTGTCTAATAAAGCATCTTTGGTGTTTCCATGGTTTCTACAAAATAAAACCGTAAACTGAGAGTAACGCGGATATGACGCCATTGTTAGGCGACTCCCTCACGCGTCCCGTATTCTTGGTTAAAATCGTGATTTTCTCACGATTTACAAATAGTTGGAAACATTTGCAATATTGTAAGTACTTGACTGAACAAAATGTATAACACTGGCCCAGTGGTTTTTGGATATTTTTCTGCAAGAATCTTACATATTGTACCTTTAAGCTGTATTTTGCAGAATTACTGGTCAGTGTGTAAATTTAACTTAGCGACCATGCATATTTGCTGTAACTCTTTTGCATAGTATTTACATTTTCCCAAATCATAAGTTTAATACAGTCTGTTACGGACATTTAATTGGCTGTGCCAGTCTAACTATCTCGCTCTCGTTCACTCTGAAGCTTGCTTGAGGCATTTCTTGTCAGAGTAACATGCAGTATTATAGAAGAGGACACAGTATGCTAGGATGATTTTAAGCTGAGTTTGGGTGGTGAAAGGGCAAAGTTACTGCTGTTATGTCATAATTCTATTTACTAAAAATTTTGTTCCACAGTATGTGGTGCATCTAAACAATAATCGTCTCCAGAGTATTGCATTGTCTTTTCTGATGGATAAATGATTGTACAGATTTCATATCATGATTAGTTATTAAAAACATTCAAATATATTTAATCTGATCAACCCAGTTTAGCTTCTCGTTACTGTTTACCTGTTGGATTTCTGTTGGCAGACGGCTGTGTTTTGAACCTGCAAAATGTAAAAAGAGAAAGACAAAAATGAAAGAACATCATATCACGTCATTCAAACCTGTATGACTTTCTAACGTCAAACACAATGTACATTTCGCTCTTCTCAACGCACTTCTCTCGTCACAAAAAGACCTAATCAGTCCAAATGGTGAACAAATCAGTTTTGGGAACAGGATCAACAGGTTCTTTATAAAGATCTGATTTATTCATTCATGATCAGACATCGCTGCTTCTTTATGAATACTCCTAAATGTGCCAAAAAGAGCGAATGCTGTTACTGAAATAAAACTATCAGAAGAGTTAGAATACAGTGAACTTTCATAAAACCTTTTGGTTTTGTGACCTTTTTGAAGGCCATTTATTGTTATTACACATAAAAGAGCGAAAAATAAAGAAAAGTTATTAAAGTACAGAATCACACTAATATTTACAGATAATATGCTTAATTATCCTGACTCATTCTCTCACATATAGACATTAATAATTATTTCATGAAGGTATTTATAAAGGTACAAATGCACTGGGAAATCAATTTAAAGGGGCAAATATTGTCCCTTATGGAAAAGGTGTGACTGCAGTCTAAGTGGAAGAGAGGGTGTACGCAAAAGATGTTACATGCAAAAAAGTTTGGGAATCACTGTTATAAGTGGTCAAAATTGACACCCACATGTCTGTGTCCGAGTCAGATGGAGGAGCTGTTGGGCTGTTTGTCACTGTTTAGAAGGAGAAAAAACATGAGGTTAGTTTTAGTGCATTAAAGTGAGCATCAGATGCAAAATTCACTTTTACATGGTGTTTGAACATAAATCTGTCGGCAGTGTGTGTACACAACCACCCTATGATGGAAAAATCCCAATGCATCATAAGCAGTGTCATCAGCGTTTACAGATTCTACCTTTGTGATGTCACAAACGCCTAGGCCCCGCCCCTCTGCTGACGGACTCTACCCTATTAGCATAGACCCCGCCCTCAGTGAACTGCACACAGTCCTCCGTGTTCATCTCCTCACATTCAAGCAAGAAATGTATTCTTATTAAATCTACTAGTTCATTCAGTCCAGAGCAGGGAGTGATTTTGTGATAGATCAAAACCAAACAGATTTTTTAGTGTTTGGCAGAGAATTTTTCTAAAGCTTGAGCTGTAAAGGCTCTGGCCTCTTCTGGAAAGCGGGCGGGGAGCAGCAGCTCATTTGCATTTAAAGATACATGCATGATAACAGCATGGTTTTCCTTCCATTCAAAAATGGGCATTTACAACGTGGTATAATAAATGATCTGTGGGGTATTTTGAGCTGAACACCAGAGAACATCTTGTGGAAAGGGGCATAAGTCGCCTTTAAGAGTGCGATTTTGACTTGTGATCTTACCACGTTTGGGTTCATTGACAATGAGCTGAACAGGAACCTGCTGATCTCCTACTGAGCACAAGAACCATCCAGAATCACTGAGTCTCAGTCCAGTCATCAGCACAGTGAAGGATCTTCTCCCATCATCACTGATCTGGACTGATGAATTCTGGGATGTGTCAGTCCTCCCCACTGTATAACAGCCCTGATCTTTATATCTGCACCACTGTTTGAGTTTCTTCTGATATCCAGAACTGTAGAAACACTGAACACTGACATGACCACCTTCATGTCCAGATACACTGCTGCTCACCACAGACACACCAGGAGCTGAAAACACACAGCAACAATATTTGAATTTAGTTAAATCTAAACTAAGTAAAAAAAAAAAATCACATAAAACACAGAGGAAAAGTAAAAAATGCACTATAAAATCTCTTTTTACCTTGTTTAAACAGTCAAAGAAAAACAAAAAGATTTGTCCATCATTTGTCTTATTAGCTATAAAATATAAATATCTGAATTCCCTATTAAGTATTTACTATGGTTGTAACACTTTATTTGAAACCTTTTCAATTTTTAAACAATTATGGAACCGAATAATGAGTTTGATTCCTTTTAATGATTGCAGAATCATTTGTTTGGGAATCGGAAAAGTCTCGCAACACTGAATGGTTTAGATTTTTAAAAATAACTGACTTACAGGAGCCAGTCGTTCGGGAGTCGAGATATACTTGTGCTGTTTTTATCTAAGTAATGCAATTACTTTGCTATCAAATGTATTCTTCCACCGAATCACACAGAAAACTGTAATAAAATACTAAATTCAAAACATAATTTCCATTATTGAATTAAACTGATTTTTAAAAAAACATGAATCAGAGTAATCCGCTCCAGAATGAATGACTCTTATGAGACGGTTCTTTTTAGCACATTAAAGGAAGGGGCTACACGCAACCAGTCCAACTCCCAAACTAATGACTCAAGTTGGTTCTTTTTACTAACTTAAAAACATACAGCACAACCAATGTTGTGTGATTCCCAAATGGTTTAGTCCCTTTAAAGGCAAGTATTTCACTCAGCGGCCATCTTTGAAATGCGTCTTAGTCAGCCATTTCACTCATGCAAGTACAGCTCTTGTCGCTTTGAATGGGGAAACATCACATTCTCCAAAGCGGTTCACCAAGCTTACGATTAAATTTCATATTTGAAACCACTAATGAAATCTGACAAGAACTGTTTCATACATGTGGTCTCTCATGCTCATATATTAATAGCATTTCTACATCAGTTGAAGCTTCTAACAGCAGCTGTAGTGACACAATGACTTTTTTATTTAGAAGGCGGGACTTATTCTTCCCTGTTTGCGCATTGCACTTTCTCCCATTCATAGTAAGTTGAGTGCACTGTCATTCTATATAAAGTCTTTGTTTTGGTGCATTAAAAATGGAGGTTGGGTCTGAAATCTTCCTTACTATATAGTATGTGAAAAACAGACGACCTATTACTTCCACTGAGATTCTGAAGTGTGTATACGATGGACGCTTTACCATCCCATGAGGCCACGGGAGAGGACTTTTGAATGACAGTGACGCAATGCAACTGACTTTACTTTTTAAAAGTAATTTTTCAGAGTACCTACTTAAGCAGTGTTGGGAAAGTTACTTTTAAAAGTAACACATTACAATGTTGTGTTCGCGTTACTCCCTAAAAAAGTAATTGCATATAGTTAAAAACACAGCACAAGTATATCTCGAATGGCTCTTATAAGTCACTTATTTTTAAAAATCTAAACCATGCAGTGTTGCGAGACTTTTCCAATTCCCAAACAAATGATTCGCCAATCATTAAGAGGAATCAGAACCGTTAGCATTGATTCGACAGTAAATGAAGAACAATCATGATATCGTCTCGGTTACGTATGTAACCCTCGTTCCCTGAAGGAGGGAACGGAGATGTACGTCGGAACTGAACCAACAAATTATGGGATCCATAATAAAACGCCACAGTACTGACCCCCTCCAGCGCCCAGCGTAAACTGCAGCATCCCGGCGCGCACTTGGGACAGAGAGGGGACCGGACTTACGCCAGGGAAGTCTACTGCTGTTCCGCATGACCCACTCTGTAAGACTTGGATAACACTGGGAAAGCAAAATTGGCGGCCGCCGGACACAGCTGCATCGCGACGGCACGCTCAACTGGGGGGATACCCACGTAACCCTTGGCTGCACCGCCATCCAGGATGTTGAAGGCGGAGGAGGGACCTGACCGGTTTCGGACAGAAATAGGTGTCTTCCACGATCTAGTCACCTCCGTAAAGAAAGGAACCGGGGCAGAGCGCTGAAAACCGGGAGGGTTCGGAACATGGTGGAGGATTCCACGCGAGCCTGACACTCCCGGCGGCCCGGGAAAGCATGGCTGTCAACTCTGGATCGGGCTCGGAATACGCCACACGCCCCGAAGGAGGCAGCGCATCCGAGCCTTCATCTCCAGAGGACTCAAACCCACCTTTCGATGCCGCAATCGGCATCTGATCATCAGCCGGTGCGCCAAAAGAGACGGCTGGTTGCTCATGAGAGGGACCCACACGCTCTTCTGGTATCACCACGGGTTGCGGTGCATGTGAGGGACCAGGGGCTCACGGAGACTGGCTCGGCAGGGAAGCCCTGACCATGATCCTCAGATCTCCCGGTCTATCCACGGAAGAAGTGATCCTCTGGGGACCGCTAGATCGGGAGATGGGGAGGGGGGCTTGGCCTTGAGAACCAAGGTAAGCAAGCCGCAATCTCAGCACCACGATAGTCATTTTCCCACAATGAGAACATGAACTATCCACAAAAGCTGCCTCAGCGTGCTGAACGCCCAAACACGTGATGCAGCGATTGTGCCGGTCAGCTGGTAACAGGGAACCACCACATCCAGCAATGCATGAGCGGAATGACATCTTAAAAAAGACGCACTCAACACTCGTGAGGAAACTGAAGCTCTTTTAATCTGAAAACAGCAGTTTTGTGATGGCCGCTGAGTTCGCGGGACCGCTGAAGTGCCTTATCGCCGGCACAGGAACTCTCCCAGGCTTCCAGTTTAACGACTCTCGATGCTGCAGAGAACTACACGGATCCGAAGCGAAAGACAAAGTGCGAGCGCTGCCGCTTCCGTATTTATACCCGCTCGCGGGGCGGAGTGCGGCACGCAAAGCTCGCACGCCAATCTTCATTGGCTCATTTTAGTTTACACTCGAAGATGATAGGGCTCTCGTGCGATATCCCAATTCGTCGGTTCAGTTCTGACGTACATCGAATGTGATCGACTGAAAGGGAACTCAGCAATTAAAAATAGTTGGTGTCACATGGGTTCTTCAGTTTAGTCACTGGCTTCAGTTCACATGTTCTCCTTTTTCGGTTCTTCTTACATATGTGTACACAAATAAATATCTTTCACGCCTAACCAAACAAGAACTCCAACCGTTACATTATTTATATTATATCATTTGGAAAGATGTTCTTTACCTGATTGAACCGTCAGATACATATAGTAACGAACATCTGGGGTGCTATAATCTCCGATCTCCACAGCGCACCAGTAATATCCGGTCTTCAGTCTGTCCCATCGCACTGTAAAAATACTCCGCTCTGGATAATCAGTGATGGAATATTTTCCTGTCCCATTTGCATATGCCAATATACTGCAAGACATCCAATATGTCCCCATACACAAATATTTGCGGTTTTCTTCATATTTTTTATTGTACACACATGGAATAATGCCAGATGATCCAAATTTCACCGCTATATTAAGTTCGAGAGTTTGAACTCCAGCATCAACTGTAGACAAAAACAAATATAGGGGAAAAAAAATAAAAACACTCACAAACTGTACATGTACTTATGTGAATGTATGTAGTGTAATTATAGCTTAAAGTATTCAAGTTTAACAATTTAACAGACTGTACAATAGTTAAAAATGCTTTTTGAACAGAATTATAGTTTTGTTTTACCTGAGATGCAAAGTAAAATCGCAGAGAGAATCAGAGGGAAAGTCATGTCTGCAGCGGAGACTGTTTGAGAGGAGCCGCTCACTTCCTGCAGAGTCTCTGTTTCCTCCAGTTTCTGACACCACAAAGGGTCAACAAGAGAGCAAGTACACAATCAGACCAGCTCAAACTAGCCACAACACAACAAATCAACATTTTAATTATGGCTGATTTGATGAAAAACTGGTTATGTTAAATGAAGCAGTGTCATCTGAATCAGCAGGTTCTCTTGTTCAATCTGATATATAACATTTACTCGAAAAGAGAGGGTTGTTAATCAAAATGTTACATTGTAACACAAACTGTTCATTTGTTTCGTTTTTTAAATCATGTGTTCAATAATTTTGCTGTTTTATAATATAATGTTTTCTTTTTTTGTTCACCTTTTCGAATTAATATGCTTAAAATGAAATGGCTGGAGTTTGTGGAAGGGGTTCATGGGAGAATGTTTCAAATAATTTTCAACATGCAAATTTGATTAACAAAATAAATGCATGTAAAAAATCTAAACTGTCCATGTTTCAAGTGTTACAACTCAAAAAAGGATCAAATTCATAGCAGAAAAATATGGAAAATTATATCAAAATTTGAGATTTTATAAAGTAGTATTGCAGCCATCCCTTGTCTCTCATATTTCCTTAAAATATTCCCAGTTATGTGAATTTAAAAATATATATTTAAAAATATTTCAAGTACTGTTCTAAATGTGTTGTGTATGCATTGGTTCCTGTAATGAGCGTGCTGAACCTCTGAGCAAAAAAAATAAAAAAATAATATGTGAGATTACGCTGTGGCCGTTTGTCTGAAATGAACCACAAAATCACACAAGTGAAGAAGCAACACTTAAACGTTCATTAAACATTCTTCTGCTTAGTGTTCACCACATGCTCATCAGTGTGAGACACATACAGGCAGACAAAAACCTTCCTCTGTTGACGGCCATCTTTGAGGACATGCATTGATATGCAATCATTACTAAACATCACTATTTTCACTAACCACCTTTCTAACCATAACTATAAGTGCCTAACCTTAACCTAATTTTAACCCTAACCCTAAAACCAGGTCAAACGGTCCTTTAAAAGGGCGTCAGAAAGTGAGGAACAGTCAAAAGGTTACCCACTTTCTCCTCACTTTGATGGTCTAAAACTCAAACTTGTCCTCACAAGGTTACAAAGTTACTATACAAGTACAAACACAGACACACACACACACGCACACGTAATGAAAAATCAAAAGAGCAAAAGGAATACAACTACAAAACACTTTAATTTCATTTAAAATATGCATAACAGAGAACAGAACACTGTACAAGTCAACTAAAAGTATTTCTTACAGTGAAACGGACACAAATATAACTACAAAATATATAGGGATAATCTCATTTCAAAGCTAGCAATGAACTCGACTAATAGATTCATTTACAGTCCATGTAACACTTTTTTTTCAATAGTCTTGACCCTCACTTCTGTTCATATGGGTCCTTTTGAAAAGACTGAGGGGGATGAAGCGAACGCAAAGTTAATGTGCTTGTAGATCTGTTAGATGTAACACATAAAACACATAAAAGAAGTTGTGTGGCAGTCCTCTTCTCTAGGTCAGAAGTGTGTGCTCCGGTGTCCTTCACAGCCTGTGTCTCAAATAGAGGCTGCATCCTTCGAAGGCTGTGAAGGACAGACTGAACGTTGTTAAATGGGACGGTCTAGCTTACGGAGGACTGTTCTTGTTCTAAAATCATATCTTAGTAAAATATGTCATGATTTGAACTGAAGTTTTTACATTTTACATTCGTATCATTAGATATTTGAGTGAGATGTAACCCAATACTTTCTTTTAAAAGTGTAATTCTGCAATCTTATTTAAAAAAATCCTGTTGTCACTGGCGCGCATTGAACTGTGGGGTAGGCAAGGTTGCAAAGGGTCGATTTGTTGAATGCTTCATTTCACGGGAAACGAAGGACACATTTGGAGGAGCCTTCGGATGGATGCAATCTGCCTTCGAACGCCGCAGCCTCTGAATTGAATCACTGTTGCTGTTAGTGTAGAGCCAAAGTGCTGTATATCGTTCCACCTGCTGGAGGCTTCTGGAAGTGCGAGATCATTTTAAAAATCCTGCTAATGGTATAATAAATACATTAAGTAATACATTTCTGTAAAACTTACTGCTTCACTCCCAGGAGCATAAACAATAGTACTGTATGTTATGTCCTTGATGGGATCCTGTGGAGAAAGGGATCATAATTAAACATGATATATTCATGAAATCTTACTCTTAATGTCATATTTCTAAACCGTCAGTGGTATCTCTGGTTTACGTACATTTGGGCTTTCATCATTTATTGCGTTGTATATCACAGGATCTTCAGGATTAGTGTAGATCTGCATTTCACACAAACACACAAGGAAAAGATATTTCAAGACATCAACACATGACTCACTAAATGAGTAACAGTTTCCATTCCCAAACCAGTGTAATGATATGAGGTGTAAGCGGGGAAAAATATAAAATGTTTTCTTTTCTCATATATCATTCTAGAAAGTTTTTAATTGCCCTTTAGATTGATGACACCTCTATATGGCATTTGCTAAACCATGTAAACCAGAAGAGGGAGACAAAGAGAGTCTCAATTCTCAAATTAGATTTTTGTTTTCTTGTTCATTTTAAATTCTTAAAGCAAATTGAACACATTTTGACAGGGGTGTCGGCAAAAGAAGGCCAATAATTGACCGTTCACGAAGACCCGCCCCCTTTAGTTACTGTTGCTATGTCCGACAAGCTCTCACGCCACACATCATGTTCTCACGGAGTGAAAAATACATCACGGAGCAAAGAGGACACTGATGACGTGTCGACAGACATATGAAACAGTTTCATATTTAATATGTCGTAATTTTTTAAAGAAGTTTAAACAATAAACAGCGTCTAGTGTCTCTTTAATGTGTCGTGACTCCTTCATCTCTTCATACTAGTTCATTTATAGCATCAAATAAACATGAATGAACATCAGAAGGAATGTTGTTTCAAGCGCGGAAAGACGTGAGGACACACAATATAAGTTCAAGTTCACCAACGTTAATCTACTAACTCCCCTGACTGCTTTGTCGGACAAAACGGCGGATTCAGGGTTATGATTGGTCAGATCACCTGTCAATCAAACTGCCAGTGAAGGGTCAATTGGCACAATAGCTAAACGCATGTGGCTTGCGATTGTCAATGAAACTGTGCTCCTCATAACTTCTAAACACTCTAAACAACATAGTAATGAAATGGGAAATGCATAAAAGCATCCAATTTTGTACATGTTTTAAAAAATTTTTGGACAAACGTTATCATTGTGCAAACATGGATCTTTCAGGCACTGATGACGCATTTCCACAGTTATCAACATTGCAAATCTAGTATAGTATGCAATGTATTAATTTTTTATAACGCTATACGCTTAGAATTTTGAGCTATTTTACCTTGGCAGTAAATGTCCAAAAAAAATAAGAATTAACACCTCTGTTTCTAATACAAACGCTGAGAGTGGCGGCACATTTGACATCGATCTCTCTTCTGACCACTGTAATCCATGCCATCACAGATTTTTTCTTTTACCATTTGAGCAAATGCAAATACAAAAATGTTATTTGTCAGTGTCGTCTATAGAGGTTTACCCAACTCTAATATCTTGAATATAAATGAGACTACTACATGAACTGAAGTTGACAGTTTACTTTCTGTTTGCAGCAGTTACAGCGACAGACATTTACACGGCATTTACAAGGGACGTCTTCTTCAACTAACTTTACAAGAAAGAACACAACATCTAGTGGTTACTCCAGGATACTACACCAACTATGATGACTTTGCTTCTGAGAACCCTGGAATGTGAAGTTGGGTAAAGACTAGAAGGGATACAGTTACAGCCATGAAAATTGCGTCATTTAATATTTATTTATTTAATTTAATAACTATATTTGCAGTATTGTAAGGGTAGGGGTAGAGTTGCGATAGGTGTAGATGTTAATAAAACACAATTTGATAAGTAGCACATTTAATTTACTGTTATTTATCCTGAGATTTTGCCTCACTCCCGGCCGTAGCTGTATCCCTTCTAGACACGAATGTTCTCTGAACGTTTTAAAACAAGTAGCCTAGAAACATTTAAGAGAAATGTTAGATGAACTTTAGGAAATGTTTCAGAAAGAAAATGTTTTATAAATGATGTGTAAATAAAGTTTTTGTGCTAAAGTTTTGAGGACATCCATAACTTTGGATGAATGTTTAACGTTATTGGAAGAACGTTTGAGAAAACCTTGCCAGAATGTTCTGAGAACATTTCCTGTTCGAAAACTGTATCTAAAAAGCAAACCGATACACAATAACATGCATTTTTGCATAGTATAGTGCAGTCAGTTTCAATAAAAATGATTTTTTTTTTTTTATTTAACAAAAATGTGCCCCGATTGAGAAAAAAAAGTGTAAAAATAAACTGAAATTGTCATAAGAATACGTTCATTACTAGATTATTGTAAATTAAAGGACTTACCGGGTCAGTGGTCCTGCTGTGGTTTCTCTCTCGGTTCTGGTGTTTATCTTGCTCTTTATTTAAAAAAAGGGGAAACAATAATATATGACGTTAACATAATTTATATATATATCTGTGCTGATGAAATAAATGATAAAATGGCAGGGCATGAAATCAACTTTCAAAGAATTAAGGATGGAGTGTAAGACAAACGGACTCTGTTTCCATCTGCAGGTGAAAACACCGACCAGAATCAACAGCAGCAGAAGAGCAGCTGAAACTGGAAGCCACACAGTCAGAAGATCTTCATTTCTGTGGGAAATAAGAAAACACTTTCAAATCTGTTCAGTTCTGGAACTAATTCAGCTGAATAAAAGGCATCTGAACCAAACTTTCACCAAACCTTTATTAAACTGTAATGCATTCAGACTGATAGTATTTAGAAATAGTTTAAACTTTATTTTATTTTAAACAATAATGATGTCATACTTTTGTAGCTCTGCAGTGACATCAGTTTCATTATCATTATTGGAAATTCCTGTCTCACTTCTGCAAAAACAGAAAAAGAAACATCAATCACCAGGGCAATGAGGACATTTAATAAGAAAATCATTTTAATGAGAAACGTTTCAATACTAACGAGTCTTTCAGATTGTCTGTGGTCCCGGTTACTGTCAAAAGTAGAGAGCACAGCAATTTTAGTTGTTTTATTTTAAATGTAGTAGCATAACGTATATTAATAAAAAAAATTGTACCTGGTTCCTCCTCGGTTACAGTGAGATGAACAGGGATCATTGCCTCTCCAGCAGAGCAGAAGAACCATCCAGAATCACTGAGTCTCAGTCCAGTCATCAGCACAGAGAAGGATCTTCTCCCATCATCACTGATCTGGACTGATGAATTCTGGGATGTGTCAGTCCTCCCCACTGTGTAACAGCTCTGATCTTTATATCTGCACCACTGTTTGAGTGTCTTCTGATATCGAGAACTGTAGAAACACTGAACACTGACATTACCACCTTCATGTCCAGAGACACTGCTGTTCACCACAGACACATCAGGAGCTGAACACACAGTCATTTGAGATTATTAAATACATGTGTGTGAACTCAGAGAATTAGACAGTAGAATGTGATTAAAATAATTACAAAATCTCATACCAGACTGAACCTTGAGATAAAGCTCATATGTGACAGACTTCTTTCCTTCAGTGTCCACAGCACAATAATAAAGTCCATTGTGTTTGTTCTGCAGGTTTCTCAAGGTCACAATAAAGAGACTCTGATCAGGATGATCAATTACTGACAGATTCTCCTCTGTTGTGTTTGTGTATATATTAAATGTATCAATTTCTGAGTACCAGTATTTCTTCTGCGGTGGGTTTTTCTCATCATAAAGACATGGGATGGTGACAGATCCTCCAGTCTTAACAGTTAAAACATGATTTGACCCACCGCTGTAGCATTCAACACCTGAACAAACACACAAACCATTATAGCATTAACAATAAATCACTCATTAATTTGTTCAATAGTCACATAAAACACCATAAAATCATCAGAAACAGCTGAGCATAAATCTATTGTTGTAAAATGATAAACACAAAGACAGCATAACTTTGAATACTCACCTAAAATGAGCCAAAACCCGATTGAAACGTAGAACATTTTTTCTTTTGCGAATGCGGCCATTGTGTGAGTATCTCTTCCTGTATCTTGAGTTGTGTAACTGTGTTTGTAATAACTACTTCCCTTTTTCCCCTTCATATAACACTCAAACATCCTACACTATCTGGCTAAATGCTGTCAAGTTTTGGTGTCAATTTCCAGTTATATTGTGGTCACCCTTTCATTTACATCTCTGTTTCACTAGTTGTACTTAAATTTTATCAATCATGTGACGACACTTAACCAGCACATTATCTCCCTGAGAAGATGATGTGTGATTGTTTCTGAATTTAAATAACATCTGTTTTATTTTGTACATCGTTGGCTGCAAGTTAATGCTACTCTATGAAACTTTTGGCCCTCCAGGGGTTAAAAAATAAAATTGCACGCGTCTTGCAGAAGAACATTGTTTTGGTTGTGGTTCACATCTGCTCATCTGTGCGGTCGAATGTGGTTTAAGACACAGCGGTACACAACGGAAACAATGTTGTTAATATATATTTATATCATAGTGTATTTGTTCATTGTTAATACATGTTTATAGTAAAGTGTATTTGATCATTTCATAATAAAAGCCCCTTTTTTTGTAAATGGTTAAATATGTTTCACTGCTAAAATGAATTACATTTAGGGTCCAAGCACTTTCAGCCAGACCTGTCTTACAGTGGACTGGATTTGGGCGACATCCATAAATAAGAGTCATTGTACCGGGTGTGGGCCGCATCTGGGCCAGAGGAAAATGTGCCAGAACTGTAGCAAGCATGCATTTTGCTGTCTGGGAATTAAGTTAATTCAAAATAGGGACAAACATACAACACATGGATATACTATATACATTTTGGGACAGTTTGTGGGTTAAATGGATATCCTTTCCTACGTGTATTGCAAGTTTGCAGTGTTCTCTGGGCCACACGGCTGGAGTCACAAAACACTAAAAAGGATATTTGGAAGAATTTTGGTTACCAGTTTACCAACGTTCTTCTAAATATCCTCTTTTGTGTTCAGCGGAAGAAAGAAACTCATACAGGTTTAGAACAACTTGATGGTGAATAAATGATGACAGAACTTTCATTTTTGGGTGAACAATCCCTTTAATTAATAGATCAAATATGATGAACAGAAGAAATAGTTGATTCCAATATCAGCTGGAATCATTGTCAGTTATTGATTACATGGACATACATAGTTAAAAAAAACAAAAAACTATTTGAATTGCTTTATTTCAGTGTGGATGCAGAACGACACAGAGTGAAGTGAGAACCAAAGGCCAAGTTGTTGTTTAACACCAACATTCATTCTATTGCTCTTCCACGACCAGTAACTGTGAATTTGAACACACTTCTACTATAACAAATGCATTGCTATGGAATATACATGGATGTCTGACAGATTTTGATAATTGAATGGATTATTTTGCATGTGATAGCTCATACAATGAAAGAATACTTAGAAGATGTGAATAGTTTTGACACTGAGAATCAACTCAACCGTTTTGATCAACAAACCATGTGCATTTAGTTATTGTACAATTTGTAGACTATTGTACTTACCTCTTTTGCACATGTGCAATTTGATTAAATGATTAAGAAATTAAAATACGATGTCAACAAGAAACTGATCTGTTTTGAGAAAAAAAGTCAAATTCAAGAATTAAGTGATTTCCCAAAGTGATTGAGAAAGACTGTAATACTATAGTGACTGTGAGTTGAACAGGGTTCAGTGTCTCTCCAGCAGTTCCATCCAGAATCACTGAGTCAGTCAGAAGCGTCTGTTTCTGTGTTCTTCTCACTGCTGTTAGTGTGGAGCCACAGTGCTGTATATCATTCCACCTGCTGGAGGCTTCTGGAAGTGCGAGATCGTTTTTAGAGGTTTAGTTTACCCATACATGAAAATTCTGTCATTAATTCCTCACCCTCATGTCGTTCTACACCTGTAAGTAGGGTTGGGGAGTAACGAAATACAAGTAACTTTACATATTTAAAATACAAAATTTGAGTAACTGTGTTTCATTTTAAATGGGTGGTAATCAGATTACAGTTACATCTGAAAAGTGTTTTAGATTACCAAAGTGATTACTTTGAGTTTTAATGTCATTTAAACAGCGATTGGTGATTCTCTGACTCTGACCGTCTGAAAAAGCGGAGTTCAGTTTCATCAACATTTTAATATTTTTAAGAGGGATTATAAAAATGTTATTTTTATTTAGTTCTGTCCTGAACAAGACAAAATGACTGAATTTATTTAAAAAAATTGCCCAACTGTCAACTCAACTGTCCTGTCATGACCTGATGATCCACGACTGTTTTCATGTTGTTTGTGAGTCATTTTATAATTCACTCGTCACTGCAACTTTTTCTCATAATTTGTTTGTTTTTTCCTCACAATTCTGACTTTTTTTTCTCAGAATTGCGAGATTTAAACTCACAATTGCAAGATATAAAGTCAGAATTGGGAGATATGAACTTGCAATACTGACTTTTTTTCTTGCAATTGTGAATTTAGTATGTGAGTTTATATCTCATAATTGTGACTTTTCTCAATATTGTCAGTTTATATCTCATAATTCTGACTTTATAACTCACAATTACAACTTTATATCACACAATTCTGAGGGAAAAAGTCAGAATTGTGAGATAAAAACTTGCAATGACCTTTTTTGTGTTTGTTCCACACTTATTAGTATTCCAAAGTATTCTAAAGTATTTCGATTAAGTTACTAAACTTGAGTAATGTAACGAAATACGTTACAAATGACTTTTTAAAGCATGTATTTTGTAATCTGTGAAATACATTTTACAAGTGACCCACCCAGCCCTGCCTGTAAGACCTTTGTTCATCTTCAGAACTCAAATCAAGATATTTTTGATGAAATCTGATGGTTCATTGAGTCTCTATTGCCAGAAAGACAATGAACACTTTCAGATGCCCAGAAAGATACTAAAACATATTTAAAAAAAGGTTCATGTGGTTCAACCTTAATATTATAAAGAGACGAGAATATTTTTTGTGCGCCAAAAAAAACAAAATAACGACTTTTCAACAATCTCTAGTGACAGACGATTTCAAAACACTGATTCATGAAGCTTTACGAATCTTTTTGAATCAGTGGTTCAGTTCGCGCATCAAACTGCCAAAGTCACGTGAACTATTGAAACTGCAAAACACTAATGACGTAACGAAGCCTCGTTTACTGAAATCACGTGACTTCGAAACAAAAGATTCGTAAAGATTCGAAGCAGTGTTTTGAAATCGGCCATCACTAGATATTATTGTTTTTTTAATTTGTGAAGATGAACGAAGGTCTTACAGGTGTAGAACGACCTGAGAGTGAGGAATTAAAGACACAATTTTCATTTAGGGTGAACTAACCCTTTAATATGCTGCCAGCGTCACAATAAATCCATGAAATAACATATTTCTTTAAAACTTACTGTTTCACTCACAGGAGCCTGACCAATAATAATGTAGGCTTTGTCTTTGATGGGATCCTTTGGAGAAAGGGATCGTGATTAAGCATGATATAATATATTCAACAAATCTTACTTTTAATATGTCAAATTTCTGTACCATGTATGTCTGGTGTACTTACTTTTGAGCTTTCATCATTTATAGAGTTGTATATCACAGGATCTTCAGGTTCACAGTAGATCTGCATTTCACACAAACACACAATGAACGATAAGGAAAAAGATATCTCAAAAATAAGAAATAAGGGGAAATTGATGACATGTCTACTGTGGCTAACTTCTGTGAACCAGGAGAGGAAGATTCTTATTCCAATTCTATTACATTCTAATTCAACTTTGCCCATTGAGACATTTTAACGTTCCTTTAAAACACTTTCAGAAAACATGAATGTTTTCTGAATGTTCTGAAAGTGTTTTAAAGGAACATTATAATGTTGTTAAAAATCTAAAAAGCTCAGTGTTACACACAATAAACTATAAAAAAAAAAATACACTGATCTTGTCATATGAACATTTTCAACCATATATGCTCATAAATTAAAAGAGTTACCGGGTCAGTGGTGCTGCTGTCATTTCTCTCTCTGTTCTGGTGTTTATCTTGCTCTTTATTTCAAAAAAATGAAACAATAATGTATGACATTAATAGAATTTATAGGCTACTATTGAATCTGTGCTGATGAAATAAATGATAAAATGGCAGGGCATGAAATGAACTTTCAAAGAATTAAGGATGGAGTGTAAGACAAACGGACTCTGTTTCCATCTGCAGGTGAAAACACCGACCAGAATCAACAGCAGCAGAAGAGCAGCTGAAACTGGAAGCCACACAGTCAGAAGATCTTCATTTCTGTGGGAAATAAGAAAACACTTTCAAATCTGTTCAGTTCTGGAACTAATTCAGCTGAATAAAAGGCATCTGAACTAAACTTTCACCAAACCTTTATTAAACTGTAATGCATTCAGACTAATAGTATTTAGAATTAGTTTAAACTTTATTTTATTTGAAACAATAATGATGTCGTACTTTTGTGGGTCTGCAGTGACTTCAGTTTTATAATTATTATTAGAAACTCCTGTTTCACTTCTGCAGAAATCACCAGGGCAATAAGAAAATGATGTAAGCATTAAAGACATAATGTATCAAAGCATTGACGACAAAATAGACTGAGAGGAAAATCATTTTAATGACAAACTTTAAAGATTAATACTAACCTGTCTCTTGGACAGTCTCTGGCCCCGTTTTCTGTCAAAAGTAGAAAGCAAAGCAATTTTAGTTGTGTTTTATTTCATGTAGTAGCTAGACAATTATTACTTATAGAAAAAAATTGTACCTGATTCCTCCTCGGTTACAGTGAGATGAACAGGGTTCATTGCCTCTCCAGCAGAGCAGAAGAACCATCCAGAATCACTGAGTCTCAGTCCAGTCATCAGCACAGTGAAGGATCTTCTCCCATCATCACTGATCTGGACTGATGGATTCTGGGATGTGTCAGTCAGTGTGTAACAGCGCTGATCTTTATATCTGCACCACTGTTTGGGTGTCTTCTTATATCCAGAACTGTAGAAACACTGAACACTGACATTACCACCTTCATGTCCAGATACACTGCTGCTCACCACAGACACATCAGGATCTGAAAACACACAGTCATTTGAAATTATTAAATACATGTGTGTGAACTCAGAGAATTAGACAGTAGAATGTGATTAAAATAATTACAAAATCTCATACCAGACTGAACCTTGAGATAAAGATCATATGTGCTAGCCGACTGTCCTTCAGTCTCCAGAACACAAAAATAAAGTCCACTGTGTTTGTTCTGCACGTTTCTCATCGTCACAATAAAGAGACTCTGATCAGGATAATCAATTACTGACAGATTCTCCTCTGTTGTGTTTGTGTATATTCTCAGTAAAGTGATGTCTGAGTACCAGTATTTCTTTTGCGGTGGGTTTTTCTCATCATAAAGACATGGGATGGTGACAGATCCTCCAGTCTTAACAGTTAAAACATGATTTGACCAATCGCATTCAACACCTGGACAAACACACAAACCAATATTACGTCCAGCATTAACAATAAATCACTGAATCAGTTCTATCCTCACATAAACCACATTAAACAAAACATGAACAGCTGAGCATTAAATCTGTCAAAATGATAAACAGGATCCATTAGAAACAAAGACAGAACAACATTTAATACTCACCTAAAATGAGCCAAAACCCAAATGAAATGTAGAATCCTCTTGTGTTCGCGGACATTGTGTGAGTTTCTCTTCCTGTGTCTTGAGTCGTTTAACTGTGTTTGTAGGAACTGCTGCACTTCCTTTCCCTCTCATAACACTGAAATGTCTTGCACCAGCTGGTTAAATGCCGTAAGGATAGACTAGATTTCAAGTTATGATCTGGACACACTTTTATTTACTCCTGTTTCAGTAGTCGGGCAATTGTGACACAACATTTTGTCATCATCAGTTCTAAAATCATTTTGCTAATGTTCTCATATTAAATTATGAACGTTGAAAACATTTTTTAAGAGTTTAAATTTTTTTCTTGGTTATATCAATATTAAGGGAGCATTCCATTTAATACTTTTGCGAAAAAACTGACGGGAACGTAACTTTTGAATGTTCTCTAAACATTCTGAATCAATAAGTAATTGATTTTGAGATATAAAATGATTTGCATATCCAATATTTTTCTAATGCAGTCAGACGTTTTGATGGTTCTGAACTCAAACTAATGTCTTTTGACCCCCTTTTGACTTTTGACCCTCTAGCAGTTGAAAAAAAAGGGGTCAAACACAGTATTAGTATGGTGTAAACATCACTGTTTTAATAGTACTTTATGGATTGAGATGACGATATTACTGTCATAACAACTCTCTGAGAGTTGTGCAGTAAGTAAAAGTCGTCACAGTAAAGAGACTCTGATCAGGATGATCAATTACTGACAGATTCTCTTCTGTTGTGTTTGTGTATATTTGGAAATAAATATTTCAAGTTATTCTTTGATAGGCGTTCCATAAGATTTCGTTTTGGTGACATTATTAATGCTTCATACAAAATAACATGCATTTATTAATCTAGATTAATGTTGATTTTATTAATATGCTATTAAATTGAACATTTAAATTGAACTATTAAATAACATTTCAAGTTAACAGGGTAACACTTTCTTTTACAGTGTCATTGTCACACGTCACTTGTAGTTACTGTAGTACTAAAATATGCATAATTACATGCAATTAACCCTAAACCTATAGTAAGCACATTCAGTTTATTGTTATTACCTAGTACTTACTGTATAATTACATTGTAATAATGACAGCTTAAAATGAAGTGTAACCAATTTTTGTTTAAAATATCCAAAAACCACTGGTACAATGTTATATTTTTGTTGACTTGTGTACTTAGATTATCCCAAGTTGTTTTAATAACAAGTAATACATCGGAAGTGTTTATGTTGGGTGTGTAGGTTGTTGCTAGGCGACACGCAACTTGAAACTATTTCATGACATTCTATTTTTTAAAGAGGAAGTGCATCTCTTTAGCCATCGATTCATCCCTCGCCTGTGCGTGCCTGTTATGAGTCAAAGAAAGAAAAAATAAAGCTCACTGGTTTGTTGATTGTGAAAGTCTTTCTTGTCTTTCTTCCGAAATATAATCTGATGTCAGCTTCCTCTTGTCTTCTGTGAATTATCCCACAAGGCAGATAAACATCTGAATGCAAAAATCTGTCAATTTATAACTTTTGTAGTTTGCATTACATACACATACCATTTTAAAGTAAAGGCTGACCACCACAAAGAATATATATGCCATAAAAAATAAATACTTTGATGTGTATTTTCATGTTTTTAAAATATAGAAAATGTCTGAAAAGATATTGATAATGTATATAATATGTGTGTGTTAAAAATTGAAAATCAGAGAGAATTGTGGGTATAAAGTAATGAACGAATGTAGGGAATAAAGTTTGAATTCGGACACCACTACAAAATGACCGACACCCGATATAGTGGACTATATAGTTGATAGGGAGCAGTTTCGGACAAAGCTATTGTTTGTCACTGGAATCTTATCGCATTGCGTCTGGTTAGGACACGCTAAACTGCAGAGAATGGAGATGTTTCTAGTACAGACTCAGTTCTAGTACACTGTTTTATCATTACAAAACAAATTCACCCTTCACAAACAGTTTGATTGACAGGCGATCTGACCAATCATAACGCCGAATCCGCCAATTTATCCGACAAAGCAGTCAGGGGAGTTAGTAGATTAACGTTGGTGAACTTGAACTTGAAAAATTGTGTGTACTCACATCTTTCCGCGCTTGAGACAACATTCCTTCTGATGTCCACGTATCATCAGTTTATTTACAAAGTCGCTGTGGTGTTTTATTGTAATGTGTCTTCTGGTTGAGAAGTCTAAAATAATTTCTTTACATTTCGAATGAGAATTGTTTTCAATGCAGTCAAAGCAGTTCCCTGTGGTGTTTCTGGGTAGTACTGTCATGTTTTCTTCCAGTTCTCATTTTACAATTACTACTGCAGAAATTAGTTATTTTAGGTCTGTTTTGTGGTCAATACATGTAAGCAAAGAAATAGTCTATAGACCTGGGTGCAAAAAACACTCATCTACAGATTTTACTATGAATTCTCCAGAATCTGTTATTTATCTATAACGATATAAATATGGCGGACAGATTTTGCTATATCGTGTATATCACGGTATGTGAAAATAGTTTCAGTGACAAAAAAAAACATGCATAAATAACTTATTAAAGTGTGAAATGTTCTTTAGGTTAAAAGGAGTTATTGAGGACAATAATTCCAAGTGTGGGACAAATACCCACACTTGCAGTTTGGCCAAAGTGTTCAAGTGTACGTGAAGACCGCAAAAATTGTGCTTTTTCTTCCTACATTGAGGAGGTAGCTCATTCTGAGAGGAGTTTAGAGATGAAAAGTTGTGCTTTTTACATCCTTCATTAACGCACACTAACCCCACACTATCTCGAATACTGCTTCGGAGCAGGGTTGCCAGGTTTTCTCAACAAACCCCGCCCAATTCAAATCTAGTCCAATCACATTTCACAAAATCTGCATTTCTGGAGGGGTTCCCCTGGTAAAAGGTGCATTCCAGAGGCTAAATAACATGTTACTTGTGGTCGCTTAAAAAGGGAAAACTGCGGGCAACAGTGCTTCAGAGTGGTATTCGAGGCTAAGAGTATCCCATCATGCATTATGTTCGGGAGCTCAAACGCACAGAAACCATGAAATGTCGAGAAAACATTCCACTGTAAGTTAAATTAATTAGATGGTAGTAAAACACGTCATGTAAGTAAACAAGTGGTCAAGTGCAATTTGGACGGGGCAGTGGATATCTTAACATGGGGCCTGTCCATGTTTCTCTCTTCCTACGTTCATTCTCTCTTGTTGCTTCTGTCAAACAGCTTCCCTGTAGCTTGATTGTGAATGTTGCGTCACAAGATACAAGAAATGTGTGATCCGGTTGAGAAAAGTTAATTCTGAAAATGAAAATTAGGAGAAATCTAAAATAATTAATTTACATTCTGAATGACAAATGTTTACTGTATGTGGACAGTAGTCGGTGCCAAAACTGTTCTGCTCTGGTGTTCACATGTTTTGCAATTATAGGACTACCTGTAACACGGAGTCAGCGGGTTGAAATCCAAGTGCAGCTTTATATCCAAAACGTAGTCATACAGGCAATGGTCAACTCAACAGCAAACAGTAGTAACAGGGAAAAGGCAAGCTCGTAGTAAATAATCCAGGCTAAGGTCGAAAAGGCAGGCAGATATACAACAGAACGATGGCATAGGCAGGAGCCGAAAACAGGCAAAACAAGACAAGGATAGTGCTCAGAAATGTTACAGGATTAACAAGACTTCGCAAATAACCTGGGCAACAGAACAGACTTAAATAGTGAACTAGATTGTTTGCAGCTGGGCCGTAATCAACATAAGGTACTGTAGTGTGAATGATAGAGTCCTTGAAATGGGAGGGCGACATCTAGTGGCAGATGGATGGAGGATAACGGAAAAGATTCATAACACTACCGGAGTACCTCACCTCAGAAACTGGTTAGTTTTAGTCTGTTTAGTGGTGAACACATTTACACAAAGAAATATATGCGGAAAAAACATTTGCTGCAAAATTTAATATTACTTGATGTGAAAGGATATCATTTTCATGTACAAAAGTTATTAATGGAAAATAGCAGCATTTCATCATTTATGTAAGTTGATCAAATGCATGATAAAACAGCTACAAATACGCATAAGGCACAAAAAAAGCATGAGGCTATATTCTCAGCGTCTGTTTGTTTTTGTAAACATTCACACAATTTTCACACATATTCTGTGAGAAAAAAATGGTGAGAAAATATATTACAGACATTTAGCAAGTGTAGATTTTTAGGGGCCTTTCAAACAACCCTGTTTTCAACTAATAACAGAAAACATTTTATGCGTTTTAGCCGTATATATTTCCATGACAACAGCATTTGGGATCCTGAAAACACAAACTTTGAAAACGGGTTTCAAGGTGCAAGCGTTAAAAAAATTAACATCATCTCTGTGTGAACTACAACTGTAATGAATGGCGAGTCAGCGGATGAGATCCATATGCAGGCTTTATTTAAAAACGTGGTCAAACAGGCAATGGTCAAGGAAATAGCAAACAGTAATTGCAGGCAGGCTCATCGTAAAAATCCAGGCGACAGCTCAGAAAGGCAGGCGGTAAGATACACAATCCAGGAACACAGGCAATGAGTCCACAGGGCCGGCAGAATCAGACACAGGAATACAAGACGGGTAGGGGAACGGGAACCTTGTTCTAGGTTTGGTCTGGTTTGTCAAACATGCAGCATTTTTCATTTTTTGACTCTGAATTCAAACCTTTTTTATCTGTGTTAGTTAACATGTATAAGTTATTGATTTCAAAGACGGTGGCTGAATTGAAAAAAAAAAACATCAATAAAATGAACTGGTTACATTTTGTAGTTTTATTTAGCATGTTTCTATTTTGTAAGTCGCTTTTGATAAAAGAAAAAAGGCATTTGAAGAAAATTGGTGAGAAAAAATATATTACAGACATTTAGAAATGTAGAGGTCTACATTCTACAGAGATCTTTAGTCTGCTGACTGAGTGTAAAGCAAAAACAGAATCAGCAGTTTTCTAATCATCGTGGATGATGTGAAGACAACTTTAGTTCTGTGACAGACAGAAACGCTCTCTGAAAGAAAAAATGGCAATAACACTATCAAAAGGCAAACATGTTTCTCTGTCACATTATGTACATTTTCAAGAAAGACTTATTTTATCACATTAAAGACATACAACGTTTAAATGTTGCTAAATAATAAAACACAAAAATGAGAATTTGTTACTTACTGGTCCTTCTCAGTGCTGGTGTCTGTGGTCACATTTACTGTCAAAATAACAGCAAAAACTGTATAGTATTGATTATGGCTTTACACTTTTATTCAGTTTTTAAATACAGCATTAAATACCTGGTTCCTCCTCGGTTACAGTGAGATGAACAGGGTTCATTGCCGCTCCAGCAGAGCAGAAGAACCATCCAGAATCACTGAGTCTCAGTCCAGTCATCAGCACAGTGAAGCTTCTCCCTTCATCACGGATCTGGACTGATGGATTCTGGGATGTGTCAGTCACTTTGTAACAGCTTTTATCTTTATATTTGCACCACTGTTTGAGTGTCTTCTGATATCGAGAACTGTAGAAACACTGAACACTGACATTACCACCTTCATGTCCAGAGACACTGCTGTTCACCACAGACACACCAGGATCTGAACACACACAGTCATTTGAGATTATTAAATACATGTGTGTGAACTCAGAGAATTAGACAGTAGAATGTGATTAAAATAATTACAAAATCTCATACCAGACTGAACTTTGAGAAAAAGCCCATATATGACAATCGACTGTCCTTCAGTCTCCACAGCACAATAATAAGGTCCATCATGTTTGTTCTGCAGGTTTCTCATCGTCACAATAAAGAGACTCTGATCAGGATGATCAATTACTGACAGATTCTCCTCTGTTGTGTTTGTGTATATATTAGATGTATCAATTTCTGAGAACCAGTATTTCTTCTGCGGTGGGTTTTTCTCATCATAAAGACATGGGATGGTGACAGATCCTCCAGTCTTAACCGTTAAAAAATGATTTGACCAACCGCATTCAACACCTGGACAAACACACAAACCAATATTATGTCCAGCATTAACAATAAATCACTTTTCAACTTGTTTAATCTTTACGTAAAACATATTAAAAGCAACATAAACAGTTAAGGATAAAAGCTCATTTCAAAATCATAAACAGGATCAATTAGATACAAACACAGAACATTTAATACTCACCTAAAATGAGCCAAAACCCAATGGAAATGTAGAATATTTTTGCCATTGCGTTTGTTCTTCGTTATGTTTCCTGCATGAGGCTTTCAAAACTGTAAACTTCTGCTTCCTGCTCTCATATTTTCATAGAAGTCTTGCGCCATATGGATAGGGAGTGTACTGACTGTACATATACATAAAATACGTTTTGCAGGTATTAAAAGTCACCGTGTGTATCAAATTTAAAAAAAAACTATTATGCCAATTAACTTCATGATGACACACAACCCAATTTAGCTTGCAGATTTAAGACCTAAAATGAAAGATATTGGTGTAACATGATAATTGATTAGCCAAACACAACAGGAACTAGTGACCATTAAAGGACAATAAGACAAATCTCCAAATATTGGCGTTTCACCCAATACTGCTTATAATCATTTCATATAGACAGATGTGATTGACGTTAGAATTTATTAGGAGAATTGATTGAAAAGAGTCAAATTTGAGAGGGAAAAATACAGTGTCTCGAAATCAAATAGGAATCACCCAGCTGAAGGATTTATGTTCTGAAAACTTTGAAGAACAATGATTTACAATGTTTCTAAAATCCGTTCTGATTGGAACATTATTTAAAATTAGTACAACATTATTATTTTTACTTAAACATCATATTGAAATTGAATCGTTATTTGTAATATTCCAAGAACAATAACATTATGATTCATCAAATATCAATAATATAACTTTTTAAGAAGTTTATAGCAATCAGTCTCACTTCCTGTCTGCGTGAGTGGTTCCTGACTAGATTAAACAGCAATGAGGACTTCCTGCCGCAAAACAAAAGTCTGCTAACTGCTTATCTTAACCTTGATTGCAGCAAATACAGTTATTTAAGGAGACACAACAGTCCTTCACGTCATAGTGATGCTCTCTAATTCTGTGACAGACAGAAACGCTCCATTTGCCATTTGAAAGACAGAGTAGATAGATTGAGTGCTGAACAAGTCTGTAACGATTCATCACTCGAGTTGGGATCCATTTGCAGGCTTTTATTAATAGATAGAATAGTGAAACAGGCCCAGGTCCAACAGCAGCGAACAATTATGTCAGAGATCAGGTAAACTCGTAGTCGTGAGGCAGGCATAAGTCAGGACAGGTGGAACAGAGATATCCAGGTGAAACCCCTCTACCCAGGTCCTACTCGACCCGCTCTGAGTGGGCCTCGAACCCTGGTCGTCCAGCATGGGAGTCAGACGCTCTAACAAGGAGGCTAAAGGCTGCAACCTCTCGCATCTGTCGCTCTCGCATCTGTCGCTTGAGGTCAGAGGAGTGAGCTTTACTCGCACAGCAACTACTAGCTGGCTTCCGTTACACTCACTACCGTTCGGGTCACGGCACCAATATTACCCCTCTACCCAGGCCCTACTTCCGCTCCGAGCAGGTCTCGACCCGAGTCTTCTGGGATGGGAGTCAGACGCTCTAACAAGGAGGCTAAAGGCGGCAACCTCTAGCGTCTGTCGCTAGGGCGACTCTTGAGGTCAGAGGAGTGAGCTTTACTCGCACAGCAACTACTAACTGGCTTCCGTTACACTCACTACCGTTCGGGTCACGGCACCAATATTACCCCTCTACCCAGGTCCTACATCCGCTCCGAGCTCTCGAACCCGAGTCTTCTGGCATTGGAGTCAGACACTCTAACAAGGAGGCTAAAAGCTGCACAGCAACTACTAGCTGGCCTCCGTTACACAGGCAAACAAAACAACAAGGCAGGCAGCAAGGGTCGTAAACGGGAAAAACACAGGGGTCAATACCAGGTGATCAGACAACAGGTTATAACGCTCCGAGATGTACCGTGGGAGGAAACAAGACTTCGCAAATGACATCAGTCTAAGGGTTCGTTCACACTTGTCATGTTTGGTTCGATTAAAACGAACCCTGGTGTGATCGCTCAGTTGGAGCGGTTCATATGTGAACGCTGCCATCCGAACCCTGGTGCGGACCGAGACCGCTAAAAAGATGGGTCAACAAGGAGGTGAAGTGCCTCATCAATATTTGTTTCTGCATACAACGGAGGAAATCCTGCTGCTGTTTTGAATGTTTTGAACATTTTATGAGCACTTCGTGAGTTCTCAGCTGGTAAAAATAAAGCATTTGTACACACATAAAATGATGGCGTTTAATCCAGAACACAGCATTGTTTTGAATGTTCGGTAAGCGAGCTCCATCGCGAAATATACGTCATAAAACCCGACCAATCAGGTCGTGACCGTATCGTTATGCATTTGGTTCCGTAACGTAAGGTTCGCTTTTAAAAACGACAGTGTGAACGCTAAGCGGACCAGGACTATATGGTTTGTTTTTGTTTTTTGGTCCAGACCAAACGAACCGAACTACAAGTGTGAATGCACCATAAGCGTCTCTTTTAAAGTCCACTTGCTGCTGGTGCTGCAATCAGAGTCAGGCTACGGGGATTCTGGGAAATGTAGTGAAGTGTGTGTATGTTAATATTCCGGTGAGGGTGCCCTGGTCAGAGGAGGGGATCGCGGAGTTCGTCTTCGTGACAAAATCACATCATGACGATTTAAGACACATTTTTTATTAAAAATAAGTGTGCCATTAAACTGTGTTAATACTAACATGTTATTCTCTTTGGATGTTCGATTACTGACACTTTTCCTTCGGTTTCATTAGTATAAAATAGAGCAATAATTGTATGCTCCATAGGCTTCACAGCACCAGTATTTCTGTGTTCTGTGTATTTCCGGTCGTAATAACATGGAATAGTGGCCGATCCTCCTGTCTGAACTGTTAACACTCTGTTGTCTGATCCTGTTGTGCATTCAGGACCAGAGTGAAGAAAACAACAACTTTAGTTTGACTAGTTTGCCAATGTTAATGAAATTGCAATCATATTTAAATACACATGCTACACTTTTTATTTCAAGTATCAGAAAGTCATCAATACAAAACACGCACTTAGACTTTTATAAATTCAAGACCGAGTTAAATCAATATGAATTTATAAGGTAAAATGCAGGATTTGGTCACTATTTCTTTCAAACATTTTTAGTCACTTTTTACCTTCACTAGGATCATCTTAAATAGTCCAGAGGAACGTCAAATTAATTTCTCTATTAATAAAAGTCTATAATTATGAAAGAAATATTACAAAATGCTGTTTGAAAGTTTTAGATGGAGTACAGCATGTCATCCAGCGGAACACGGCAACTAACCGTACGAATAAACAGAACACTTGAAAAACACAATGAACTTCAAACTCACATTCCCTCTGGAAAAAAGCTGTTTCTTCTCTCTGCATCTTTATCATGTATATAATTTTTTTTTCTCTAACTGCATTAGACTCTCACTTCCTGAATCTCTGCACTTTAGTTTATAAAATGTCAATGCTTGATTGCAAATGTTACAAAAATTGCAAATGCATCACAGACAAGAAGTCTAAAACTATTCTGAATAAGAATTATTTAATTTATGTGTAATGCAGTCATCTTTTACTTCTGGTATTATTGGGTAGTAGCAATGTTTCCTGATCTAGTTCTCATTTTACAATTATAGAACTACAGCAGTGGGTATAGGAAATGGAAATGGATTATTTGTGGTCTGTTTTTTGGTCAACTCATTCAGGGGCGCTGCTAAGGATTTTGGGCCCCATGAAAAGAATCTTGACAGGGCCCCCAACACAGCTGAGACTTTTTTCATATTAATTTACATAATCATTTCTATCTATAACGTCCACAGGCAGTCATTTTGCGCTGTCTAAATTGAGTTTTGCCAAGACAGATGAAGTTACGTGGTTAACATCAAAACATTGTGCAAGAGCAACAAGTCACTTACGAGATACGAGTCACTTACGCGGCCGGCGCGGCTCTAAATTACCCGCGTAGAACGTTCCGTCGCATTAGTTCCGCTTTTGGCGCTCGCGAGTAAAATCTGAATAAATTCATAATTAATTTTTTTTGGGGTCAGCACAGGGGTGGTCAGGGACATGTCTACAGAGGCACCGGCCTCTCTAGGCGTCCGTGTAGAACCGCCACTGATGTGCGCCAAAGCCGTGCGCCCGCTCTATGGAAACCTGCTAACTTGTCGAAAAATGCTACCGTCGAGACCTGGGGCCTCATGTACAAAGCGTGCGAACGCACAGAAAAGTGCCGTAGGCTATGATCATTGTCACGGGCGGTCCACTAACAATTATGCCTACTTACAAACCCACCTTTTCTTATGAAATATTGGGTAACATACTGTCGACCCTTTGCCTCTTTCACTTCTCTTATTTTTTTCTCTTTCTGTTTTTGACTTCCAAATTTTTGAGGCATTTTCACTCCCTCTTCCGTCAAGTTGATATTCTGCCGCGCTTTAAGTGAAGTCAAGTTGTTTGTGTTGCCTGGATACAATTTGGGCGGACTGAACCATTTTATGATAATCTAGAGGGGGAGAGGGGCCCACGGACGTTTGTGTTTCCTAAACAAATATATTTTTTGACACCAGGAAAAAACAAATAGAATAATTTAAAGTTAATAATTTTTACTATCAAATATTTTTTTTAGCACCACAATTTTATTGGGGGCTTCTCTGGGCCCCCTCTTGGTCATGGGCCCCGAGAATCGTCATCGTTTACCCCCCCTTTACTGCGCCCCTGAACTCATTTAAGAAATAATATGCAGAAGGTGACAACCAACTTCAACTAAAAATTTTAATACAGATTGAAACAAAATGTGAGTGAAGCACTTTTTCTGTACAGAAGTTAATAATGGATATAAGCTTTTCATCATTTATATGCTTACAAAAAACGAGACAAAAATAGCAAGAGTTTCACACATTTTCTTCACTGTGTTTGATAAACAGCGCAAGAACACATCCACACTACACGACCGACTCGTAACAAGGCTTGTGCAAACGCTGTCGTAATAACTAGACGACAATCCGTGACGAAAGCTGTTGTTGGACTCGCAATTATGCGTTTCTATAGTAACACTATCAATGCTAAAATGAATCTGCAGCGGTCAGGTGGTACAAGTCGGAACGCTCAGAAAATTCTGAGTTTGCAAGTTGTAATTACGAATTCTACATTAGGGCTGCACGATTTAACATTGATCTTGAACACGATTATCATTTAAACGCATTTCTTAGTGCGATTATGAAATTGGAAAGGCTGCATTTTTTTTTATGCGCAACTTGTCAGTGAAGTGCGGCTCCAAATGCTGATCCATCTGAAAACACTGAATTTGAGACACTTATGATTTGAAAAAGCAACGCGCGTCAAACATCTTTCCAGACATGAGAAGCTTTTATTAACATCTTGTCCAACAAAAGACAACATTTAATAACATGTTTTTACTCCAAACTCACTTCATAGCGACAGTTGAGCATCCGTCTGTGAGATGAGGCTTCTCACACAGAATAAGGCAGTCGTGTGTTTATTAGTCATGTTTTAAGCATTTCAATCTTCTATTTATTCAGCCGCAGCGATATGCCGCACGATATCTTCTTCTTCTGCAGGGCGTATTTTGAGTTTCTGCGCAAGAGCGCCCTCTGGCTTTCAGATGGAGAAGCATTTACTGCTGATCACAGAGTCGTACAGCTCTGACAAGCTGCGCATTGAATTATCGCAGCCTTTGCCGAATCGTGTGAATCGTGCAGCCCCAATTACAATTCAGAATCTTGTAATTTCCATAATTCATAAACTTTACTTACAGACAGATAAACATGAAATGCATAGCGTGAAAATGCATTGAAATGAAAGATTATATTCAATTTAACAGTTAAATGTGAAAGAAATTACCCCAGACTCCAGTTTCTCCATTCTGCAGGCCTTTCACTGACTTGTTAAAAAGACTTAAAGAGCCCTAGTGTCCATCAGTTCACTTTAAATTCTCCATCATCATCGGTAATGTCCGTGAGTTTGGAGTTTCCCATCATGAGGCTCCTCTGTTAGAGCATTTGGAACTGCTGAGCTGGAGTGTTCAGGAAAATCACTGAGGCGTTCTTATGGTCTCCTTCTCTCCATGGACACATCTGCAAACAAGTAAAATACTGTCAGCATCCAGAATAACTTGTGATCAACATTTTCATTGTTAAACCTACACTGATCACCACAAGAGCTTTATACACCTCTACACTAGCGCAGCTGCGATCAGTGAGCAGCTGAGCGTTCTGATTGGTGCAGGAGGAGTGGGCGGAGACCACAGCAATCAATAAGAGTGATCAGGGCTGTGGCTGTTTTGCATGAAAGATAATCACACCAGCTTCCAGGACAAGTCATGTTTAATGGTCTAGAACAAATTGAAACATGCTTTTTTCATAAACAAGTAAATATTATTATATATTTTAAATATTAAAATAAAATTTAAAAAAAGCGGAAGGAAAAACCTGCTCCATTAGATGCCATTTTATTCTTCACAAATCGCACAGCTACCAACATTTAAAAAAAAATATTTGGAATAATATATGGAAGCTTGTTTCCACCATGGAATAAAAAGTGAAAAGGGTAATTGCGACTTTCTTTCTCAGACTTTTTTTCTCTCCGAAAAAAATTTTGATTTATAAACTCGCATACCTAGATTGACACTTTTTTTTCTCGACATTGCAAGAACAAAGTTGCAGTTACCTTTTTTCAGTTGCTAGTTTATATCTCACAATTTTGAGAAAAAAAGATGTTTTATTTTATTTTTTTTTATTCCGTTGAGGAAACAAGCTTCCATAATAACATACAACAATGAATCATCCACAAAAAGAGAAGAAACATAATAAAGTAAATAGGGTAATTTAACTGTTAAGCCCAAAGTATGCTTCACTTTTTACGTGTTTTACAGTGTGCATGGCATGAATTTCGTCATCAGAATAGTACGCTTACTGTATACACACTGCCGGATTTTTGTTACCAGGTTGCACATTGTGATTTTTTTTTTTTGCAGTAATTAGTTTATCCACAGGGTGGCAACCGTGCCCTAGGGCGTCGATTCACAAGTTAGTTGAAAAAACAGCGCAGACCAGAACGCATGCAAGCTACAGCGACAAAGGAGGTCTACACAGACAAGAGATTGAGCGAAGAGGTTCGGAAGTACCCTCATTTGTACAATGAAAGAATACAAAGATGTTTACATTGTAACTCGTGAAGAGCATGTGTCAAACGCCTGTGTATGTGTACGAGACAAATGAAGTATACTTTGCAAGGCTGTGCGTTTGACTGTGATAGCGTACACTAGCGTAAGTGTAAAAAAATAAGTATACTTTGGGCTTAAGATAACAGAAACAAATTGTACTGACTGTGAGATTATCGTTCATTTCATTTGTCCTTTGATGTTTCTGCTTTTTCTCTGCAAAATGAAACAAAAAACATATTGTGAAGCATTATGCACAGAAAAATGAGAACACAACCTTTTTATTCTCAAGCTAAATGAGGTTAAATTAAGGAAAACTGGTTGTCTACAAATCCAGGAGACTTTCAAGCTTAGACATCAGAATGGAATAAAGTTCCGGACTAGTTTGTAATAATAAGTTGTCAATTAACGCAATGACTTTAAGTCAACAAAAACACACACACACAAAAAACTTACTACACTGTTTCCGCAACTTCCAGACTGCCAGGATCACAGTCATGACCAGCAGTACGACCCCACACACCACGAGAGGAGACTCCCAAACAGGACGACTGTAAGATGATGAGCTGTTGCGTTAGATAACTCGCAATAAAAGAATATTCGTTCATACACTTCTAAAAATTAATTAATTTTTGCAGTGATACCATAGAAGAACCATTTTTGTGATCAGTTCTTAAATGAAACGTTATTTTCTTAGTGTTTAAAAATCTAAAGAACCTTTTTCCACTAAAGAAACTTTTGAGCATTCAAAAGTTTCCATTGATTTTCTTTTATTTTTAAGAGTTTATGTGACTTTGCTCTCAGTGTTCATTGCTGAAATGAGGAAATATA
Source organism: Opsariichthys bidens (assembly GCA_037194245.1). Lineage (NCBI taxonomy): Eukaryota > Metazoa > Chordata > Actinopteri > Cypriniformes > Xenocyprididae > Opsariichthys > Opsariichthys bidens. Next base: position 10,805,635 of record CM074303.1, read on the forward strand.
TAGCGGTCACCTGTGAGGGTCATTGGAGCTCATTGCAGGTGAAGTCCTGACTGTGGTCTTCAGGTTCTGGACGGGAGACGCTGTGGCCACTGGCACAGAGATCAAATGTGACAAAACTGAGCAGAGTTTAACTTCAGATCAGTGATGTATGAAAGATAGTTTCCGCCACAGAAAAAAAAAGGCAATGGCAACTTTTTATCATAATTCTGACTTTTCTTCTCGCAATGGTCAGTTTATATCTTGCCAATCTGAATTTATATCTAAACTTGAAATTGAAATTGCGATTAAGTCAGAATTGCAAGACACGAACTTGCATTTGTGAGAAAAAAAGTCAGAATTGCAAGTTCTAAACTCAAAATTTGCAAGATAAAAAGCTCTTTAGAATTAAAAAAGTTATTTAAAAACTTTTTGCCAGTTTTTATTGCGTAATTTTGACTTTATTTCTCACAGTTACTAGTGTAAATCTTGCAATTCTGAACTTATATCTAAAATTATAAATGCAATAAAGTCAGAGTTGCGAATTGTCAGAATTGTGAGTCATAAATTAATAATTATGAGAAGCCAGAATTGGGAGACAAAAAGCTCATTGGAATTTCAAATTTCTGAATATAAATCTAAACTTGCGATAATGTCAAAATAACAGTCAGAATTGCAAGATATAAACTCAGAATTGTGAGAAATCTTGAGAGCTTATTAGAATCAGTTATTTAAATAGATATAAACTCGCAGTTTCTTCCAGCAGTTGCAAGTTTTTGTTTCATAATTTTGGTTCTCACAATTGTGATTTTATATCTCATATTCTGAGAAATAGTCAAATTTGTGAGATACAAACTTGGAATTGGGATAAAATCTGAATTGCAAGATATAAATGTGGAATATTTAGGAAAAAGTCAAAATTGTGAGATTTTTTTATTGTTTCATTCCAAGGCGAAACAAGCTTCCATTGTGATTCAATGTAGCAGCAACCATTACAAGAACTTAAAACATTTATCTCTATTCCAATACTATATAGACATTGTGGCAGCGAGTTTTGCACGGGTACGTTTCTACAGAAAATGTAAGAATGTAGTTTGTGATGTTAGCTATAGACTTTGCGTAACATACCTGTTGTGGCTTGCGGTGTGACTGACACATGAACGGCCACGTGCTGCTGACCGGCTCCACACCAGTACCAGCCCGAGTGTCTCATCTCCAGCTGCATGAGTGTCACAGTGAACGTGCTGCTCTTGTCATCATGGATGAGCACGTTCCTACTGCTGAACGCTCCTTCAGAGTCCGTCGACAAGCAGGAGTTCCAGTTCCCGCTGCGACACCACCGCTTCTCACTGGACCTGCAGGGAAAACAGTAAAGGATTCAAAAAATGTAATCAGCAAAAAGTTTGGCATTGGCAAATTCATTCAGTTTTTTTTATTATTATTATTTTGGGGTGAAATATGAAATTCATTCACATATCTCTTCACATAGCTTGTTTCCACCATGGAATAAAAAGTGAAAAAGGTAATTGCGACTTTCTTTCTCAGACTTTTTTTCTCTCCGAAAAAAATGTTGATGCATACCTAGATTGACACTTTTTTTTCTCGAAATTGCAAGAACAAAGTTGCAGTTACTTTTTTTCAGTTGCTAGTTTATATCTCACAATTTTGAGAAAAAAAGATGTTTTATTTTATTTTTCTGGAAAAAAGCTTCCATAATAACATACAACAATGAATCATCCACAAAAAGAGAAGAAACATAATAAAGTAAATAGGGTAATTTAACTGTTAAGCCCAAAGTATGCTTCACTTTTTACGTGTTTTACAGTGTGCGTGGATGAATTTCGTCATCAGAATAGTACGCTTACTGTAAACACACTGCCGGATTTTTGTTTCCAGGTTGCACATTGTGATTTAATTTTTTTTTGCAGTAATAAGTTTATCCACAGGATGGCAACCGTGCCCTGGGGCATCGATTCACAAGTTAGTTGAAAAAACAGCGCAGACCAGAACGCATGCAAGCTACATGATGTATCAGGTTACCTGAGGTTCTTACTGTAGAGACACTGAATACTGACGCTGCTGCCTTCATCTGCACTCACCATAGTGCTCACCACTGACATTCCTGCAACAAAATATCCATGAGTCACACTGTTAATGTTACATCTTCACAAATGCTTCATTCAGGGATGCATTAATCAGTGGATCGGTTCGCGTATCAAACTGCTAAAGTCAAGTGAACTATTGAAATTTCGAATCACTCAACGAAGCCTCGTTTACTGAAATCACGTGACTTTGTGTAACGCCTATGGTCCTACTCGCCCCGCTCTGCGCGGGTCTTGAACCCGGGTCTCTGGCATGGGAATCAGACACTCTAACAAGGAGGCTAAAGGCTGCAACCTCTAACATCAGTAAGGTTTACCTGTGACACTGAACCACTGAATCGAAACAAAAGATTCGTAAAGCTTCATGAATCAGTGTTTTGAAATTGGCCGTCACTAAATATTGTTGAAAAGTCGCCGTTTTGTTTTTTTTGGTGCACAAAAAGTATTCTCGTCGCTTTATAATATTAAGGTTGAACCACATGAACTCACATGAAATGTTTAAAATATGTTTTAGTATCTTTCTGGGCATCTGAAAGTGTTCATTGCCTTAAAAGACTCACTGAGCCATCGGATTTCATCAAAAATATCTTAATTTGTATTCTGAAGATGAATAAAGGTCTTACGGGTGTAGAACGACATGAGGGCGATTTATTAATGACAGAATTTTCATTTTTGGGTGAACAAACCCTTTAAAGTGGTTTTCCTTCATCTGTCGTCAGTCCCTCAGCTCACAATCGATGTCTCCAAAATGTTCGTACACATGGGTCATAATTTTGCGTAGAGTTGCGCTAATTAATTTGTTGTATATAAATCACAACTTGTGTGTAGGAAGTGGCATGAGCTTCTTCCACAACCGGTCTCTGGACAGGTCTGGTCTGCAGGATTTAGCGTAGCCTATATTTTCTAATTTGTAAATGTGTTTTTGTTTTTAAATTAAAATGAGTTTTTCTCTCTTTTCTTAACTCACCTTGAACAACGCTGATATAAAGAGAGGCAGTGCTGTCAGAAACCCACATCCCTCCGAGCTCCACCCCACACCAGTACCACCCCGAATCCGCCACCGTCAGGTCCTGCATGGTCACGGTAAACACGTGCTGAGTGGGGTCATCAGCAATCGTAACCCTTGCCTTGCTGTAAGGGGCAGATTCGGGGTCATCGGTGCGCGCCAGGCTGGAGCAGAAGTCCTTCATCCTGCCGTGGCACCAGTACTTCACGTGGCTGATGTACTGCGGGTTGTAGTGACACGGGACAGTGACGGACTGACCCTCCAGCACAGCCAGATCTCCTACAGTTGTCACTGTGCAGAGGGAACCTTAAAACAGACCGAACAAGACAACCGGCAGATAATGAAAAGATCCCAAATATAATGGTACCACTTTAAGGTCTCATTTGGTAACATGTAACAATGAGCAACACATTTTTACATAAATGATTAATCTTTGTATTACATACTAAAAATTCTCACGTTAGTTCACAGTGCATTAAAGGCTTACTTCACCCAAAAATGAAAATTCTGTCATCAATTCCTCACCGTCATGTCGTACCAAACCAGCAAGACCTTCGTTCATCTTCAGAACACAAATTAAGATTTTTTTGATGAAATCCGATAAATTTCTCCCACAGAAAGCAATGCAATTACCACATTCAAGGTCCAGAAAAGTAGAAAAGACAAAGTAAAATCGCTAAAATAGTCAAGGTGATTACAGTGCTTCAACCTTAATGTAGTGAAGCGACGAGAATACTTTTTGTGTGCAAAAAACACAAACGTCCGAACGGCGGATCAGTATTAGCCGACGCCGTTCATGTGAACCGAACGACGTGTGTGATGTTGACGTGAGAACTAACCAATAATGAGTCGCTGTTCTGACGTAAACGCAGAAGCCCAATCGGACGCCGTGTAGGAGATTTAAAGTCATTTTTTGCACACAAAAAGTCACTTCATAACATTAAGATTGAACCACTTCAATGAACCAACTTCAATAGTCATGTTGACTATTTTATGATATCTTCACTAATTTTCTGGACCTTGAATGTGGTAATTGCATTGCTTTCTATAGGAGATAAAGAAAAAAACAACTCTTGGATTTCATCAAAAATATCTTAATTTGTGTTCTGAGGATGAACGGCGGTGTTATGGGTGTGGGACGGCATGAGGGCAAGGAATTAATGACAGAAATTTCATTTTTGGGTGAACTAACATTTTAAAGGTTACTTTTGGACCTCTAGTGGTTAATAATCAAAACTGCATGCATTTAGTGGAAGAAAATTGGGTAACACTTTTTTACAGTGTCATTGTTACATATTTTACATGTATTTACAATAGTAATAACTGTAAATTATGCTTAATTTCATGCAATTAACTCTAAACCAAACCCTCATCCTAACCCTAACCCTGTAGTAAGTACATATAGTCATTACTCAGTACTTAAATGTACAATTACACTGTAATATAGACAACTTAAAAAAAATAAAGTGTAACCGAACATAGTTTTGGTCGTGCTTCGGCTCTACATGACTGTGCAGATGAATATGACTCGCAATAGATAATGCTTTACATAAACTCCACATGCAATTTTTCTTTCCAATAAAATACCTTACTTTCCTGTTTGCATTTACATTTCAAATCCATCAGTTTTCGCCACCTCTAAAAGCCAAGCCAATGTTGATTTTCATTTTATAGTTTGAAACGAGTGAGTTTGGAGATTTAGCATGCTCCAAAATTCACCATGGTTTTATTATAGTAAAAGTGTAATAACTAGGGGTGTGACGAGATCTCGCGAGACTAAAACGTGACGAGATTTCTCGTCGAGTAGAAAAGTTGTCCCGTCACGCTATCAGTGTGAGAGTGAAATTATTATTCAAGATGCCCCCGCTACTTTCAAATCGTTTGTGTGGAAACATTTTGGTTTTTGGCGCAAGAATAACACACAAGACACAAACAATGTGTAAACATTGTAAGAAAACTATGCCGTACACCTCGGCCAAGGTTGTACAGACTCTTAGGGGCCGTTCACATATCGCGCGTATTTTCATTCGCAAATTGGAAGCGACGCGCATATGGTACGGCGCGCTCGTTTTTTTCCTGGCGCGCTTGTGCCGCGGCGAGATGAAAACATCTCAACATTTCAGAATGTCTTGTCATGTGACAAGAACCAAGCGATGGTCGTTGAGAGCACAGTTCATGGTTGCATAGCAACGACAGACGCTACAGAGGCACGAGCTCCCGAACGATTGCAGAAGAAGGAGGAAGCGACGCGGCCGCGCTTTACACGCTTTTTTAGGCGCGATTTGTGAACGGCCCCTAAAGAGGCAGAAAGCATCGCTATCACTGCTGACGGCTGGACTTCTCGGTGTACGCAGAGCTTTATCACAGTTACAGCCACACAATCAATAGTGACTGGGAAATGGTCAACTTTGTACTGCAGTTAAAGTGACTCTTAAAGTGTAATTTGAATTTTTTATTTTTATGTTTATTTTATTTATATTGTTTATTTTATGTTCAATCTATAGAAAGAAGTTCAGTGAGATTTCTCATGTGAAATTATACAGGGCAGAAAACGACTGGTTGATTTTGTGGCAAAACATTTAGCAGTGTTTGCATGTTGTTTTACTGCAAATAATTCATTAAAATAGAAGTAACATGACATGCATTACAAGTTGATTTCCAAATGCACCAACATTTTTGCATTTTATGATTTTCAGTTGAATAAAAGACTATTTTCCCTTCATACGTTTCATTATTGAGGATTTCTTAAAAATACTATAAAAATCTCGTCTCGTGAACCAGGACGATGACTTCACTGTCATCATGTTTTCTCCAGAGCTGCTTTACAGGAATTGAACCAAACTGAATCAACTCTAAAATGATTTCAACTGAATAATGACTGTGAATTGAATTCTGTTTGCATCATTGAATCATTATTTTCCTGTTAATCAATGTAAAGCTGCTTTTAAACAATCTGTTGTGTAAAGCACTATATAAAATAAATGACGAGTGACAGATACATGTAATTTCCCGCAAAAACCATGAACACTTACCATAGTGAATCAGGGTAAACACAAAAACACTCTTGGAAGCAGGATTAATGATGCATTGACTCATTTACATTTTAATTTTGAGCAAAAAAAGTTACAGTGTACCTTTATATGATGTTATCAGATGCAACTACTGATCTTAAAATTGTATTAGTAAATTAACTAAGATTAATCAATGCTGAAGCCGTATCGTTTATTGGTATGATAATTAATGTAGTTAACAAATCTTAACAAATGAAACCTTATTGTAAAGTGTCACCAATAGAACAAATAACATTATTATATGTAATCAGCAATAAAGTGCAACATGACAATCAGTTGCAACATTCAAATATTTTCTTAAATACAAATAAATCATAAATTCAGGTGTGAATTTTGTTTCTCTCCACTATTAAACTTACACTATTTTCTCTGTCTATGCAGTGAATCATATTAAAATGATTAGTTAGTCTTGCATTAGTGGATTAGACACTGATGCCTGCAAAACCCATTGGTTTATTCTAACATTAATCATGTCAGAATGCTTGTGGTTTTATTTAACTCGCAATGACTTCACGAAATGGCCGATAGTTACTTTGACCAATAGGCTTGTTTTCACAGTCCAGTTACTTTCACTTCCTAACTAATGAAATTCAAAACATCCACAAGCTGTTGTCCATCAACCTTCCAAAAACTATAACCAAGCATAAAAAGGCAGATGACACAATATTACACTTTCACAAATATTTTCAACAGACTCTTCTGAAAATGAAAAGTTAATTAAAAACATTGTGTTTGGAAAAGCTAATAGACGGCACTTCAAAACACTTTGAGGAATTTGGGTCACGGCGTTTTGCTTCATATGAACTCAACCAGCTGCTGCTAGAAATAATTTTTCTCGGTTTTAAAACGACAAACACTTCAATATAATGATCAAAAGAGGAAGTTTTAACCAATTTCCAATTTTAGATGAAGAACAGCTCTCGAAATATGTTTGCAAGCAAACAGTTTTGGAAAATGCCTTTCCAACATCTGTTTTTGCAAAAAGAATGATAAAAGCTCACCCTGCAGTTCACCAAGAACAAGAATGGCTAGAAGTAGAGGAAGAGTCATCGCTGAGCTTCAGTGTGATAAACCATCGGAGTCCCTCTTTCCTAATGACAGCAGCTGCGAGAGGGAATACTTCTGCGTTCACGTTCACTTCCTTCTGCCTAAACGATGTCCAGATGTGGGAGTTTAACCATTTGTGCTCCACATTGGGATTGTGTTCAGCGCAGCGCTGATATATAAAGACTGTGGCCTATAAATCTTTACACATTGAATTGCTTTCATTTTAATATTAACCATAATGTCAGAAAGCTTAGTTTCATTAACACTCTTATCTAATCTCAAATAAAAATAAAGTAGGCTATTGTTCAATGTTTTCACTTTAATATAAATTTTTTAGATCTTAAACACAGTTACTTCAGATGTGATTACCTAGATTCATTCATTCATTCATTTTCCACCGCTTATCCGGGGCCGGGTCGCGGGTGCAGCAGTCTGAGAAGAGATTCCCAGACTTCCCTCTCTCCAGACACTTCCTCCAGCTCTTCCGGGGGGACACCGAGGCGTTCCCAGGCCAGCCGAGAGACATAGTCTCTCCAGCGTGTCTTCCCCGGGGCCTTCTCCCGGTGGGACATGCCCGGAACACCTCCCTAGGGAGGCGTCCGGGAGGCATCCGAAACAGATGCCACCTCAGCTGAGTCCTCTCGATGTGAAG
>CM074303.1:10818488-10888488 GCA_037194245.1 Opsariichthys bidens
ATAAAAACTACTAACTATCCAGATGAATTAGAAAGACTAAAGAAATCTTGCTACAGAAAATTGATCAGAGAGATTATTCCTTATTTTATAACCGTATTGAACCATAGACATTTTCAATATAAATATGTTCACGAATAACGTGCCGTTTCACCCACTGATTTTATTTCTGTGATGCGGCTCCTTTAAATACGCTGACGTCAGCGTTACAAAACACAAACACGGGCCTTTAAAGAGACCGTGTGTGACAGATCCCGGTAGCGGACATACAAATCTGAAATATTACAGTCTGACGTCGTGGATTTTCTTGTATTATGCTTCATAATGTCTCCTGCAAACGCCGCAATGCAAGACGAGACTGACACAGAGTGAGTACTGTAATATTTATAAAACAAAACAATTGATATTAAACACTTGATATGTGAGTCGCTCATATAACATGAATTTTCCTTCTATTATGTAACACTGTATGTTCCACATTTGGCTCTTTCAGGATCCCTGCTGTGAATATGTGGAATGAAGTTTTAGAATAATTCACACATGGTCTGTTATGACTTGTGTTGGAGGATTTCATAACGTTCTGCAATGTCATGCCGCGTAGTTACATCACAGTAGTTGTGGCTCGGTTTTTGAACCAAATAACAATATAGAATAATTGACAACTTATTTTTTTACGTCGCACTATCTCATAAGAGTATTCATTTTTAAATTTAAGACTTAAAATTTAATTGTTAGTGGCTCCTTTTATTCATATGATGTACAGTGCAGACCATAAACGAAAATATGTTATAATAAAATGATGCTCCTAACATAATTAACATCTTAACTTTACTGTCTTATTTGCTCATACGAGTATTCTTATATAATTTAAATTTAAAAATGTTAATCGTGTCTTTTATTCATATGATGTACAGTCCAGAGTAGACCATAAATAAAAATATATAATAATAAATTGCTCCTAACATAATATACATCTTAACTGTCTTGTCTTAATTATTGGTCATAGGATTATTATTATTTTTTATTAATATATATATATATATATATATATATATATATATATATATATATATATATATATATATATATATAATATATATATATAGTAGTCTTGTAGTCTTTATATATATATATATATATATATATATATAAATATATATAAATAAATATATGTATGTATGTATATATATATAATATTTATTATATATTATATTATATTATATATATATAATATATAATATTTATTATATATTATATTATATTATATATATATATTTATTATATATATATATATATATATATAATATTTATTTATAATATTTATTTATTATATATATGTAGTCTTGTATTCTTGTTATCTATCTATCTATCTATCTATATATATATATATATATATATATATATATATATATATATATATATATATAATATATATATATATATACACACATACATACGTACATATACATTTCTAAACATATTTAAAATGTTTTTTCTTCTGTGTGCTTGCGAATGAATCATGCCCACAAAGCATTATTAATGCTCAGTTTATTACCAGCAGGTGACAGGCTTGTACTGTGTATAAAGGCAGATGACGTAACGCAGTATGTACACAGATGGATGACATGGACAGTCTCATAGACCTTCCATTGCTCTCACCCCTTCACTGACTTTAAATTAATCTGTCTTTTTAGGCCAACCTCTGGAAACTGGTCCTGGTGGCCCTCTTGGAGACCGACATCCATGTCCTTACTGAAAAGTGCCGAGGCAAAAATTCTTGCCTGTAAGATCCTCACTGTTCCCTTTCAATATTTAGAATCTGTATAGGATACATTTTTATTAATATGTCAATTCATATGTCCAGGTATCCAGAATAACGTTTGGTCCAGATTTGTGACTTTGCCAAATCAAAACAGAATATGGACCCTTAAAGTCACCAATAAGACAGCACTCAAACATAAAGACCAAGGTGGAGTTTTTAATCTTCTTCTACAGTAGCTACAAAAGTATTTAGCACGCATTAAAAAGCCTGACCGTCTCTCCTTCTCTCTCTCTCAAGCCGCTCAGACGCCTCTAGTGATGATCCACGGGTTTGGAGGGGGCGTCGGCCTCTGGATCCGTAACTTGGACGCATTGAGTCATTCTCGACCCGTCTACGTCTTTGACCTGCTGGGCTTCGGGCGCAGCTCTCGCCCGTCGTTCCCATCTGACGCCTCCTCGGCCGAAGAGCAGTTCGTTAGTTCAATAGAGCAATGGAGGCAATCACTGGGGCTGGAACGGATGATCCTATTGGGCCACAGCCTTGGTGGTTACCTAGCAACATCCTATACCATTCAATATCCTGAAAGGTATCTAAGCTTATGTAGTCAATTATAATGCGATAATAGTAATACTTTACAAAAAGAGCTATCATCTACTCTCCCTGATTTAATTTTAAACCCATATATTTAATGCAAAACAAAATGTTAGTGATGTATTTACAGTTGCTTTAATATATTTATACATATTATGCATTTATATTTAATCATTTAGTCAAGGTGACTTGTGCATGAGGAAAGCAATAGAAGCAATCAAACCAACAATAGTGACATGCTTTTAACTCATCCAAGTTAGTGCACACACATAAGGAGTAGTGAGTAGTGAACACACACAGACTGCAAACCGTGGCTGGAATGAGAAGTAGAGAAAGTTTCTGAATGACAGATCCTAGTAATGAAATGTAGATGGAGAAGAGAAGTGGTCCAAGGACTGAGCCCTGAGGTACCCCAGTAGTGAGATGTTGTGATTTAGACACCTCACCCCTCCACAACACCCTGAAGAAACTTCCTTTTATAAGGCAAAATAAAATTTTGTGTAAAAAAAATAATATATTAGCTTTTGGCAGTCTGATCAAATGAGAAAAAAAGAGGTGAAACATTTTGTATTACTGATGTTTAAAGGTCAATTTGAGGGCTTTGTAAAGTATTTAGACACTTAAGCCACAATTGAAAATGCATAAATGTAAAATAAAACATAAATAAATACAACAATATAAATAAAAAAATCTTACAAAAAAAACCAAACAAATTATGTAATTATTCATCAGAGAAGTGCATAAATGTAAATAATTATATATAAATAAACAACATATAAATGAATAACAGAATATCAAATCTTGTGATATTTATTTTATATAAATATTGCAAAAGCACATGTTGCAAAGTATTTCATGCATTTGATTTCGTAGGGTTCAAAATATGAAAAAATAAATATATCGTTCAAAATAAAGTCCTGGACATTTTCTGGTAGTCAAACTTTGTGGACCATGTGAATTGTTTATATAATGAACTTCACGACCTTGAGACCAGTGTTTTTTTTTCCCACTAGAGTCAGTCACCTCATCCTGGTGGACGCGTGGGGTTTCCCTGAGCGACCCCAGCCTCAGTTGCAGGAGTCAGGAGGTCAAGGGTCAGAGCTCAAAAGGGTATCACCGCCTCGCTGGGTGAAAGCTCTTGTTTCAGTGTTCAGCCTCTTCAACCCACTGGCCGTCATCAGAGCAGCTGGACCGTGGGGTGAGTGTGAACACCATGATGACTCTCTGCTCTAAAGCCTTTGAGCCTACAGACTTTGACCTTAACTAGGTATCTTATGCTGCCTTGCTTAAAATGCTGTCTAAGTAGGCAGTACACAGTTCCTTTGATTCAAGTTCAGTTATTCAAGAAAACACTAAAGCACTTCATTTCCACTTAGAAAAAACAAAACAGAAAAAATATTTGATCACATGACGTCTTCACCTGCAGGTCCAGGGCTGGTGAACAGATTCCGTCCTGACTTCAAGAGGAAGTTTGAGGATCTGTTTGATGACGACACCATGACACAATACATCTACCACTGTAACGCCCAGAGCCCGAGGTACAGTCATATTAAAGAGGACCTATTATGCTTTATTACATGTTCAACTTCCTTTTAGTGTGTAATGTTGCAGTTTGAGCATGAAAAGGTCCAAAACACAAAGTCTTCTCTATATCAGTGTCACTGTTTCTGAACTCCCTGAAACGCCTCCATTGTAGTCGTGAGTTTTCTTCCAGAAACGAATATTCCTCATTTAAATAATTCCTGCCAAGGCATATGCAAAATAAAGGGGCGGGGCCTGGTTGAGTTAGTTAGTATTGTGTTGAAACTCGCCGTTATGGTAAGGGGCGGGACATTTCCCAAAAAGTGCTTGACCAATCACAACACACTGGTCCAGCCGACCAATCAGAGCACATTGTGCTTTTCAGAAGGAGGGGCTTCATTGAGACAGGAACTAAACGGTGCGTTTCTGACAGACTGGGAAGAGAGGTGCTGCAACAATGTGTGTTTTTGAACATTCAAGCATGAAACCCTGCTCTAGCAGACCCAAAAACAAAATCAAGACTTTGTAAAATCCTCTTTCTTAGTTAGTTAGTCGCTTTATTTCCACAAGTGGAAATTTGTCTTTGGCCTCACCACAAAAATACATTCAATCTCATCACACAAATATAGATCCCAGTATTTAAAATTCTAATGGCAGTTGGAACAATTGTTATTTGATACACATTTCTCCTTGCTCGAGGTTGCCTAAAACGTCTTTTTGATGGTCAAAGCTGGAATTTAATATTCCCGTGCTTTCTGGTTCACTCTTGTTTGATAGTGTTTCTGGAGACGCATTCCTTTACAGATGTAGAAGCAATTGACCCTTCGCCGGCAGTTTGATTGACAGGCGATCTGACCAATCATAACCCCGAATCCGCAATTTTGTCCGACAAAGCAGTCAGGGGAGTTAGTAGATTAACGTTGGTGAACTTGAACTTGAAAAATTGTTGAAACAACTTGAAACAACATTCCTTCTGATGTTCATTCATGTTTATTTGATGCTATAAATGAACTAGTATGAAGAGATGATCGCTTCACGAGGAGCTACAGCGATCTGTCGCGACACATTAAAGACACACTAGACGCTATTTATTGTTTAAACTTCTTTAAAAAATTATGATATATTAAATATGAAACCGTTTCATATCAAAAGTAACCTACTCTGTCTTGTATGTCGACACATTGTCAGTGTCCTCTTGTGTCCTCGCAATGTATTTTTCACTTCGTGAGAACATGATGTGTGGCAAGAGAGCGGCAAAGGGGGCGGGTCTTTGCGAACTGTTGATTACATATTTTACTCTCTTTTCCTCTCAGCGGTGAAGTGGGTTTCAAAGCCATGTCTGAGTCTCTCGGCTGGGCCAAAAGGCCGATGGTTCAGCGCGTGAACCTGCTTCCGTCGTCGACGCCCGTCAGCATGCTGTACGGCTCGCTCTCATGGGTGGACAGCTCTACTGGAAACACAGTCATTCAGATTAGAGGCAAAAGCCCCACCACTGTCACGGTGAGTAAGAAATCGCAGCGTTTGTACTATTTCGAAGTGATGGTAGCGGTTGGAAAAACAAAAACGAGTAAATGTCGCTGGCTTTTCTCACTACAGCTGATTGAAGACGCTTCCCATCATGTCTACGCCGACCAACCGGACGAGTTCAACCGAGTGGTTGAGAATATCTGTAATACGGTAGACTAAATATGTCTTTGAAAGATGATCAGATTCGTTGAAACATTTAAAGGCAAAGCTGTTCTCAGACCTTGTCACTTCATAATCCAATCTTATTGTTTGTGGCCTTTAATGTGGAAAAGCTCAGTGATTGTACTGCGGAATTTAATGGAAACTGGTTGTATTTGTATTTTCTAACCTGTATTTTATTCAGATTTCTTTTTAAGCATGCACTGAGAAAAGTCATGCTAGCTGTTAAACCTGTGTCATAAATGCATTGACAGTCATATTGACTAAAATAAGAGATGTTTATTGATTATTTCTTTCAGCATTATAAACGATTGTCTGTATTTTATAACGTGCATATCTCAATACAGTGCTGTACCTTTAATACAGAGTGTCTGCATTTGTTTCTCTCTCTTCTTTGTAAATGTGTTTCTGGAAGCAGTTCTCATTCTTCTTGTGATTACAGTTAAGTGACACTAAGAGGTGCTAGATGCAACATTTTGCTTTTTGGGTAGAATAACTCAGCTCTCATTGAAATTAGCTCATTGCATACAATGTACTGTATACCTCCTGCTTTTGTAAAAATGGCATGTGAATCAGCATGAGTCACACATATGATTATATATATATATTTATATAAACTCATCAATCTTCTATTGTCTGATTTTGGTGAGACTGTACGAACTGTAGCCTCAGTTTCTTGTTCTTAGCTGACAGGAGTGGCACCGGTGTGTACATTTTCAACGATCCTCTGCAGATATCGCTTGTAACTAGTGGTTATTTGAGTTACTGTTGCCTTTTTATCAGCTGAAACCAGTCTATTCATTCTCCTCTGGCATCAACAAGGCATTTTCATCCACAGAACTGCCGCTCACTGGATATTTTCTCTTTTTTAGACCTTTTTCTGGAAACCCTAGAGATGGTTGTGTGTGAAAATCTTTCTGAAAAACTCAGACCAGCCTGGCAACAACAACCACGTCATGTTAACGGATTAGTTCACTTCTGAATTAAAATGTCCTGATAATTTACTCACCCCCGTGTCATCCAAGATGTTTATGTCTTTCTTTCTTCAGTCGAAGATAAATTAAGTTTTTGAGGAGAACATTCCAGGATTTTTCTCCATATAGTAGACTTCAACAGGTTGAAGGTCCAACAGGTTCAAAGGCTTTACATGATCCCAGATGAGGAATAAGGGTCTTATCTAGTGAAACGATCGGTCATTTTCTTAAAAAAAAAATGAAAAAATCTATACATTTTTAACCACAAATACTCATCTTACACTACTCTACCAATTTTTATTTCGCAACATTATTATGTAATGCATGGTGCATCGCAGAGCAGTGCAAGACGAGCATTTGTGGTTAAAAAGTATATACATTTCAATTTTTTTTTTTTTTTTTTTTTTTTAGAAAATGACTGATCGTTTCACTAGATAAGACCCTTATTCCTCGGTTGGGATCGTGTAAAGCTCTTTGAAACTGCAATTTAGACCTTAAACCCGTTGAAGTCCACTATATGGAGAAAAATCCTGGAATGTTTTCCTCAAAAACCAATGTGCCGAATGAGTTTCGTAAGCTTAGACGCCAATCACAATTCAAATAGGGCTGTGCAACAAACTGAAACTCCTCTTATATCAAAATCCTCTGACATTTCTTGTTTTAGACTTCTAATTCTTGACCCAACGTTTCATTTCATAAGGTCTTTATTAACCCCCTGGAGCCATATGGATTGTTTTTTATGATGGATGGATGCACTTATTTTGGGCTTCAAAACATGCCCCCAGTTCACTTCCATTATAAATCTTTGGAGAGCCAGGATATTTTTTAAATATATCTCCGATTGTGTTCTTCTGAAAGAAGAAAGTAATATACACTAGAATGGCATTCCTAGGATCATTTTGGGTGAACTATCCCTTTAAATCACCTCTCTTCCCCATTCTGATGCTCAGTTTGAACTTCAGCAGAGCGTTTACGTGCCTAAAGGAGATGCTGCCATGTGATTGGCTGATTAGATATTTATGTTAACAAGCAGTTGGACATGTGAACCTAATAAAATTTCCAAAAACATTTGGTAAGCATATAACTCGTTAGTAAATTTGTGATAACCAACGCAATTAGTAATGCAACACTCTTAATTAGCAAGGAATGCACAGGTGTTTATTGTGATTGTTTATTAAACCTATTGAACTGGTTCTCTCAAGAAGACAGATGACGTTCATCTTTCCAAATCAAACACACAAGTCTTTTCTTGTTAAAGCAGGTAAAACATTTTCAAACTACAGAGAACAAAAATATGTTGTTAACAAAATATCATTTGTTTAAGAAAAATACATTATATAGATAAATAATACAAACATACATAAAACTTTTATATCCTTCATAAAAGCCAAATATGTCGAAGTATTTGTGACTTCAAATGTATTCATAGTTTGTGTTCAGGAATAGTGTTAGTTTACAATCTTTGCAGTAGTAAATTAAGTGAAGATACAACAGCATTTTGCATCAAACCAATGCAACTCAATATTAACTCAGTTCCTTGAAGGCACATTAAACAAATTCATAATATTTTGAACAATATGCAATATAAGGCAGCAGAGAAGTTGGGAAATGTAACTATATGTTTGGCTACAAATTTTATATTATATATATTTATATATATATATATATATATATATATATATATCTTTTTTTTTTTTATTTATATAATATATATATATTTTATTTATATATAATATTTATATATATATATATATATATATATACTGTATATATATACTGTATATATATATATATATATATATACACACACACATAGATTAACATTAAGTAAACTAATACTCATATATGGTAACATTACCAGGCCTTGGTTTTTTTTAGTGGTGAACAGAATCATTTGATCAGCTAAACTGAACCAACAAACAATAAAATACATACAGTAAAGCAAAGCAAAATCATTTTGAAAATAGCGTACAATGAAATAGAATGAGGTACATACAGTCATTTCATAAAATAGTGTGTGAAAAAGAGGGTTATTTCTTTAAAGAAATAACCACATGGCTCAGTGTAATCCATTTAAAGGGATAGTTCAACCACAAATGAAAATTCTGTCATCACTTATCAATTTGTTCCCAACCTGAACACAAAAGACGATCATTAAAGAATGTTGGTAACTAGACAGTTGACGGGCCCCATTGACTTCCATATTATTATTATTATTTTTTTCCTACTATGGAAGTCAATGGCTCACATCAACTGTTTGATCATCAACATTCTTTAATCATCTTCTTTTGTGTTCAACAGAAGAAAGAAACTCAGACAGGTTTGGAACAAGGGTGAGTAAATGACGAAAATTCAATTTTTGGGTGAACTACACCTTTAACAGGCAGATACGAACACAGGATCTGATGATACTGAAATAATACTGTGAAGGGATACAGTCCATAACAGCGGACTGAATTCACTGGCTTTCGCGAACATCGATGTCGGCCACGCCGTGCACCTGCGTGAGCTGTTTGCAGTCCAGAGACGCCACAAGCTTTCTCTGGCCGGCTATCGTCGGGACAAAGTGCTCCGTCACCGTCACATTGGCATGCTTGCCTACATCACTGAGAAAACATGGAAGAGAGAGATAAATGCAACACATTCATTAGGGCGAGAAAAGCGAGGACTGCAATTCAAACACTCGTGAAGAGCAGAATCAATCAAAAAGATACAGGGTTTTATGGTCTTCGTCCTCAAGACTTATTTCTTTTAACTCTCCCAAAAGTCTGTTTGGAGATTTGCGGCTCAGTTTGCTTGGAAAAGATAAATGACATCTTAGAGAGTTGGTTTAGTCTTTCCCTGGCTAGCGTGGAGTTCTCTCACACAATTCACTGACTGCTGCTGCTTCTGGTTGTTTTTAGAGGGAAAAGCTGCCCATAACTGCTGGTCTAGGATCAGTTTTCTCCATAACATAGCATATTGGCGAAAGAAATTTGGTGTTTGTACTTGTGAGAGCGTCAAAGGTTTCTCTTTACAGTGTATTTTTGCAGCGTTTGGGGATTGAAGCCAATCACAAACGGCCAATCACACGTGTTTAAATCCACTGAGATCGCGATGAATTGCGTGAGATATATAATCCATTAAGGATTTGAATAAAAATGTTGTTTTGCTGCATTAGGGTAGGGTTATTTTTTTTAATTGGTTGACATGCCAAATCACACGTACAGTACGCTTGCTTTTCTGCTCAAATTATAGTGCTTTGTGAACATATTTTCAGTTTTCACTTTATTTTTAGACTATTTTGTTATGTGCTTTTTGTCATTTTGTCAAAAAAAAAAATAATTTATATTCATTTTAGTTTTAGAAATCTCAAAAATTTGTCATTATTTTATTACAGTTAGTACAAACTCTTTATATTAATTTATTTCGGTTAGTTGAATTTATTTGAATTAATGAAAATGATTTTAAATTTTTATTAAATTTATTATTAAATTATTAAATTTCTAAGCTATTTCTTTAGCTTTAATGTCTGTTTTAGTTTTAGTATTTTTTTTTTTATTATTTTATTTCAGTTAGTTGCCTAGGTGACATTTCTCATTCAAGTTTATCATCTAATATTTATAATTTAATAATAAATAATATAATTTTATAAGACTTCTGCTTTATTTCAATTAACAAAAAAGATTTTTAATAGCTGAAATTTCTTAAACGATAACAACGCTGGATTCTGTCTGAATTTGTACCATAATTCAGAACCATTTTTGACAGGAATTTAGTGGGAATAAAAAAAGATTCTAATGGATATGTTATTATATTCATAATTCTTACTGAATCTTGAGTGACATTTAACAAAACTCTTGCAATAGTGAAATCACAGCGGAGAAATCCTAAACTATTTTCTTTAAATATCCTACCAGGGCATTTTATCCGGTCGATAATCAGAACAGTACTTTTGGGAACTTTGTGCTCTATGAGATCTAACTTTTGTTGTGTTTTGTTGCAAGATAAAATTCCGATGGAATCCTGCTCATGTTTTATTCTAACTAGTCAAGATGAGTAATCTTGAATAACTCTTACCCCACAATGATGGGATGGAGGTCTCT
Organism: Opsariichthys bidens; assembly: GCA_037194245.1. Taxonomy (NCBI): domain Eukaryota; kingdom Metazoa; phylum Chordata; class Actinopteri; order Cypriniformes; family Xenocyprididae; genus Opsariichthys; species Opsariichthys bidens. The sequence continues at coordinate 10,829,105 of CM074303.1, forward strand.
CAGCCCCAGTCCTTCCACTCGGATAACCACATTGCGCAGAGTACAGGGCAGAGGATTTGTGAACGTGATCTTCGCGGACGTCTCCTTGCCCACATACGCCTCTCCTATAGGCTACAATGAGAAGCAAAGCATATTTACAAACCCTCTCATTTGTTTTATTATGGGACAAATTTTCATATATCTGCAAATATAATATTGTGGTCATATGCGAGAGTAAACACAACTGTACTGTGTTAAAAAGCAGCTGGATGTCTCACCTCAATGTGGAGATCAGGTGTTCGCAGCCTAAAGCTCGTCTGATTGGCCAAAACCTGCTGGGTCTCGCTGACCCGTCCAGACAGGGTCATCATGAGCGCGGCCTGGTCCACCAGCTGATTCTGGTACTGCGTGTACGGCAGGATCCAGTCAATGACCTTCTCTAAAAAACAAAAAAAATAAGAGGAATCAGCAATGATCATGAGCTTTAGTATATCCTGTATTCTGCCTAATGTTGAAACACTCTCTCGATGAAATAAATAAATGAAAAAAAAAATCATAAAACATTAATGAATTTAATATTTTTAAAGAAATATGTTAATTTATCATGTATATTAAATGTTATTTATTTATTAATATTTTATTAATTATTAATTTTATTATTATTATTTTAAAAACAGTTGTAATAAATCATACAGCAGGCAAACAAATTTTTCACTTTATTTTTTAAAAACATGAATTTCAGCAAGGGTTATAAGCTTTATATTTATATTTATAATATTTATATTTATAAACTGCCTATTTTTTGAAACAGTAGGTGGATTAAATGAAAGAAATAATTAATAAAATATAAATAAATAAAACAATTATTATTATTATTTGATATAAATAATATCTAAAAATAAATATTTAATTACCCACTCAATTTAAAATAATTGTAAGAAATAATTTATAGCAAATTTACAGTACAGAATACAGACGTGCATTATTGTTTTCATTAAAATAATGTTACAATTTAAAACAATGACAGAGTCGCATGACATGCAACTTATTTCAGAAATGAATATGTTAAGTTGAAGTACAAAAATTGCTAAAACTGAAATAAAAATAAATACTATTGGTGTTCATTTTACGATATAGTAACAAGTTAATTATGGTTTTATGTTAAATGTGGCTGGAAACCGAATGCAAGTATTTCATACGATATGTATACTGTGCACACTGAGAGGATTTATGAATGGCAGTGTAGCGACGCAACTGAGGTTGGTAGGTCACATGATAACGACAATGTATACTACACACATTCATATTATATAGAACATACTTTTCTAAAGCTCCTAAAGTAACGTCAAACTCACCTTCCCGGGGCATCAGCTCCACGTTAAGCGTGTCCTTCTTCACCGTGTCCTTCAGCACGCCGGTGTAGTACATGACCGCCACCTGGCTGTGAAGGGTGGTTCTGCGGGGATGAGAGCTCGTGTTCTTCACCACGATCTTCAGCTGAGCGTCTCCTCCCATGCGTGGACCTTCTCCCTCCATCCTCACCTCCACCTGCACGTCCTCGGCAATGGGACTGGAGTAGACGTCGGGTTTAGAGCCGAAGCGGCAGGCCGTCTCCACTGCGATACGCTCCTCCTCCGAGTCTGATGAGGGAAAGAAAACTCACAAATGAGATCATATCCCAATTGTTTCTCCTAGTCATCACTGAAATTACTTGAAGAGCAAATGATCATTTTTACTGATGTTCTCAGACTTTCAGCACAACACTTCCCATAATAAATGACATAAGCTGCTCTCTCTCTCTATATATATATCCATTTCAGTGCTCTACACTCACATTAAGTCTCATTTGTTTATATTTTGTGTAACTGAGACAATGATGCCATTGTTTGCAATGGGTGGACTCACTTAAGTTTAAACTACCCATTTGGAGATAATAACAGGTATTTTGGTGGGATGGCAGAGGAATGTTAAGCCATTAACTCAGTTAAACTGGGCACTGTGTGTTCTTGGCTGCCTCTGTCCTGGCATCAGTAATTCATGCTCCGTGTTGTAAGTTGCTCTGGTTAGACAGTGTGAATTTATCTCTCAACTGTATGGATAAATCTCTCCTCCGTGAGGTTGGCATCCCATAAAAGGAAATAATCCCCAAATTTCGTTTGTGCTGATTTGTGCCGCAAAAGCAAAAAATTGCGCCGTTTTGGTGTTTGAGATATTTTTTGGGTATGTGACGTCACTCTCCACCCCGTGTCGTTCCAATCACTCCAAACCGATGCCGTTCAATTGACCCTTCGCCGGCAGTTTGATTGACAGGCGATCTGACCAATCATAACCCTGAATCTGCCATTTTGTCCGACAAAGCAGTCAGGGGAGTTAGTAGATTAACGTTGGTGAACTTGAAAAATTGTGTGTCCTCACGTCTTTCCGCGCTTGAAACAACATTCCTTCTGATGTTCATTCGTGTTTATTTGATGCTATAGATGAACTAGTATGAAGAGATGAAGGAGTCACGACACATTAAAGAGACACTAGACACTATATATTGTTTAAACTCCTTTAAAATTTTACAATATTTGAAATATCAAAAGTAACCTGCTCTGTCTCGTCTGTCGACGCGTTGTCAGTGTCCTCTTTGCTCCGCGATGTATTTTTCACTGCGTGAGAACATGATGAGTGGCGTGAGAGCGGAGGGTCAATTGTGGTGGTTTGTGCAGTTGAAACAAACACTGTAACGATTTTTTTTCCGCAGATACAACAAATAGAACTCGGGAACTGTGACGTCACTCTCCGCCTCACTTCGTCTTTATCACTATTTGTTCATTTGAGCTTTTTTGTGGCGTTAAAATGAACCCTGTATCTACAGTACCAGTCAAAAGATTGGAAAAATTAAGGGTTTTTTTAATGTTTATGAAAGAAGTCTCTTCTGCTCACCAAGGCTGCATTTATTTATATTGTGAAATATTATTACCATTTAAAATAACTCTTTTCTATGTGAATATATGTTTAAATGTAATTTATTCCTGCGATCAAAGCTGAATTTATTGCATCATTTTTCCAGTCTTCAGTGTCACATGATCCTTCAGAAATCATTCTAAGATCATTTCTTATTATTGTCAATATTGAATGTTTTTTTGTTTTTTTTTTGCTGATTTTTGCTGAATTTTTTGTGTGGAAATCGTGATACACTCCTATGGAAGCTTGTTTCTGCCACTAAATAAAATGATACAAAAGGTAATTGCTACTTTTTCCCTTAACAATTCAGACTTTTTTTTCTCACAGTGGCAAGATTTTCAACTTTTTTTCTTTTGGTTTTAAAATACGATTTCTTTTTTGACTGGAATTTGGATCTAATACAGATTTCTCTGGGAAACTTAAGTTCCAAAACAAATGTTGTCCTAATTTCAACACCACATTATTTCATCATTATGTACATATTGGCCCTGTCATGTGATGTGATGTTTGCTTTTGTCTTTTCATGTGGGTACATGCAGGACAAGACATTAAGATGGATATTTGAAATGTCTGAAAGTGAATGTGTGTGTGTGTGTTTCTCACCTTCAGGATATTTGTAAATGTTCGTGATGTCTACACGCACATCAGAGCCAACAGCTTTAGTGCTGATGCAGTGGCCGACGGCTTTCTTCTCACTGTGGATTTGACTGAAGGTGCCATCGAGGTTCCTCTGCCAATAGATCTTATCGCTGTTCACCTGCACCCAAAAAAAAACAAAAAAAACAGCCGAGGTTTAGAGCTGGGAATCCTTCAAAGAGACATGACTGTCAAGATAAATGCAGGTTTCAAACAGGATATTATAGAGGGTATAAAGAAAATATTTAGCATGGATGCCAACATGTCAGGGCCGGACAGGACAGGGGTGAAATGAGAGCAGAACTTGATTCTTATTCTATCGTTTAGTTAGTAGTTTAGTAACTAAAACTATTGAATACAATTTCCGAACAATTGAAATACAATAAATGAAAATAAAATATAAATATTAGGTGAGAAACAATTTTTATCCAAACTAATGTGCACTTTTCTATGGATGTAATTTCAACATTTCCGGGTCTGGACTCACCTCAGCGAAGACAAACGGTGCGTCGTATTTCAAAAACACCTGTCCAGAGCGTATAGCGGCCAGTGACGCCGGGCCGCAGCAGAACGTCCCATGACTGGTTTCCTGGGGTGTGGAATCCACGGCCTGCCAGCCACCCATACCGGGAGGCAAATCCGGACGGGCCATCCAGCAATCATTCCAAACATGGAAGTTCCTGTAGGAACGGAAGAAAAGAGGAAATCAGGGATACGGAAAGCCAAGCGTGAACTGTATATACTGATATAATCCGATACTGTTGTATCATCGGTCAGAAAACACAGACCAACCGATACTGACCCAAATCTAATATGAATTCTTTCATGAAAAAACACGAACGCTCACCATACAGAGTCGGAGTTAAGCTCATGGATTGGTTCCATATTCTCGTCGAAATACACATCTGTTGTCAAGGAGACATCCGTATCATGGGCAGACTGGAAATTCGTTACGGAACGGGAAGGAATGCCAAGACATCTCAGTACTGGGACAGATACAGAGGCAGAGTTATTCATCTGTTTATAGATATTCAATATAATAATATACACTATTTTTTAAATGTTTGGGGCCAGTCCATATTTTTTTAAAACAATAAAGGAAGGATGCATTAAATTGATCAAAAGTGACACTTAAGACAGTTATAATGTTATAAAAGATTTCTATATCAAATAAACACTTCCACGTTTCCATAAAAACTCATGACACTGAAGACTGGAGTAACGATGCTGAAAATTCAGCTTTGCATCACAGGAATAAATTACATTTTACAATATATTTAAATAAAACACAGTTATTTTAAATGGTAATAATATTTCACAATTTTTACTGTATTTTTGACCAAATAAATGCAGCCTTGTATTATAATAAGACTTTGCACCAAATTTTGAACGGCAGTTTAAAACATATCAAATTAGGAAGAGGACAGAATGAGACACATGAGGCGAAATAACTAACTGAATAACTGTGATGAGAAGTAACAAGTGCAAGAGTCTCACGCAGATTAAATACTATTCATGTCTGTGTGTGGAATGAACAGTATGCAGACAAGAGTATTTTAAACTGAAGTTCACTACAGGGGTGTTACTACTGTTAACCGGGGTCAGCTATGAATGTCACAGCACTCTGACTGCAGTAAACATAGCTTGCGGCTGGCGACTCCGGATTCCAACGGCTGCTTAAACTTATGATGACATAGCACTAAAAAAATATGCTATTGTTTACATTTCATAAGTCTACTGAAATTATAATTTGAGTCGCTCCTGGAGGGCCATGGTAGTCATGGCCTAATGGTGAGGGAGTCGGGCTTGTAACCTGAAGGTTGCTGGTTCGATTCCCATGCTGGCACGATTGTGAATAAACAGCACTCTGTATGTAAATGTAAATGTCCCGCAGAGTTTAGCTCCGACTTGCTCAAACACACCTGCCTGGAAATTTCTAGTACACCTAATTGGACCTTGATTAGCTGGTTCAGGTGTGTTTCATTGGGGTTGGAGCTAAACAGACTTTGGAGACCCCTGATCTAAGCACATGGCGTAGGTGCACTTAGAATCCACTTTTGCTAGTTTAACGACGGAAAAAATGGATGACGTGCTCCAAAAGGGTTGTATCTAGTCTCTTAATCATGGGTGTGTTGTGGGGATAACGTGCAATAAACCAATCAGAGTGTCATCTCCCATTCCCTTTAAAAGCCAGGCACCATGTGTAACAAGCAGAATTTACGGGAGTTGTGCACCCGCCTATAGGCGCATATTACTAACGCGCGCTCAGGGTTGGGGAGTAACGAAATACAAGTAACTTAGTTACGTATTTAAAATACAAAATTTGAGTGACTGTATTTCATTTTAAATGGGGGGTAATCAGATTACAGTTACATCTGAAAAGTGTTTTAGATTACCAAAGTGATTACTTTGAGTTTTAATGTCATTTAAACAGCGATTGGTGATTCTCTGACTCTGACAGTCTGAAAAAGCGGAGTTCAGTTTCATCAACATTTTAATACTTTTAAGAGGATCATAAAAATGTTGCTATTTTTATTTAGTTCTGTCCTGAACAAGACAAAATGACTGAATTTATAAAAAAAAATTGCCCAACTGTCAACTGAACTGTCCTGTCATGACCTGATGATCCACGACTGTTTTCATGTTTTGTAAGTCACTTTATAATTCACTCGTCACTGCAACTTTTTCTCACAATTTGTTTTTTCCCTCACAATTGTGAGTTTGCATTTCACATTCTGACTTCTTTTTCTCAGAATTGCGAGATTTAATCTCAAAATTGCAAGTTATGAAGTCAGAATTGGGAGATATAAACTTGCAATACTAACTTTTTTTCTTGCATTTGTGAATTTATCTCATAATTATGACTTCTCAATATTGTGAGTTTACTTCTCATAATTTTGACTTTTCTCAATATTGTCAGTTTATATCTCATGATTCTGACTTCATAACTCACAATTGCAACTTTAAATCACACAATTCTGAGGGAAAAAGTCAGAATTGTGAGATAAAAACTTGCAATGACCGTTTTTGTGTTTGTTCCACACTTATTAGTATTCCAAAGTATTCTAAAGTATTTAGATTAAGTTACAAAACTTGAGTAATGTAACGAAATACTTTACAAATGACTTTTTAAAGCATGTATTTTGTAATCTGTAGTGAAATACATTTTAAAAGTAACCCACCCAGCCCTGCGCGTGCTTTAAATAACAAAAAATAAATGAAAATACTCCGCCAGTGACTTTAGAGCAGGTTTTTGTTGGTCAATGGCGCAGTCGTTTTCAGTTCCCTCAAAATAGCAATACGCCAACAATGCGTCTTAACACACCTCGTTTTCAGAGCAGAATGCCCATAGATGAACAGACAGGCGTGAGTGTATTTGCTATTTAAACAACGTGGGCACTGGACAGGAAAATGATACCTGCATCGGGCTGAGACTAGCAAAAAACACTTGCGTCGTATTGCGTCGAAAAAGAATGCAACCTTCTATAAACAAGACTGATCTGGGAAATTTTTCACAACTTTTTCTTGTCTTTCAGTTGTTTGTGAACTGTGAAGTTAAAAATTGGCTGGTGACTTTATTTTAGTAATTGCAAAAAAAAAAATGCATGGTTGAACTAACTTTTTAGGGGACGTTCACGCATTTTTGCGATTAAAAAAGATAAAACACAGGGCAACGAAATGGAAAAAGTTGGACTTTGCATGCTGCAAAAGAAACGGACTGTCAAACATCTAGATCATGTTGTTTGCATAGAAAAACCATGACAAAGTAGTGCAGTGCAATGCAAAACCATGTTCTAAAAGTTCATATCAGATTGGCAGATGTGCCTTTGCAGGGAGGGCTTTGGGCAAGAGAGTTAGTTACATAAGCTTACAGCATTTATTTGATTAATTGATTTTACACCGTCAAAGAATTTTTCTGTTTGATGTCCACAGCTACATTCCTGAATCACTAACCACAAGCTTGCAGCTGTTATCTGTACACACACACCTGTGGTCGTGACCCCAGAAAACACCCAGCACTGCCCGTATTTGACGGGCGTTCCTCCTTCTTTGTGGTATTGCTTGAGGATTTCCACACTGCCACTCCAGGCCGTGGGAGACGTTCCACCCGCGTAATTCCCAGACCAGTTTCCCTCCAGAACGCCGCGGTCATCTGGAGCATTGATCTAGAATGGGGAATAATAAATGCAAGGCTTTCTGAAGGGTCAGGAGTCATTGTTAAGTGTTTCACAATAATATGTGAAACTTTTGATTCACATTTGAGGGATATTGTTCTCATAGAGAGATCATTAGCTGTGATTTAAAAGGCAGGAGGCTTAGGATGAAGCTACTTTAGAGGCTTAGGATAAAGCTATTGGTGCATTTTTGAAACCAGTTGTTATTGCACAGATTTAGCGTATCACTTAAGGCGCCGAAATATTTCAAGACAAGCTGCTGCTCCCGGCCCTCTTTCCAGAAGAGGGCGGAGCTTTAACGGCTCACGCTTCGGTTGCTCAACAACAACAAAGCTGGAAAATCTCACGCAGCAAAAATGACGACGGTGTTCAGACTTACATTGTTCAAACTGGAGTCGACACTGATGGAGAGACTCAGGAAGAAGTTACAACTTTTAGACGTTTCTGAACGGTAAGTGGATAAATTGATGTAGTTGCTGTGGAGTTGATCAACTCCACTAACATGTTAATCTTTTGTGCAAATCCAGCGTTGAATTGACCCTCGTTTGTGAAGCAGTCCGGAGTAAAATGCAACACTCGACTACAACAACTCTTCCTCTTCTCTAAAGCAGCCCAGCATGGCATCACGCCCTTTTTTCATGTTCTAAGGGGCGGGGTTTATGTAAATTTTGGGGTTTGTGATGTCACTAACTCAGGAAGAAGCTCGTTGTAGTCCTTAAAAAGTGATTTCTTTAAAATAAAAAAATCTTTGCAGATGTTGTTTATGCTCAAAGAGCAACATTACACACTAACTAAAGTTAAAAAAACTGAAATCATAATCAATACCCCTTTAAAATTGAATAAAAAGTTGATCACAAAAAAAGAAAGAATTATATGGCACTTTTTTTTACCAGCTCTGTTCTAATAATATTGAGACACGAGGTGGGACTCACCATGGCAGAAATGACTCGGACCACACTGACAGGATTTCCTCTACCTGAGGGAGGAACCTCGCTATTATCCAGCACAAACAGACAGGCCTCCAGAATTCCTTCATCAAACTGTGAGAGAGAGAGACAAGCCAGAGAGGCAATTTTCATTTGATGCAAAATCTCAATGGTCAGTCTGAAAATAACACTCCCCAAAATTAGCTTTGTTGTGTAAATCAATTCCAGTTCCAAAGTCGACACACATTTTTTGCTAATTTCACAGTAAATGCTTCCTCGTTTTCTTTTTTTTTTTCAATGCAATCTATAATTCAATAATCAGCGCTTTCCTGTTAAATAGGCTGTTCTTTGCAAGAATAAGTTGAACATGCTTCATTTTTTTTTTTTTGGTGATACAACAAAACTATCAGTGTTGTTATTGTTAACTATTAAAAATAGTTTTTGATAGTTGAAATAAAGCTGAAATCGAATGAAAAATTAGTATTTTAACTTGAAATCTTAAAAAAAACTTTAAAATTAGAAACGTTGCCTTGACAAATACCTAAAATAAGTTAAACTAAAACTGAAATAAAATAACTAGAAATAGTTTAAATATAATTTAAAAATAATAAAACTGACAAAAGCACATAACAAAATGTTTTAGTAAAATTAAAATGAAGAGTGTAACAGAAAATATAACCTGATGAATCCTAATAAATAATATCATAGTATATAAATAATACTAAAATAACACTGACTGTTTTATAATGCTGTGGAAAAGGAAAATTACTAAAAACATTAAATTTTCCCCCTGACAAAAATATATATATATTACGAAAATAATACAGTTTCACGGCATGTGATTTTTTTTTGACCAGTATATTTTAAGTTCGCCTGGCATTGGTGTTTGTGAACAAAAGTTAAGTTGGGACTCCATGTGTCAATTTTTCCTTGATTGTATAAGATTCAGTAAGTTTTTTCCCAGAGAAAGTGCTCTGTTCAGATCTCCACACCTGGCCGAAGTTCCACGTCCGAGCCCCGATCTGCTTCTCAGTGCCGTAGTAGATTCTTCCAGTATCATTTAAGACGTACTCCTTCAGCTCCTTCTCGCCCTCCATGTACACAGTGTCCTCTGAGAAGAGAGACAGAGAGAGTCGTAAGGGAGGATAAACACACAGTCTCAGGATTTGATACGGTGGTTTGATTCATTTGAATGGAAAGCAGTGACATCATCAACGTCTGGAATCCGTTCTGCTGCCATTGGAATGTTCTCTGTTCCTGCACCAGGGCGTGAACACAAGGGAGGTGCAATCAAATGGGAAAAGGGAGTGAATGGAGGCACTATAAAGTAACGGAAATGATACTAGCGGACTGAAAAGATTACAAAATCAATGGAAAAAATCACTCAGTGTTAACGGAAAGAAGCCTGGAAGAGTGAAGCCGTGAGACAGAAGAAGATCAGAAGGACAGACAAACACAGCAGGGTCATTCACACTACATCTTCATATAACCTACACAGTAAAAACCCCAGAGTTAAATCAACTCTGCTCAGATAACATTTGGTCCCTCTCTAAATAGTGTTAAAGTAACACTCTTCAGAGATTGAATGTCTTTTATCTTCAGTTGATTTCATCTAAGACTGTGGCTGAAGTCAGTTGTAGTTCTTGTGTTTCTCTATTCTTCAGTGATTCTGCTTGTTAACAGCAGGTGTTCATCATTAATGTTCAATCGTCGCTTAATTAATTGCTGAATTATCTCATTAACTTTAACTCTGCTTCAGTGTTACTTTAACACTATTAAGAGAGGGACCAAATGTTCTCTGAGCAGAGTTGATTTAACTCTGGGGTTTTTACTGTGTACAGGATCTGATAGGGAACTTTTTAGATTGAAATCTTTTTAGTTTTCCTTTAACACAATATCAGCATTAAATGAAGCTGAAATAGGATACAATATAAAGATTAAATGAAAACTTGAAACTAAATGAAATAAAATAAATTTAAGGTACTGAAATAAATAAATGAATTAAAAATTCAAATAGAAATATCTAAAAATACTATGACAACCCTGTTCTAAATCGAAAGACATGCCATTAATTAAATAGAAAATAAAAGCTAATTAAAAATATTAATAAATACAATAATAGTAAACTATAATAACACTGTTCTAAAATGAAAGACATGCCATTAATTAAGAAATCTTCGAGTCTTCGTTTTTCCCTTTCTCTAATCAAAATGTTTCAAATAAAACTTTTGGAAATATTGTTTTAAAGGGGTCATGAATTGAGAAATCAAATTTTCCTTGATCTTTTATCATATAGGTCATTGTACTATAAAATAATCCTGTTTCAGAACTCAAAACTTCTTCTTTAGTCCAGCTATTTTGACATTATTACATCATGCTGCGACGAAAGACTACGTCTTGTACATCATTTAGCCCCGCCCACCAATTGACACACGTCATGTGGTAGTAAATATGAGACCGATGAAAAGACAGCATTACTCCAGTAAAAAACAACAGAGATGCCTTTGAGGATCACAAGATGTTTTGCAGAGCCATGTTGTGGAAAATCCCGTCAGTTGAAATCACATTCCAGTTCCAGATACGACTGAAAGAGCGCTTTACTATTAGCGATTAAAGTTTTCATTTAGTGGTTTGTAGAAATCAGGCTGATAAAGGAATACTTCCTAAATTGTGACATGGAATCCTCATACTTTTATTTCCCTTGAGCAACTAATCAGTTATAATGAATAAAGTTCAAGAGCTTGACCCAACATCTGAAACTCAGCTACACCCTGTTATTGAAATACTTCCTTAAATTACAACATAGAGTTGCAGAGTTCAGCTTGTTCAGAAGAGCAGGAATGAGGCAGCAGCTTTCAGAAAAAGCACAGAGCATAAAAATGTAGTGCTGAAAGAACCCAGTAAAGAATGACAGGAAGGGGCCTGGAGTTAAAGAGCGGCCAAGGAGGGAGAGAAAGAAAGCGGGAGAGGGTGAGATTTATTTGACATGTGAATCGCCAGATGAGGTGGGGCTGTGGTAGAAACGTCAGGAAAAAAAATGCAGAGAGAAAAAAAGATTACTGAGTTTGTAAGGTGACTTGGCAGACCCCTCTCTTTCTTTAACAATCATCTCTGGCAGTGCAGGAAGGAGTGCACAGCCCAAACCACCCAACAAAACTAGCTTTAAACAGGACCTGTGCTTTTTAGGCCTCAAACTAGAACAGGTTTTCATGCTTGAATGTTAAAAAATCTCATTTTTCGCACATTGTTGCAGCACCTCTCTTCCCAGTCTGTCAGTAACACCATGTTTAGTTCCTGTCTCAATGAAGCCCCTCCTTCAGAAAAGCACTATGTGCTCTGATTGGTCGACCGGATCAGCGTTTTGTATCTACGCACTATTATTAAAATATTCATTATAGAATTATTTATCGTGTTTTTTTAAATAATAAATCAATCAATTTGTATTCATCATCCTAAAAATTCGTCACGCAGAAACTTCGCACACCGAGTCCGATGCGTATGAATCTGTTGCGAAACAATTCACACAACAATACAAACTGGAGTCTTCCAGAAGTGATTTTGTTGCCCTCTCTCTTCTTAAAAAGAGAAAAAGAATGCGGAAATATTGGGTCCATCCAATCCTGAGATTGCGTAGAGAGGAAGGAGAGTTCCACTTCCTTATCGAGGAGTTTATCCAGAGCGATTCAAAGTTTATTCAGGATGTTAGTGGATCAGTTTGATGCTTTGCTAGAGATACTGAAGCCATATATTAAAAAAGAAGACCACCAATGAATATGTATTCCACACTTTGTTTGTCATACAGTGTTTTCAACTTGTCAGACTCCATTCTGGATGTTGGCGTTCGCTTGTACGGTGGCTCTGAATTGTCAAAACACCTCTCGAAATTCTTGCTACAGAAGCGAAAAACGGCGGAAAAGTGAATTTTTTTATGATGGATGAAAGTTTCGGTGGCAGTAAACGTGATTGACTCAACGTTAATGCGCTAAAATTTCAGACGAGAATTTTGGACTCGCCAAGACCTTCAGATGGACGGCAGCTTTCATTGGCCTAAGAGGACGTGTAATGTAAAGTCGATGTCCCAACAATAACAGACCGGCGTGCATCTAATAAATAATTCATTCAATAACGTTGTGTACTACAACAAGCCCCGAACTTTTAAAAATCCAGCGTTCAGTTGCTCCTGCTAAACGTTGTAAACACGACGGTGTTCTTCTACGCTTGGCGTCACGACATTTGTTTCCAGGAGGACCGTTATAGAGCGAGACACATACTCCTGGACATCCTGTAGAATTCAACCAATCGGATGACGACTTTGAAACTTCTGAAGTGTTTCCAGATAAGTGTGCCATATGCATCTGAAGCTGAGACAACAAGGATCTAACCCTCAAACTAGAGAGAGCTTGGCGACCACTCGCAAATCTACCCCAGATATTAGATCTTGAATTGAATTAATTGACTGCTTTTACAAATAACGTTGTGTTGTTAAAGATTAGTCAATTTTGTCAGAAGTATGTCAGTATATGAATGCATCAAATATGTTTTTTATTTAGTATTGCTATTATATTACATAAACAAGACGACTTATTGGATTGCATTTATGCTGCCCGTAAATCCAAGAAAAGTCATGAAAAAAGTGTATAAATACACTTGGAATGAATAAGGTAGAACATATCAACCATCATCTAATATATTATATTTAAAAGTGATAGATTATGTGAATTTTCATCATCTTTAGTTAGATGCATTTACATTGTGACCGTGCCTCAGACACAATCAAGTCCTTGATGCAATCAACAGTCCGTGTCTGTATTTCAGTTGTCTTTAGTCAGACAATCAACTCTGTCTTTGATGCAATCAACAGTGTGTGTCTGTAAAGGTGGAACCAAATGGCCCTTTTGTCTTCATGTATAAGTTCTGGCTCACAGACAGAACTTTGGGTTAAGTTATTTTGAAGGCTGACATCGCTGCTGAAGATCTGTGCCACACTACTGCCTTCAATAAACTCTGGTAAAACTTACTTATTTTATGTATTAGAGAAATCTAATACATTGGCGAGCCTCCTCAAAAGACTGGCAAATACAGCAAAATCTAACAAAAGACCATCATAAGGAAAGTACCTCATCTCCCGCATATATAAGCTAACTGATGCTTGACAGAGATGATGCAAAAATGGATTGCAAGGACACGTTCATTCCTCAGACTGACATAAGTCAACCAAGAGGAAACTTGCACCTTCGTGTTACATTGGGTTAACAGTTGCCTGTGCAATATTTAAGGCTAAATATATCAGCGTTTCCCAAACATGCTTCAGTGGAGGTGTGCGTTGGCTTCTCGTCAATGGATGAGTTCGGTACAGTCATTACGAAACTCAAAACATGACGTAATTCATGAATGCAATGGTACTATGGCTAATCATAAGCATCAAATATCTTCTTAAAGCATCATGAAGGTGTGAAACGATTATAGCACTGATGTTTTTTTATGAAAGTGCCCCTATTACGCTATTTCAAAGGTTGCCAATTTTGTTTTGAAGTCTCCTACAATAGGTTTACATGCATCCAAGGTATTAAAAAACCCATTAATTTTCATATAATATACATTGCAGCATCACATCTTTTCTCACAGTGTCTGAAATGGTTGGATCAAGGATTCGGTTGCCCTAAACCCCTCCTTTCTCCTTTCTCTGCTGTGATTGGTCAGATGGCCCCGACAAAATGTTGCAAAACATTTTCTAAACGGAAACGGCGGTGCGTTGAACATCCTGTATTCTGCCATTCTCTGTATTCACTGCCTTGCAATGAAGCTAAAAATATAAACGCCTACATCATCATGTTGATATGCTATATTTTTACTATAAAACTCTATACGACAAATATGTCTTCTAATATCTTCAACTGTTGCGTATACCGAGCAGCAGCGGACACATTTGCAAACGGCTTCACTTGGATTCATTGCGAGCTGTCTCTTTGATACCGTGTGGTTTATTTACATATTGCTGCTGATTGGACAGACATTTTTGACACACCCACACCGAACGAGAGAAATCGCGCCTCAAACCCCGTTGCACACCGTTTCCAGGAAACATGTCGTTCAATCCGGAAACCGTTGCAAAACGTCGCGCACCGGTTTGAGCTTGAACGTGCCCCTTTCGTAATCGGTCAACTCTGATTGGTCAGACGTCCCAGTCTGTTGTGATTGGTCAGAAAAGAAATGACCATTTTCAAATCTGAATTTCAGCTCCGGAGCACTTTAAGGGTAAAGTGATTATTTTTGTTTTTCAGAGCCGTTACAACGGTTTAAAAAGCAAAGTTGATCCAAAGTCACGGTAATTCGGACGCATCTACATCATTAGTGTTTGAGCTTTTCTCCACATTATTGATAAGAATGATGTCTTTTTGGTTTACCTTCACACCAGGGATTGAAGAGCAAGTAAACGTCTTTGTCAGGGTCGTGCGTGGTAGTTTCGCCCGTCTTCAGACATTGCGTCGCGACAGTCAGCTTGTACTTTCCGATGACAGCAGTGACGGAGGAGTTGACGGACAGCTTGACTCGGTTGATGTTCTGCTCCACGATCTTGGCCTCCCAGCGTTCATCCTGGAGTTCGTCCACCAGCGGTATAATGACGTGCGTGCCCTTCGACACCAGTGGGAGCGGCCCTGAACGATGACACGGACATGAAACACATGGTTTGAGAAGGTTTAAGTTTTGAAATTCCTGGCAAATTATTTCACGAGGGAGGATTCATGTGATTCAGTCACACAAGGCCAGCCGAAGGAGTAATAAAACACATAAGACTTGCACAAATTAAACCTGATCCTTCCTTTTTCAGTTCCTGTTCTTTATGTAGAGGAAAGTTAATAGCTAAAAAAAAGCCTCACGCATTTAAATGTTTATGTGTCAGATGTGAAACATGAAAATAGCTGTGTAAGTCAGCAGAAAGTAAAAGTCAAGTTATTTTCGATGAAAAACTACTTTCACTATCCAATCAGTTGTTGACATTTTTTTTGGGTTGAATATCCCGTTTCATTGTGAATCTGACCGCATCAGTTTCTTGGAAAAGTTGAGTTATCTTTTATCGGTGTGAAGTGATTTTATTGCTTATCTCTCACTCCCTAACTTCCTATCTCTTCAAAAGAGGCGAGCCGTATCATTGGGTGTGAGAGATTTGAGATTTCAAAACCTCAGATGTTTTTACGCCCTTATCAGTGAGACGAGTTCCAGCCTGAGATGAGGACTTCCGCTGTGTTTGCCAGTCGGAAAATAATCATTTCAATCGGCAGTCAACAGGAACAATAGAAAGAAAGACTACACTTGAAGGCATGTGATATTTTACTCCAAGATCAAACGAGTAGATGGGGACTGGGACTGTACGGGACTTTGCGCAATATAGCATACATGAATAACCCATAGCAGATCTATACAGGTGGAGCTGGGGAAGGGGGAGGGTTTCTGAAAGTGTGCTGTACTGCAAAGCAAATGCTACTCATGTATTTGCTTCTAATACAGCAGGAACCAATCATCTGTGTCCTATAGATAATGATGTGATTACAAGAAGTTTGAGTTAAAGGTCCTATTAGCCTGCGCATCTAGAGTTTCATGACAGAACTTTGTATTTCTTACCTTGAGGTCTTGACTATAAAAACTTTTATCGGACAGGAAAAAATATACATTTAAATGAACTCTGTTTGACTGGTTGTGGGGCATGTTGTCAAAATGGGAACTTACTATTTACTGACACTTATTTGGACAAATAATTAAGAACATTCTGGGCCCAAACGGAAAATTAAGGATGCATTTGTCTGAAAACCGAAACGAATAAATTAATTCATAATCAATCCATTAACCACATGTAATACAGTGCATATATATTTATCAAAATGCTCTTCTCTAGAGTTATTTTTTTCGAGCTATCTAACGAGTTTATGGGCATTAAATATATTTCTGGGAGTAAATGTTTCTACAAGCTGTTTTATCGGCATCTTTCCGCAGTTGAAACACTGATTGAGCGATTACACAGGACAGGATTCATTTGTATCGTTCAACATTTACATTTACATTTAGTCATTTAGCAGACGCTTTTATCCAAAGTGAGGAAAACAAACAAGCGATTCTTCATGAATTGGCAATTTTGGTGCTATTTATATTTGTGGTGGCTGAAATTTCAGTACAAGTAATGTTCGTTTTAATTTTATACTCTTATATTTTTTTATTTTATATTCTATCTATCTATAGATTTCACTTCATATTTGAAACCAACATACAAAATAGATAAATGACATATTTATGCAACTTCACGCTCACCTGTCTTCAGTTCCAGGTGAAGTTTATCCGTGTTTGGATTGAAAGGTCGTGAGAGGTCAAGCTCTATTTGGAAAGTCTGTCCTCTGCGGATGACGAGCTGGTCACCGTAGTACTGATCCGTGTGATGCTCCTTCCTGTTCCGATCCGTTTTTCGGCTGAGCAGATCCACGGAACGCACAGCTAGAGATAACACTGATGGGAAAAGATGGGAAAAAAGATTGAGTTTGAGGAACTTCGGATGATTTTTTTCTGATTGTCTGAGACTCACCGTCCAGCTCTGTATCACCGCTGGGAGGCACTGGAGATACTGGAACTTCTTCTACTCCATCAGCGACAACACCATCCTCTTCATTGGTAAAATCATACGAGTTGCTCCGTTGCCGGCAACAACACGGACAAGCCTTCCGTAACCAACGCCGGCATCCGCTCTCCTCTTTCTTCACTTTGGTCACGGTGCGTCTCTCAGGAACGGCCCGACCGTTGCTTTCAGCGGCACCGTGGAAACGGCCAACAGCGGCGTTATCTCGGATTGACAGTCTTTCTCCTGGCATCCTGAAAGACATCATGCAAAGTAATTGCATGGACAATTAAAGACTTGATGCAAGTGGAATGAGCGGACAATAAAAGTTTAAAAATGACATTTGTTGATAAGTGATTGAAGCAAATACAAAATAAGATCTCATAAATCAGAGAGCCGAGACTTAAAGGCATAGTTGAAAAACGAGAATTCCGTGAGTTTCTTTCTTCTGTCAAACACAAAAGAAGATATTTTGAGTAATGTTGGTAACCAGACAGTTGACGGCACCCAATGACTTCCATAGTATTTTTGTCTCCTTCTATGGAAGTCTATGGATGCCATCAACTGTTTGGTTTCCCACATTCTGTAAAATATCATCTTTTGTGTTCAAGAGAAGAAAGAAACTCATACAGGTTTGGAACCACTTGAGTAAAAAATGACAAAATTTCCATTTTTGGGTGAACTGTCGCTTTGTCTTCTAATTTAATTCTAGCATCTGCCTATGTCACAAGTGAGACCAAGCATTTGCATATCGCATCTGTCAAGTTTTAACTTCGAAATGGAGCAAAAACGAGTTAGAGATAGATGGGCTTGGCTTGAGGAAATGAAAAGTGTGATGTTCTTGGCATTGAGGTTAACGCAAAACCCTTCTCTGCAAGCAATATGCATGCAAGTAATTAACAATTTGCGAAGGTGAGAAAGACTTTAACATTTGCAGAAAGCAAAATATAAATGAAACCAATGTGCATCTATTATGAATCACACGTAAGAAAAATGCATAATCCAACGCAATTGTTTCTTTTTGTATTTTCTCGTTCAATAAGACTGAATTTAAATGGTGTTTGAAGATCATGTTGGAAGTAAAACATCTGAACAAAATAATAATGATTTTTATTGATTAGGATCATAGCTGGATACACATCATGAAATTAAACTAGGACCGATTTGAAAATTTTGACCGATACCGACAACCGATAATTCCATACATTTGAAAGCCGACAAACAATATATTGGCCGATAAATCTAAATGTAAAAGCCATGTCCAAAGCACACAATTATAATGTTCTCATTATAATTTTATGTAGCTTATTTGACAGACATATTGAACTTAACTGCATTTTCCTTTTTGAAATGATTCCAATCATATTTAAATCAATTGACCCTTCGCCGGCAGTTTGATTGACAGGCGATCTAACCAATCATAACCCCGAATCCGCTTTTTTGTCCGACAAAGCGGTCAGGGGAGTTAGTAGATTAACGTTGGTGAACGTGAACTTAAATTGTGTGTCCTCACGTCTTTCCGCGCTTGAAACAACATTCCTTCTGATGTTCATTCATGTTTATTTGATGCTATAAATGAACTAGTATGAAGAGATGATCGCTTCACGAGGAGCTACAGCGATCTGTCACGACACATTAAAGACACACTATACGCTATTTATTGTTTAAACTACTTTAAAAAATTACAATATTTTAAATATGAAACCGTTTCATTTCAAAAGTAGCCTGCTCTGTCTTGTCTGTCGACGCGTTGTCAGTGTCCTCACAGTGCATGATTTGGAAAGTGCATGACTTGGAAAGAAAAAGTCCCAATTCATAAGTGTTTCTCGACAGTGTTATTAAAGTAATTGCCTGTTTGGTCGTGAGCTGTAAACCTCAACATGCTGCTTAAAGATAAAGCACTTTCCCTGCATTGCTTCCACCATCAGATCTGTCTCAGATTGCCATTAAAATAAAAAACAGTGATTGTTCACAAATGGTCAATGATCAGTACTTTTTTGGTGCAGAACAGATTAAATCAAGAGGAACAGAAATGCTGACGTTGCATGTGCGTTCTGTCCCAGTGACGCTGAGTAAGTTACACTGAAAATGAGAAGCATGTGTTTTCCTCCGAATGGCCTTGTGCTCTCCTTCCATCTCCTCGACATGTTTTCTTCTGTTTTCACAAGACATTTCTCACAATTACCAAATTCCAAACTCTCAACAACCAGCAGCCTGCATTTCTGAGACTCACTCCCCTGAGTTTAACATAAACCAGACACGCCTCTGCAGGACTTTCTCTTCAACATCTCGACTGTTTCAACAGCAAAGAGATTAAATGAACAGCAGATTTTTCTCTTAAAACCCCAATAATCTCACTTTTGAAACTCTAGAGGAGTTTTTTTATTTAAAAAGGCTGGATGGATACACTAAGATGCGTATAAATTCTAAAAATGTCCACATATGCACTCAATTGAGGCGGACACATTTCGTGTGTGTTTTCGTCTAGTCATTTATGGTGTGGGAAAAAAGAGCCAAAGTGGCTTCCCTGATTGCATAAACTTCCTTTTTTATTAGATATTCTGCAACAATTTTCCAGGAAGTGATGATATTACTCTCTTGAGCATTGGAGGAAACGCCCCTTCATCCGCAAACGATTTATGGGATATTCCAACAGTTAATTAATCCAAAAAAAAATTGCTTCTCTAACTTGCTTCGTAATCTACTTTAAATCTGGCATTGTATATTATCGAATTGCTTTAGTTCCTCTTTTGTAAGTCATTTTGGATAAAACCTAAATGCATAAATGTAAAGTAATGCAATGTCTCAAACCGTGCGAAGATTTACAGAGATACTACCATCTGTAATCCAAAGTCAAAGATTTCATTGTGAACTCCAACGAAACAACTGAGCTGCTCTCCACATTCATTTTACAGCTCTAAACTCCTGCATGACAACTATTTGAGCTTCTTTTTTCCTTCTCCAAATGAATTTTAGCTGAAACATCTCAGACAAAAGGTGATACGTCCATAAAACGTAAGTGAACGCTTGTTTAAGTCGCTTTAGCTTTGAAAAACAGTAACATTTTACTGTTATTTAAAAGTGTTGTAAGCAATTTCACCCATTTCGGTGACTTCCATCAGATTTAGCCACTGAATTAGACCGCCTTTAAACAGATGAGACAACATGTTTACGATTTAGCTAAAAAAAGTCCAAAGGTTTACCATTTTAACACAGTCAAACACACTCATTTCTGTGTTTGCAGCTGTTTATGTGATCATGTGCCGCACAAGAATGTGCGCAATGCGCCTCTGGATGACTGTAAGTCACTGAAGCCTGCTGTACGTCATGAACACTGCAGTTCCAGGACGGGACAGACTAGAGAACAAACATAAATGCAAATAACATCTGCTCGGACATGTTTTATTCAATTAGGAAAATCATGATGAAACGAGGTTGAACTGTGATGTCCTGAGAACTTCCACCAGGCGTGACGAGTCGCCTCCAGCTTAAAGATTCTCAAAAGAGCAAATGCTCATTCAAAGACTGTATTCAAGAAATTCTCTGTGTTGAAACAATGAGCCGCCCAATTTCCTAAACACAAGACTCACAAGGTCACGGCCCTGCAGGCGCAAAGTGAGGCGGCACTGAGAGGGTCATATATGTCTAAAAGAGAATCAGTTTAATGAGAATTTCAGGATATATATTACATATATTAAAGTCTGACACATGAAATAATAGTCAGAAAAATCGAATGGAACGGAATTTATTGAAATGACAAAATATCTTAAAAACTAAAAACATGCTTTTTTTTAGATTTAAGTATCATATTTGATATATAAGGCTTTTATGGCCTAAATAGTGAGAATATGGAGGAAAAAACAACTACATTCTTTCAGAGGCCCAAAAACATGCAACTGACCCGTCACCGGCAGTTTGATTGACAGGCGACCTGACCAAACGTAACCCAGAATCCACTATTTTGTCCAACGAAGCAGTCAGTGTCCTCTTTGCTCCAGGATGTATTTTTCACTTCTTGAGAACATGATGTGTGGCTTAAGAGCACATGGTAACAGTAACTAAAGGGGGCGGGGCTTTGCGAACGGTCAATTGCGCATATTTAAATGCATGAGAAAAGTACGAAATTCCGATCAATGAGATCTTCATTACTATACAGCAGACCACTTGACAGATTTCAATATTTCAAAGCCTATCATGACCTGAAGGTGGATATTTTTACAATTATAATACAAAAAAAGTATAAATATGATACTATAGGGTTAACGATATAACACACCAAATGATGCAAGAGATTTCAATATCTCTCCAAATGATCTGTTCCGTTATCCATATTCATTCTATAGCTCTATATTCTTACTGTTTGTTGTGGCTGTTTTTATTTCCCTAGAGGACTTTTAGGAGAAACTGTTTTTCAGTGAAGCATCAACGGTGACTGAGAACTGATTTAGGTTCCACGAGTAATAAAAGAGTGCTGTGGCTGTAGTGTATCATGAGATGCCGCAGGGATTCGTGGATGTTTAGAATGAATCTTTCTTGTATACATAGACAGCTATGATTAGAATGCAAGAATGCAAACTCAAGCCTGACCTCTCCGATGCAGGACAGCCTTCCTCACACATCTGCTCATGCCAAATCATGATTCCTGTGACCCATGACCCCTGCTCGCTAATTATTGCAGGGCATATTGTTACACTGTGAAATTATATCTGTGTGTGTGTGTGTGTGTGAGTATTCCCTACGTTATGGGGACCAAATGTCCCCACAGGTATAGTAATACTAGTAAATTTTGATCTTGTGGGGACATTTTTTTGTCCCCATGAGGAAACAAGCGTATAAATCATACAGAATATCTTTTTTGAAAATCTAAAATAGCAGAACATTTTCTGTGATGGGTAAGTTTAGGTGTAGGGGGACAGAATGTACAGTTTGTACAGTATAAAAACCATTACGCCTATGAAAAGTCCCCACAAAACATGAAAACACAACGTGTGTGTGTGTGTGTGTGTGTGTGTGTGTGTGTGTGTGTGTGTGTATACACAGATTACTATTTAAAAGTTTGAAGAAAATGATCCTTTTATTCAGAAAGGACACATTAAAATTAATCAAAGTAAAGACATTTCTAATGTTACAAAAGATTTAAATTTCAAATAAATTGAACGTCAAAGAATCCTGACAAAATGTATCATGGTTCCCACGAAATATTCAATGAAAATAAGCATATTAGAATGATTTCTCAAGGATCAAAGGAATGAATTACATTATACATTTTTTTCACATAAAATTGTAACAATATTTCCAATGAGATCTCATGAGAACACGTGTGTATTTTTACGTAAAGTGTGGTTCTACCACATGTACATTTACTTATGTTTCCATACACACAAAAATGTACAATATTGACGTATTTCAAGCACTAAAACTTTACGTATCCAAGTGTGAATGTGTATGAATTCCCATGCATTAATATTAAAATCGTGGCATTAATGTTTTGAATCTGTTGTATTCAATTGTCATATCAATACATGTTTTTAGTCGAATCTATTGAATGCAATTCACTCATCTACTTACTATGAAATAACACTTCTGTTCCTGGAAACTCGTTTCGGAGGATTACATAATGTAAAACAAGACTACACTTTGAAACCTTAAAATTGAATAAAATTTCTGTAATTGTTTAATCATTTTGTAATATTAGTTAGACACAAAAGGCGTTTTCTCCTATCCAGCGGCTGACAATACAACCCTAAGATAAATTCACAAAACACATCAATTTTATTTGTTCGCTGCACTCCAAACCTTTAGAATCCATATGTTTGTAAGGAACAGAAAATGTATGTTTTGTGTCTATTTATGCCCACGTATTAACAATGTGACCAGGCTGATATTTCACAATATTACCGTATTTTTGAACAAATAAATGCAGCCTTGGTGAGCAGAAGAGACTCTTTTGAAAAATCTTATTAAGTTGTATATTGTGACAGTGTTTATGAGAGCTAATGTAACTCCAGCAGCTGATGTAGAGCCAAAGATAGAGCGAGCAACTGGCAAATATGTGCACATGAGAGGGGCGGATACAGATCTACTTCACTGAGCTGTATTTAGATTTTAAAGGGACAGTTCTGCTAAAAAAAGCAAATTCTGATTCTGTCGTCATTTATTCACTCTGAAGTGCCCCAAACCAATTCACAAAAGGAGATGCGGAGAAGAAAGTTGACACTGCTCTTTTTGGTACAAATGTAAATACTTTTGTGAACCAAAACGATCGTTCTGTGCGTCTCTTATTCAGGGTTGGGGAGTAACGAAACACAAGTAACTTACGTAATTAAAATACAAAATTTGAGTGACTGTATTTCATTACGGTTACATTTTAAATGGGTGGTAATCAGATTACTGTTACATCTGAAAAGTATTTTAGATTACTTTGAATGTAAACTGTGAAATGTAAACAGAAATGAATGATTCTCTGACTCTGACCATCTGAAAAGCATCGGAAGCAACATTTCTACTCATAAGTTTCATTCCCCTTGCAGAATATGCAGCATTTTAATCATTTTGACAAAATAAGAGGGATCATGAAAATTATATTTTTATTTATTACTGTCGTGAATAAGCTATTTCACATAACAGATGACTGAATCTATAAAAATTGCCTCATTTAAAAGTTTGCACATCCTTGATTCTCAACGGACATGTCATGACCTGGATGATCCACGGCTGTTTCATGTTTTGTGATACAGTGAAAAGGGTAAAAAAGAAAAAAGAAAAGATAATTGTGAATTTTTATCTCACAATTCTGACTTTTTTCCTGCAATTGCAAGATATAAACTCACAATCGCTTAAGTTATAAAGTCAGAATTGCTTTATAAAAACTTGATTTTTTTTTTTTCTTGAAATTGCGAGTTCATATCTCACAATTCTGGCATTTTTCTCACAATTCAGACTTTTTTTCTGAAAAATATATCTCATTTCTGACTTTTCTCACAAGTCTGAGATTTTTTTCTCAAAATTGAGAGTTTATATCTCAGAATTCAGACTTCTTTTCTTTAAATTCTGACATTATGTCTCAAAATTGGGAGTTTATAACTCACAATTGCAACTTTATATCACGGAATTCTGAGAAAAAACATCAGAATTGTGGGATTAAAACTTTTTTTGTGTTTGTTCCACACTTATTAGTATTCCAAAGTATTTAGATTAACTTACAGAATTTAACTAATCTAACGAAATACGTTACAAATGACTTTTTAAAGCATGTATTTTGTAATCTGTAGTGAAACACATTTAAAAGTAACCCACCCAGCCCTGCTCTTACTGTATTCCACAAATCATATGCATTTGAAACAACATATAGGTGAGTAAATGATGGTGAATTTTCCTTTCTGAGTGAACTATTTGACTAAAGCAGTGCACAATGAGTGTGTGTTCGTGTGGGATGTCTTGGTTTACACTCCCAAGTTTTATATGGCACCAAACTATTTTAATTTCACACCACAAGGCACACTATTTGGGCTGACAAACGCCCAACTCGGATACTATGTATACGAGACTGTTCCACCTGGCAACGGCGTTATAAACAACTGAAGTTCTCACACCTAATGAAGTCATCGTGTGACACACCTCAAATCATCCTCAAACTTTCTTCGTTTCCATGATGCAGAACTTGACAATTAAAGAATGACTGGGCTTATCAGCAGTTGAGAAAGAACACGACTCGACATGCTGCTCTTACATCACAGCAAATAGTGAATCCTCTATTGCCTGCAAGATAATTTACACTTTCAGATGCCAAAAACATATTTAATATGAGTACAGTGGTTCAACCGTAATATTCTAAAGCGACGAGAATACTTTTTGTGCGCCAAAAACACAAAATAACGACTTTTCTACAATATCTAGTGATTTCACGATTTTAAAACATTCGCTTTACGAATCTTTTGATTTGAATCAGTGGTTTGATTCAAATGAGGCGCTCCGAACCACTGATTCGAAACAAAAGATTTGTAAAGCTTCATGAATCAGTGTTTTGAAATCGTCCATCACTAGATATTGTTGAAAAGTCGTTATTTTGGTTTTTTTTGGCGCACAAAAAGTATTCTCGTCGCTTTATAATATGAAGGTTGAACCACATGAACTGTTTTAAATATGTTTTAGTATCTTTCTGGGCATCTGAAAGTGTTCATTATCTTAAAGGACTCACTGAACCATCGGATTTCACCAAAAATATCTTCATTTGTGTTTAATTAATCACAATTTTCATTTTCGGGTGAACTAACCTAGTTCATCACAGCTAACAAATATACCCTTAAGAATGTTCTGCAAACGTTCCCATTAAGTTATGAAAACATTATTTCTGAACATTTAAAATGTCCAGTTTCAATTTTTTCCAGGTTACGCAAACGTTCAGTAAACGTTGCATTGTATCCCTCCGCAAACATTATGGGAATGTTACTTTTGAATGTTGCCTGAACATTCAAATCAATGTCCTACTAAAAATGTCGTATTAACAATGTACCTTTTTGTGACGTTTTTGAGAACATTATTAGAACAAACATTCTATTAATGCTACAGGAAGAACATTTGCTCATAAATTTGAGAGAACCTTGCCAGATTTCAGTTACCTGGGATCATCTAAACCAATCAGAACACCTTAGCATCCAGGGTGGTTACCCTAGCAACCACATAGCAACACCCTGGCAACCACCCAGATTTATTCGGATTCTACCTCTTTATTTGCACCACTCAGGCGTCCATCTGCGAGTGTATGTGTTGATTTTGGCCCTCAAAACCAGAACCTTATTGTTGGAATGCAATAGAGCAGGAAAGAGCAGGAAAGGGCAGGTCAGATAAGCCTTCAAGCACTCCAAACCTCGACTATAAAATTACTTTATCTCTCTGCCTTTCCAGCTGCTTTAAAAATGTCTTTCAGCTCTCCATTCTGTTTATGAGGGAATATACAGAACATTCATTATTATTGAGATCATTTTTTATTTATATTTTCCATTTTCATGCAAAGTTTAGTGCGATTTTTGTCTTTTTTATATATGCGCATATAGCTTTTAATATTTTGGGGACTTAATTTTTGCATTTTTAAGGTTTTGTTACATCTAATTTTATTTAAAAGCAACACTTTTTTATGGTTTTAGTTTTAGTTGAACATAATTCTGGTGGTCTCCAACATTTCGGCTTTTATGTTGCACAGAAGAAAGCCATTCAAGTTTGTGGAACATGTTAGTAAATTCTAACAAAGATTTAATTTCTGCGAGAACTATCGCATAAAAGTTGGTGTTTACAGCCGTCGGTGGAGTCATGAGGAGACGAGCACATGATGATCACACTGACCGGTTCTGTGGAATACATCAAATCCTTGTTTGACTCAAACGGATGGACAAGGAAAAAAATCTTGACAGCAGCAGCCTCGAGAAATTAGAAGTAGAGAAAGAAAAAAAAGAGCAGGAAAGGCTTTGACTGCATAAGAATTGCTCTCATTCATTTACACAGAAACCAGTGATGGAGAAATACAGATGTTCTGAAGTATCTGAACAATGTGAGCAACTTTACGTTTGGTTCCCCACCCTATAAATCCGATACAGCTGGAATCCATAAGCAAAAACATCTGGATATCATTCGGTCAGTGTTTAGCTTTAACTGTTTCCAGCCAAACTCAGTTTTTGCTCAATGGCTTTATATTTTGCTATACAATGGGATTACATTCAGTCCATATCCATGATTCATTTATGCACTGCACATCCTTAAGGCATATTAGACAGTTGCATGAATAAACAACAACTGTGGCTTGTAACTGTGGTTTTAGTTTCTAAAAAAAAACAAAAAGAGTACTAAAGAAGATAAGTGTGAAGACATAGTGAAAGTGCCACTTTCTAAACATCACCACAGTTGTAGTTTCTATGATATTTTGAACTCCATCTGCGCGTAATGGAGAGCGCGCGAGAACGCGCACTTCTGCACAGATCAAACAACACGAACAAGACAAGAGTGAATAAAAAGATTGAGCCTTACTTTTGTATGCTGGTTTTCTTCACGGGATTCCGACAGTGTTCTTCAAAACTGTATACGAGTGCAGTGAGGTTTCTCGCAAAACTCTCCGCAGGGCTGCTCTGACGCTACATTTGTACTACGCCCATCAGAGACGCCCACCCCCTGCAACCACGTGCTTATCTGAAATATCAAATAATAAGGCATTGCTTTTATTTGTATCACCCTTATTGAAGACTATGACCGCCTTTCATAACGCAGATATCTTAATAATACTGTTATTGTGTCTGGAATTTGTCTAAAGGGTCAAAAAGGAGTTATGAATGAAAATCTTCACTTGTTAAAAGCACAATAACATATTAATGATGGGATTTGAACTCTTACTGTACAGAGATCAGACTTTTTTTTGGTTTATTTTATGAGGAATTCTTGGGTTATCTCACAAAAGCAATTTCCCTTTCTGCTCTATGAATAGTTTAGAGGAAGTGAATCTGCAAACATGCCAGCTAACAAGTCCAAACTTTGTAACATTTGCCTAAATGTTCCTTTAAAATACCTCCTTTCAGGGTTGCGTCTGTATATAGATTGTTTTGTCTGCCTGTTTTGTTTTTGTTTGTTTTTTTGTAGTCTGTGCTTCTCAGTTGAAGTCTAGTTTTGTTAATTAGTCCTGGTCCGGAGCAGGTTATGTTTGAGGGTTAGTTTGCTTAAGAGGTATTCAGATGCATGTTATTTAATTAATATAGTTTTATTGATGTAACTACATTTCTAAATTTTGTTACATATTTACTGTTATTTATAGATAATATTATATTATACAATACATACATACATTTATGTGTAAAAGGGCTATATATATATATAAATATATATAAATATATACATATTTACTGTTATTTATAGATAATATTATATTGTACAATACATACGTACATTTATGTATAAAAGGGCTATATATATATATATATATATATATATATATATATATATATATATATATATATATATATATATAGGCCTATATATATATATATATATATATATATATATATATATATATACATATTTACTATTATTTATAGATAATATTATATTGTACAATACATACGTACATTTATGTATAAAAGGGCTATATATATATATATATATATATATATACAGGCCTATATTTATATTTATATAAATATATAAATATATACATATTTACTGTTATTTATATATAATATAATATTATACAACACATATGTACATTTATGTATAAAAGGGCTATATAATATATATATAAAGTATAAAGCACTATTATAATGTTTAAACGTTTATTTATTTATATATGATATAATATATGTAATTATTTTATTGTAATCTCACACATCTGTTTTTTTAAGGACGTTTTCTATTCTATATATTTCTATAATAACATACATATGTGATATCTTATTAAATATTTAGCATCAAACAAACAATATAAGTCTTATTCTCAGTGACTAAAGATTAAACTATTATGTTTAAGTCAATTATATGCATTTTTATTGCAATCGTTCTGCAAAGGGAAGTAGAATGGCACGCTTTTTCTTAGCGTCTGTTTTCAATCTTTAATTTAATAAGTAATCTTTATTCACTGAATAATAAGAATTATTTTGTTAGTTTGATGCTAATTTATTGTGTGTGAAAATAACCCTGGAACATAACCTGCTCTGTTGCTATGGCTACTTGCATATCCTGAAAGTTGCCTCTGTTTTTGGAACCAAAAGTTGATGTTATCTGCTTAGTTACTCTTGAACATATCCAGGTGTGTCACATAACCTGCTTTCTGGAATACCCCTCAGGTCGGTTCTCGTTTGTGTGTGCATTGTTTCCCTAAGTTTCATTAAAGTCTGAATTTCTGTATGCTGCTTCGTCTTGAGTTTATATACCACACGCACCGCAGCACTGCATTGTGTTTCGTTCTGTCAAATTACTTGACTCTAAAAAGTGCTGGGTTAAAAACAACCCAAATTGGGTTGAAAATGGACAAACCCAGGGATTAGGTTAAATGCTTGCCCAAAGTGTTGTGTAGTTTATTTAACCCAACGATTGTTTTAAAATTAACTTGACAGGTTGGAAATTAAAAATCAGACACATAAAAGGCAACAATAATTGTGAAAAGGTGAACATTTATTAATAAGCATTATTCTTTAAATATTATTCACTAAACATCTTAATGTTAATTTACAACATATTTTGTGTTTAAGCATGCAATACACTCATTTTTATACAATTTGCAGGTTCGGCAAACATTTAACCCAAGAATTCAATGGGTTAAAACAATCCAATCGCAGTTCCATTTTCTTGTTTTTAACCCAGAATTTTGTAGAAAGTATATTTCAGCAAGTGCACATCCACAATCCACAGGCTGAATTGGACCAACAAAAGCAGTTTAATCAAGTTTATTTTTAAGACATCATAAAATCAAAATTGGACTTTTTGTCGTTTAGTCTCAAAGTTTTGTTTTTGAACTAAAGATGACTACTTTTAATTTTATCAGACAGATTTAAAATTCATAAAATAATACATTTAGCTTTTGAGGAAAATGGACCAAAAATATTGATGACATCATCCTGCACTCTGGGGCGTATCCAAATTTTTGCCCAGTCAAATAATCTTTAGAAGGAGAATGTTTCTCTCTCTACTGTTTTTCAATAGAAGCATGTCAACACAGAATAATTTCATTTAGCCATGCGAATGAGGTTTTATTGTTGTTGTCACTATGTCTGCTCTTTTTTTAAGGTTCTTTGATACTTTTTTGGAACACGCTGCATTCTGTTTACACAAAAAAGTGTATCTGATGAGAAAGTCACCAAGTTCATCAGGTCAATGGGAAGTGTATGTGGTTTCCAGCGTTGCACAAAAGAAAACCTCAGAGTTCACAGTTGCACAAGTGCCTGACTAAGTGCATAAAATGGCATCACCTATTCTTGATATTAATTGGCCAATGGCATTGAATGTTGGGTATTGGTGGGTAAAGGAGCATGACATATAGGTTTGACGTCAAGACAATGAGTTTTGCAACTTTTTTTCTGCTGAATTACAGAGGCTCTGGAAATGAATGTGACGAGTGGCGGGCACAGTGTGGAAACAGTGGCAGCCCTTTCTGACTCATATATTTCATAAGTAATTTATTTTATGACTTCATAGAGTTTGTAGTGGAACATAAATAAAGGGGCTCGTCCAAATGTGTCAGCAGGATGAAGAATGAAGGTGTGTCTTATTTTTACTTATCTTTACAAAAATCCACTCAGATCAAAACAGTTAAGAAATACATCATCAAGAGAAGTGTAATTCATCCAGTCTGACTCATCCATAAAACATCCATTTCTCTAATCTAACAATCTAACCCACCCAATCCAGGTCACGGAGTACACTACACAGTAAAATCCGCAGAGTTAAATCAACTCTGATCAGATAACATTTGGTCCCTCTCTAAATAGTGTTAAAGTAACACTCTTCAGAGATTGAATGTCTTTTATCTTCAGTTGATTTCATCTAAGACTGTGGCTGAAGTCAGTTGTAGTTCTTGTGTTTCTCTGTCCTTCAGTGATTCTGCTTGTTAACAGCAGGTGTTCATCATTAATGTTCAATCATCACTTAATTAATTGCTTAATTATCTCATTAACTTTAACTCTGCTTCAGTGTTACTTTAACACTATTTAGAGAGGGACCAAATGTTATCTGAGCAGGGTTGATTTAACTTTGGGGTTTTTACTGTGTACTACCTAAACTGAGTTGGGTTAGCTAATTCAAATCAGGTCCTGTGCTAATAATAATAATAATAATAATAATAATAATACGCTTTATTTATATAGCGCCTTTCCACTCATCACAATGGAAATACAAAAAATAGGAAGACATAAGAGACAACAGGTAAAAAACAAGAATACACAATGGTAGTACACAAACGGTTGAAATGGACGGCATAAAGCACAACGGCATAAAATGAAGGACAGGGAAGAACAGAACACAACTTATGAGTGAGTTTTGAGTTGTGATTTGAATTCAGTGATACAAGTTATTCAGCAGAGAGACGTAGGGAGGGAGTTCCAGAGTTTTGGTGCAGTGACACTAAATGATCGGCCACCCATACTAATGTCTAAACATTTGTTGTTGTTCTGTGGAAGCTTTCGCAATCTTTTGCTGCAGGGTTATGGTGGGGTCTGAGTGAATGCTGAAAATTCACAGAATGAGGGTTACCATTCAGACACAAGAGCAAACTGTCCAGGAGAAACACTGATCTTGAAACATGGAGTGCCCTCTAGAGGCAGAGGCCATAAACTGCAGTAAATGTCTCTCTTTCTTGGATTCTAGAGGACTTCAGCCGTGCTACTGGAGAGTGACCCTTACAAAAGATTACTGCAGTTTTTTAGAAATAATACTAGTTTTTGTTACATATAGAAAAATGCAGTTTTCTGGACACGAAAAAACTGCAGTATTGCAGTATAACCTAAAATGTCTGTAGTTTCACTGGAGTACAACTATACTGCAATACATCTAAAGTACTAGTAAAATAAAACTGCAATACAACTGCAGTTATACTGTTTTTATACGTCATGCAACTTTCAGTTGTACTTCATTTTACTGCAGCTGTACTGTGACTATACTTCATTATACTGCAAATCTATGGTTGTGCTTAATTAAACTGCAGTTAAACTACTTGGTACTGCAGTTCTACTTCAATATACTGCAGTTCTTTTTTGTAAGGGGAAACCCACTGCCCCGTGAAGTATACATCCAGCCTGCTTCAGCTTATGATTTTCTGATCCTGAAGAGCTTGATGAGCTGGTGTTTGGGGTTGAAGACCTCTGCTGTAGGCTTTGTTGTTGATTTGCTTCAAAGAACCGCCTCATTGAGCTACACGGGAATTGCGTTTAAGTCCATTTTTTATGCCCCGTCCCTCGCTAACTTCCCTCCATCCCATTCACTATAGTTGCACGAGTGCCCACTACTGGTGGAGCCGTTGCAATGGTTTAAATGGAACGTAGTTTTGGAACTTTTGCTTTACCGTTGCAAAAGTTATGCGTTTTAAAACGAAAACGCACTAGTGTAAACGGAGCCTTGATAGTTCTGCACACACACAGTGCTCTCATTCTCATTATACACCCAACACCAGAATGACTTCTCTATAGTAAATGCTAATTTATGAATGATTTATTACATTTACATCTGTCATGTGACAAATGAGCAAAACACTCAGAGTTGAAGACACAGCAGGCATGATGTTAAACATGGCATTTTACAAAATCTTTAATGCAACATTTTATTCATGCAACATGTTTGGCTGTGAATATACAGCTCTGGAAAAAATTAAGAGACCACTGCATATTTTTTTGTTATTTTGACCAGTTGTTGCATTTGGCAAATAAATGCTCTAAATTACAATATTTTTATTTGGAATTTGGGAAAAATGTCAGTAGTTTATAGAATAAAACAAAAATGTTGATTTTACCCAAACACATACCTATAAATAGTAAACCCAGAGAAACTGATAATTTTGCAGTGGTCTCTTAATTTTTTCCAGAGCTGTATAGCTAAAGAATACAGACATGAAAAAGTGCCATAGTAGTCTACAAGAATCACACAAATTCAAATTTACATATTAACAAAACAGTCTATTGGTCTTGCAGTAGTAATGTATAAAGTATATGTGTGACATGCATTCCTTAAATGCCTCCAGTTTGAGTCACGTTTCCCTTTAAGACTATATGTGTGCGTTTAAATGCATGATGGGAATTAATTGCACAAGTCCGTCTGACAGCACCTGGCTGAAATAGAGGGGGTGGACTGAAGAAGCATGCAATCTCCCATGCCAATGCACCTCCGGAAGTAGGAAACTAGAGGGATGTAAAAGAAAGTAAGAAACACGTTTTCTGTAATAAGTCTTTCTAAACATCTTATATTTTTTGTGCAAAATCCATTGCACACATTTTAATTTGAGATAGGGACTCACAGGGGTATGTGGTGAATCTGGCAGATACACAGGCGTCTTTTTTATAGCCGCACGTCTCCTTAGTGGTCACACAACTTCCTCCGGGTCTGCCGGGGACACAGCGGTTACATTGCAGGGCCGAGCCTACAACACAGTTCAAGGAATAATGACGTATTGCAAAACATATGACACTAACTATTGCATCAAGATGGAAACCCTTAGCTTTTAATGTGCATTCACAATTGAATTGCACAATCAGACTCCATAGTTTTGGCTGTATGAAGACACTGGACTTATGTAGTACAGAAACAGCAGTTTGGCTTTAAACACGCAAACCCACCATTCGCCAACACCAGGGTGAGAACAAGAGCCAGCAGCAGAACCTTCATCATTCTGGTGAATAAAGTGGAAAACTAATCAATAATCGATCACATTAGTTATTAGAACAGAAAGTATCAGATATGCTTATTCTTTGGCAAGTTATGAAACATTCAATGCACTCTTATAATTCAATGAGCAATGGATTCATTTAGTTTACCTTAGTCTTCTCTCTTCAAATGCTATATATCGTCCCAGTGTTTTCTTTTAAATTGCTGTGGTTAGACAAGAAAATATGAACTGTATTATTATTTATGAATATATACAGTCAAGCCAAAAATGCAGGACACTATAGTTCATTTATGTAAGTGAGGACAGCAAAATAAAGCAAACTGGGACATATTATACCCAAAAATTATTCATACAGTCTTGGGACCAAAAGATTTGGGACCAAAAATGATTCAGACACTTTGACCTGACCATGTTTTGCCTGTTATCTGACATAATTAAGATTATTTTCTGACACTGAACTCTGAGATCTTGTCATATTTTATTACCATTTTTTAAAACTATAGTGAATAAACTGTATTAATGCATTAATGCATGAAATGTTCAAGGTGTCTGAATACATTTCTGTTTATATATATATATATATATATATATATATATATATATTATATAATATATATATATATATATATATATATATAATATAATAACCTTAACAGCAATCATAGTATTTTTATTCATTGCGTGACAACACTGAGCATTTGAGAAAAAAGGTCCAACACTCATTTTCATATTTTCTTTAAATTCTCCTTCTAAAAGTATCAAATTAATCTGAACTAAATGTAACTTATTACAGTCTAATATACAGAAAAAAAGCAAATGCTGTGTAAACTCACCTTACTTGTGAAGCGGAGCTGAATGTAGTTCATATGCACCTGTGAGTCCCTTATATACTGTGATATTGCCTGTAAGGATCCAGGAATCTTTGTCAGGAATTTGGAAATTCCGTGTTGAATTCCGGCCAAAGAAACTAACAGCACAAGTGTTTGTTCATTGTGTGCTTATGGATTCAGTTTGAGAAGATAAGTGCCAGTTTTTATTGGTTTACTGCATGGTCATTGTGGTTGTGCAACATTTGTTTTGTTCTCCTCTGGTCCGGTCTTTTCCAGTTGTAGAGGAAAGAAATGATACATTGTTTTGTCCTTATCTTATTAAATGTGCTTCTGCGCAGTTTACTGGAATAGAGGTACGTTTGATAAAATGTTAACTTTTAGATCAGGGTTCCTCAAATGTGGTTTTAACCCTGCAGAGTTTAGTTAAAACCCTGATCAAACTCGCCTTCCTGTAATTCAAGTCAGGCCCTATCCCAACTGGCACGCTTCGTGTGCACATTCGGCCTTGTGGACTTAAGCCCTGAATATATTTAGCTTTTAATGCATACACAGTTTTGAACAATCTCTCGCCACGAGTTACAACGCATGTAAACATATTTGTATTTGTACAGTCAAAGCGGCATTACGTCACAAAGTTGTGGAACATCGTGAGGGCTTCGGGTTTCATTTGGGACAGGGCTTTACTCTGAACATCTTGAGGTGTGTTTGTTTAGTTACTCTTAAGTGGTATAAAGCATTCTGTCTCTATTAAAAAGGGCATATATTATCCTACTATAAAGTGCACGTGATTTATAAATCGAGGGAATGAAATCGTGTGCATGTTTTAGTAAATCGAGGGAACGAATTTACGGAAGCCCTAAACGGCCATGGATTATTATTATCTTGTTTTCTCTGATCACAACTTACTTTTCTCATGATCTCGACATAACAGAAAGATGTTTTTTACAATGAATGTTTGATTTTGAAACACACTGCAACTGAATTCTACTGTTGCTATATTTACGAAAACAACTTCTTATCTCGAGATCAGGAAAAAAAGAAGAAGAAATAATATAGAAATAATAATATTAATCTATGGAAGCCCGTTTCCGCCATTGAAAAAAAGAAGACTATTACGACTTTTTATCTCAGAATTCTGAATTATAAAGTCAGAATTGTGAGATATAAAGTCAGAATTGTGAGATATAAAGTCAGAATTGAGATATAAAGTCAGAATTGAGATATAAAGTCAGAATTGAGATATAAAGTCAGAATTGTGAGATATAAAGTCAGAATTGTGAGATAAAGTCAGAATTGTGAGATATAAAGTCAGAATTGTGAGATATAAAGTCAGAATTGTGAGATATAAAGTCAGAATTATGAGATATAAAGTCAGAATTGTGAGATAAAGTCAGAATTGTGAGATAAAGTCAGAATTGTGAGATATAAAGTCAGAATTGTGAGATATAAAGTCAGAATTGTGAGATATAAAGTCAGAATTGTGAGTTATAAAGTCAGAATTGTGAGATATAAAGTCAGAATTATGAGATATAAAGTCAGAATTGTGAGATAAAGTCAGAATTGTGAGATAAAGTCAGAATTGTGAGATATAAAGTTAGAATTGTGAGATAAAGTCAGAATTGTGAGATATAAAGTCAGAATTATGAGATATAAAGTCAGAATTGTGAGATAAAGTCAGAATTGTGAGATAAAGTCAGAATTGTGAGATAAAGTCAGAATTGTGAGATATAAAGTTAGAATTGTGAGATATAAAGTCAGAATTGTGAGATATAAAGTCAGAATTGTGAGATAAAGTCAGAATTGTGAGATAAAGTCAGAATTGTGAGATATAAAGTCAGAATTATGAGATATAAAGTCAGAATTGTGAGATATAAAGTCAGAATTGTGAGATATAAAGTCAGAATTGTGAGATATAAAGTCAAAATTGTGAGATATAAAGTCAGAATTGTGAGATAAAGTCAGAATTGTGAGATAAAAAGTCAGAATTGCGAGATAAAAGTCAGAATTGTGAGATATAAAGTCAGAATTGTGAGATAAAAAGTCAGAATTGTGAGATATAAAGTCAGAATTGTGAGATATAAAGTCAGAATTGTGAGATAAAGTCAGAACTGTGAGATATAAAGTCAGAATTGTGAGATATAAAGTCAGAATTGTGAGATAAAGTCAGAATTGTGAGATATAAAGTCAGAATTGTGAGATAAAGTCAGAACTGTGAGATATAAAGTCAGAATTGCGAGATATAAAGTCAGAATTGTGAGATAAAGTCAGAACTGTGAGATATAAAGTCAGAATTGCGAGATATAAAGTCAGAATTGTGAGATATAAAGTCAGAATTGTGAGATATAAAGTCAGAATTGTGAGATATAAAGTCAGAACTGTGAGTTATAAAGTCAGAATTCTGAGATATAATGTCAGAATTGTGAGACAAAAAGTCAGAATTGTGAGATATAAAGTCAGAATTGTGAGATATAAAGTCAGAATTGTGAGATAAAGTCAGAATTGTGAGATAAAGTCAGAATTGTGAGATATAAAGTCAGAATTGTGAGATAAAAAGTCAGAATTGTGAGATATAAAGTCAGAATTGTGAGATATAAAGTCAGAATTGTGAGATATAAAGTCAAAATTGTGAGATATAAAGTCAGAATTGTGAGATAAAGTCAGAATTGTGAGATAAAAAGTCAGAATTGCGAGATAAAAGTCAGAATTGTGAGATATAAAGTCAGAATTGTGAGATAAAAAGTCAGAATTGTGAGATATAAAGTCAGAATTGTGAGATATAAAGTCAGAATTGTGAGATAAAGTCAGAACTGTGAGATATAAAGTCAGAATTGTGAGATATAAAGTCAGAATTGTGAGATAAAGTCAGAATTGTGAGATATAAAGTCAGAATTGTGAGATAAAGTCAGAACTGTGAGATATAAAGTCAGAATTGCGAGATATAAAGTCAGAATTGTGAGATAAAGTCAGAACTGTGAGATATAAAGTCAGAATTGCGAGATATAAAGTCAGAATTGTGAGATATAAAGTCAGAATTGTGAGATATAAAGTCAGAATTGTGAGATATAAAGTCAGAACTGTGAGTTATAAAGTCAGAATTCTGAGATATAATGTCAGAATTGTGAGACAAAAAGTCAGAATTGTGAGATATAAAGTCAGAATTGTGAGATATAAAGTCAGAATTGTGAGATAAAGTCAGAACTGTGAGATATAAAGTCAGAATTGTGAGATATAAAGTCAGAATTGTGAGATAAAAAGTCAGAATTGTGAGATATAAAGTCAGAATTGTGAGATATAAAGTCAGAATTGTGAGATATAAAGTCAGAACTGTGAGATATAAAGTCAGAATTGTGAGATATAAAGTCAGAATTGTGAGATAAAGTCAGAATTGTGAGATATAAAGTCAGAATTGTGAGATAAAGTCAGAACTGTGAGATATAAAGTCAGAATTGCGAGATATAAAGTCAGAATTGTGAGATAAAGTCAGAACTGTGAGTTATAAAGTCAGAATTGCGAGATATAAAGTCAGAATTGTGAGATATAAAGTCAGAATTGTGAGATATAAAGTCAGAATTGTGAGATATAAAGTCAGAACTGTGAGTTATAAAGTCAGAATTCTGAGATATAATGTCAGAATTGTGAGACAAAAAGTCAGAATTGTGAGAAATAAAGTCAGAATTCTGATATATAAAGTCACAATAATCTTTTTTTTTTGGTAGCAGTGGAAACGGGCTTACATAATAATCCATGGCCGTTTAGGGCCTCCGTAAAAAAAAAGAAAAAAAAAAAAAGATTTCATGTGTGTAGAGAATAACTCACGACAAAGCATAAAAACTAACTTTGTACAAAAGCAATGACCTAAAAAAACAACAACTAACAACCGGTAATGTTACACAATATTTTCTTTTGTAAAATTTCTCGTCAAGAATGAGAGTGTTTAGTCACTGCAGTATCTGTTACATCATAGTGCATGTTTACACAGTAGAAAATTAGGTTCCCTTTCAGTCGGTCACGTTCGACGTACGTCAGAACTGAACCGACGAATTGGGATATCGCACGAGAGCCCTATCATCTTCGAGTGTAAACTAAACGAGCCAATGAAGATTGGCGTGCGAGCTTTCGCGTGCCGCACTCCGCCCCCGCGAGCGGGTATAAATACGGAAGCGGCAGCGCTCGCACTTTGTCTTTCGCTTCGGAGCCGTGCAGTGTTTGCTGTATCGTCTGAAGAGTGTGAAGTGAACGGAGAGCTAAAAGAACGAGAGTTCCTGTGCGGGTGTGACGGCGCAACAGCGATCCCGCGATCCCCACGGTCCTAAAGACTGCTGTTTTTACAGCAACCTGAGAGAGCAGTATCAGAGAGAAGGGTTGCGATTTGGGCCGGTGGTGCGCGCTCTGCAGGCTGTAAAGTGTCTTGCAGCAGCGCTGCGGTGAATCCCTGTGTGCTTCAGCACAGTACTAAAAGAGCTTTCAATTTCCTTCACGGGCGTCGAGTACGTCTTTTTCAAGATGTCATTCCGCTCGTGCGCTGCTGGATGCGGTCGTTCCCTGTCACCAGCTGACGGGCACAATCGCTGCATCACGTGTTTGGGCGTTCAGCACGCTGAGGCAGCTTTTGTGGATAGTTCATGTTCTCATTGTGGGAACATGACTATCGCGGTGTTGAGATCGCGGCTTGCTTACCTTGGTTCTCAAGGCCAAGCCCCCGTCCCTGTCCCCCGATCTAGCGCCCCCCAGAGGGTCGCTACTTCCGCGGATAGGCCGGGAGATCTGAGGATCACGGTCAGGGCTTCCCCGCCGAGCCAGTCTCCGTGGGCCCCTGGTCCCTCACACACACCGCAACCCGTGGTGATGCCAGAGGAGCGCGTTGGTCCCTCTCATGAGCGACCAGCCGTCTCTTTTGGTGCGCCGGCTGATGATCAGATGTCGATTGCGGCATCGGAAGGCGGGCTTGAGTCATCTGGAGATGAAGGCTCTGATGCGCCACCTCCTGGGGGTGTGGCGTTTTCCAGCCCGATCCAGAATTGACGGCCATGCTTGCCCGGGCCGCCGGGAGTATCAGGCTCGAGTGGAACCCTCCACCGTGTCCCGAAACCTCCCGGCTGGACGATTGGTTTCTCGGGGCAGCCCGTGCTGGTTCTCAGCGCTCTGCCCCGGTTCCTTTCTTTCCGGAAGTGCATGGGGAGGTGACTAGATCGTAGAGGGCACCTTTTTCTGTCCGAACCGGTTGGGTCCCTCCTCCGCCTTCACCGTCCTGGATGGCGGTGCAGCTAGGGGTATGTGGGGATCCCCCCAAGTTGAGCGCGCCAACTGGTGGGGTACCCGCGCCTCCCGTCCCGGGCCTGTAAGTTCTCGTCCTTCTAACGGACGAGCCTTGCAGAGCCTGTGGGCCGGCTGCATCTGCCCTGCATGCCATGGCGTTGCTGCAGGTCTATCAGGCCAAGGCACTTCGTGACATGCCCCAGGGCGGTCTTGACCAACAGCTCGTGGAAGAGCTGCGAGCCGCCACCGACCTCGCCCTCCGGGCGACGAAGGTGACTGCGCGCTCGGTTGGTCAAGCGATGGCCACGCTGGTGGTTCAGCAGTGCCATCTCTGGCTCAACCTGACGGACATGAGGGAGGCTGATAAGTATCGGTTCCTGGACTCCCCTGTGTCCCAGGTTGGGCTATTCGGTGACGCGGTCGAGAGCTTCGCCCTACAGTTCTTAGCCGAACAGCAGACGGAGGCTCTGAAGCATGTCCTGCCCCGGCGTGTAGCTGCTGCCTCCACCCAGCCGCCGGTGGCGGCCTCCACGTCTGCTCGTCACCGAGGGCGCCCGCCTGCGTCATCCTCCGCCCCTGCGAAGTCTGCAAAGCAGCAGCCATCACCCAGCAGACCTCAGGGAGCCGGTCGCAGGCTTGGCGCCCAGCCTGCTCAGCCCGCAGCCAAGCCAGGTGGCAAACACACCAGAAGCGGCCCTGAGACGGGCGACTCGGAGGAAGTTGGAGCTGCTTCTCGGGAGACGGTGAAGGCACTGCTCCCTCCCCCGGAGGAGGGCCGGGTGGAGAATCATTTGTTTCCTTTCTGTTCCGCCGCTGGCTCCCCGGAGTCCAGCGGTACCCACATTCTAATTGAAAGAGCAGTTTCCACTTCCTCTGGGTCACAAGAGGGCGCGTCTGGCGGTGTGTCACGCTATGCCTGGCCACCCTCAGCCCCCTCTCATTTCGCCAGCGGAGGGCAGTGTGCTGGTCGAGGCCGCCCTCGTGCCGTCTCCCACGCGCACTGTCACTCTGCGGAGCCAAACCTCACTTCGGGCCGCTCTGCCGTCCGAGTCAGGTTCCCTGGCTCCGCCTCGCTGCCCCCCCGCGGGTACGTCTGTTGTGCCGTTGGTCCCGCTGGTGCGGAGTCTGGGAACCTGGCAAGCGCTTCCCAGCCCGTCCCGCTGGTTCATCCGCACGATCAGACTCGGCTATGCGATTCAGTTCGCCCGGCGTCCCCCGGTGTTCAGGGGCATCCATTTTACTCGCGTGAATGCGAACGATGCTCCTGTACTTCGGGCGGAGATTGCAGTCCTACTGGCGAAGGACGCAATAGAGCCGGTCCCTCCAGCCGATATGAGGTCAGGGTTTTACAGCCCCTACTTCATTGTACCCAAGAAAGGCGGTGGGTTACGGCCAATCTTGGACCTGCGAGTCTTGAATCGGTCCCTTCACAGGCTGCCGTTCAAGATGCTGACGCAGAAACGCATTTTCGAGTGCATCCGTCCCCAAGATTGGTTTGCAGCGATCGACCTGAAGGACGCATACTTTCATGTCTCGATTCTTCCTCGACACAGACCCTTTCTACGGTTTGCGTTCGAGGGTCGGGCATATCAGTACAAGGTCCTACCCTTCGGGCT
Source organism: Opsariichthys bidens (assembly GCA_037194245.1). NCBI lineage: Eukaryota > Metazoa > Chordata > Actinopteri > Cypriniformes > Xenocyprididae > Opsariichthys > Opsariichthys bidens. The sequence goes on from CM074303.1 coordinate 10,870,410, forward strand.
GGCCCTGTCGCCCCGTGTCTTTACAAAGATTGCGGAGGCGGCCATTGTTCCGCTCAAGGAACAGGGCGTTCGCATCCTCAACTATCTCGACGTTTGGCTGATCCTAGCTCACTCGCGAGAGCAGTTGTGCGAACACAGGGACCTGGTGTTAGCTCACCTCAGCCGGTTGGGTCTTCGGGTCAACTGGGACAAGAGCAAACTCGCCCCCGGGCAGAGGATCTCTTATCTCGGTATGGAACTGGACTCGGTCAGCCAGACTGCGCGCCTCACCGAGGAGCGCGTCCAGTCGGTGTTGAACTGCCGGAGTACGCTCAAGAGCAGGACAGCGGCCCCACTGAAATTATTTCAGAGGCTCCTGGGGCATATGGCATCCGCAGCCGCAGTTACGCCGCTCGGATTGCTTCATATGAGGCCGCTTCAACACTGGCTTCATGGCCGAGTCCCGAGATGGGCGTGGCGACGCGGTACGTTCCGTGTGGCAATTACACCGAACTGCCGTCGTACCCTCACTCAGTGGTCCGACCCCTCGTTCCTGCGGGCTGGAGTTCCCCTGGAACAGGTGTCCAGGCATGCTGTGGTCTCCACGGATGCCTCGTCCACCGGGTGGGGGGCCGCGTACAACGGGCATGCAGTTTTAGGTCTGTGGACGGGGCCTCAACTGCAGTGGCATATCAATTGCCTCGAGTTGTTAGCAGTACGTCTTGCGCTGGGCCGCCTCAGAGGGCTGCTACCAGGCAAGCACGTTCTGGTCCGTACGGACAACACTGCGACCGTAGCGTACATCAACCACCAGGGCGGTCTACGCTCCCGTCGCATGTCACAACTCGCCCGCCATCTCCACCTATGGAGTCAGAAGCATCTGAGGTCGCTTCATGCCATTCACATCCCAGGCGTGCTCAACCGTGCAGCCGACGAGCTCTCACGGCAGCCTCCGCTTCCGGGAGAATGGAGACTCCATCCCCAGGCGGTCCAGCTGATATGGCGTCGCTTCGGGACCGCTCAGATAGATCTGTTTGCCGCCCCGGACTCGACCCATTGCCAGTTGTTTTACTCCCTGTCCGAGGGCACCCTCGGCACGGACGCACTGGCACACAGCTGGCCCCGGGGCCTCCGCAAATATGCGTTTCCCCCAGGGAGCCTTCTTGCACAGACGTTGTGCAAAGTCAGGGAGGACGAGGAGCAGGTCCTGCTAGTTGCGCCGTATTGGCCCAACCGGACCTGGTTTTCAGAACTGATGCTCCTCGCGACAGCACCTCCTTGGCCCATTCCTCTGAGGAAGGACCTTCTGACTCAGAGACGGGGCACCCTCTGGCACCCGCGTCCGGACCTCTGGAATCTCCATGTCTGGTCCCTGGACGGGACGCGGAGGTTCTAGGTGGCTTACCCCAATCAGTGGTAGACACCATCACTTCCGCTAGAGCTCCCTCTACGAGGCACCTCTATGCCTTGAAGTGGAACCTGTTCGTCGAATGGTGTTCTTCTCACCAGGAGAACCCCCGATCTTGCTCGGTCAGGTCAGTGCTTTCCTTCCTGCAAGAGGGTCTGGAGAGAAGGCTGTCTCCCTCCACCCTAAAAGTGTATGTTGCCGCTATCGCCGCACATCACGATGCAGTTGAAGGTAAGTCGCTGGGGAAGCATGACCTGATCGTCAGGTTCCTGAGGGGGGTGAGGAGACTGAATCCGCCTCGCCCACTCTCTATACCCTCTTGGGACTTGTCCCTGGTGCTTACAGCTCTCCGGGGACCCCCCTTTGAGCCTTTGCAGTCAGCAGAGTTAAAAATTCTGTCACTTAAAACAGTTCTCCTGACTGCACTGGCCTCCATCAAGAGGGTAGGGGACCTGCACGCTTTTTCGGTCGACGAATCGTGCCTGGAATTCGGGCCGGCCAACTCTCACGTTATCTTGAGACCCCGGCCCGGATATGTGCCCAAGGTTCCTACCACTCCCTTTAGAGATCAGGTAGTGAACCTGCAAGCGCTGCCCTCGAGGAGGCAGACCCAGCCCTGGCTTTGCTCTGTCCCGTCCGCGCTCTGCGTCTGTACGTGGACAGAACTCAAAGCTTCAGGACCTCAGACCAGCTCTTCGTCTGTTACGGAGGCCAGCAGAAGGGAAAGGCTGTCTCCAAGCAGAGGATGGCCCACTGGATAGTGGACGCCATCGCCTTGGCTTATCAGTCCCAAGGCGTGCCTTGCCCGCTCGGGTTGAGGGCTCACTCCACTAAGGGGGTAGCTTCTTCCTGGGCGCTGGCTCACGGTGCCTCGCTGACAGATATATGTAGAGCTGCGGGCTGGGCGACACCCAACACATTCGCTAGATTCTATAGCCTTCGTGTAGAATCGGTATCTTCCCGTGTACTCGCCCCTACTGGCCGGTAGCGCGAAGAACCCTTTCTAGTGTCCGCTTGCATACGCCACTCCCGCCCGCTGGGCCGGATACGTGCGTCTATTGCTCCAGTAGAGTTCCCCAGTTGGCGAACCCTGTTGAGTCCTCCGCCACCCCTTGCGGCTCCGGACATTGCGGAGTGTCCGTTGCTAGGCTTAAGCACGCATACTGCCTCTGCTAAGCTGGGTTCCATATGTTGTGACCCCTACGGCGGTCCCATATGTGTAATGTCCACGGTAGCCTTCCTATGTAAGCCCGTGTCTTTCCCTCAGCAGAGCCCGCTCTGCTGTCCCTGCTAGATGTGTCTCCCCCCTACCTAGGCCGGAGCCATCCCAGGGACTTCATATGTGCACTGCCCACGGCCAGTCCATATGTACATTCCCACGTAAATTTCCTCCCTTCGGGTAGGTTGTGGTCTCCGCAGCGTCCCCAGTGGGCACGCTTTCCCAGTGTTATCCAAGTCTTACTGAGTGGGTCATGCGGAACAGCAGTAGACTTCCCTGGCGTAAGTCCGGTCCCTTCTCCGTCCCTAGTGCGCGCCGGGATGCTGCGACTTACGTTGGGCGCTGGAGGGGGTCAGTAACTGTGGCGTTTTATTAGGGATCCCAATTCGTCGGTTCAGTTCTGACGTACGTCGAACGTGACCGACTGAAAGGGAACGTCTCGGTTACGTATGTAACCCTCGTTCCCTGAAGGAGGGAACGGAGACGTACGTCCCGTCGCCACAGTTCCTGTACCCCGCTGAGCGCGGACCACTGCTCGTCTCCTCAGCGAAAAACAAAGTGCGAGCGCTGCCGCTTCCGTATTTATACCCGCTCGCGGGGGCGGAGTGCGGCACGCGAAAGCTCGCACGCCAATCTTCATTGGCTCGTTTAGTTTACACTCGAAGATGATAGGGCTCTCGTGCGATATCCCAATTCGTCGGTTCAGTTCTGACGTACGTCTCCGTTCCCTCCTTCAGGGAACGAGGGTTACATACGTAACCGAGACGTTTTCCCCAGATAGATATGAAATTTAAAGACTAACGCTTGTGTAGTGTTCAAGTGTTTTAACAAGTGTAGAACTTTAGTTTAAGAGTTTTGAAAAGAGTGTTGGTGGTGTTTGTGTCTGAAGCGAGAAAAGAATTCATGTCATTTGAAAGATGTCGTCACTGAATACATTTTGTGTAGAAGCAGAGATACATGATCCACAGTTTAGCCGACATAGACTGCTGTATGTTGTGCTCACTGTGGGAAGGGTTTTGGGAAAAGTGGAAAAAGTGTTAAGAAACTGTAAAAAGAACTTTAAGTAGATTTGAGGTGAGAGCGACACCGAGTGGCCGGACGGGGAGCTACAGGTTTACACGGTTCTATTGTTGTTCATGTTTGTGGTAAAGTTCAGCTAGCTGGAACAAACAGCAGATGACATTCTGCCAATGTAAGATATTTATTGTTCCATGAAGCAAAGAAAAGTATGGAAGCCCGTTTCTGCCCCTGAAAAAAAAAGATTATTACGATATTTTATCTCAGAATTATGACTTTATATCTCAGAATTATGACTTTATATCTCAGAATTAGGTCTTTTTATCTCACAATTCTGACTTTAAAACTCAGAATTCTGACTTTATATCTCACAATTCTGACTTTATATATCTCACAAGTCTGACTTTATATCTCACAAGTCTGACTTTATATCTCACAAGTCTGACTTTATATCTCACAATTCTGACTTTATATCTCACAATTCTGACTTTATATCACACAATTCTGACTTTATATCTCACAATTCTGACTTTATATCTCACAATTCTGACTATATCTCACAATTCTGACTTTATATCTCACAATTCTGACTTTATATCTCACAATTCTGACTTTTTATCTCACAATTCTGACTTTATATCTCACAATTCTGACTTTTTATCTCACAATTCTGACTTTTTATCTCACAATTCTGACTTTATATCTCACAATTCTGACTTTTTATCTCACAATTCTGACTTTTTATCTCACAATTCTGACTTTATATCTCACACTTCTGACTTTATAACTCACAATTCTGACTTTATATCTCACACTTCTGACTTTATAACTCACAATTCTGACTTTTTATCTCACACTTCTGACTTTATATCTCACAATTCTGACTTTATATCTCACAATTCTGACTTTATATCTCACAATTCTGACTTTATATCTCACAATTCTGACTATATCTCACAATTCTGACTTTTTATCTCACACTTCTGACTTTATAACTCACAATTCTGACTTTTTATCTCACACTTCTGACTTTATAACTCACAATTCTGAGAAAAGTCAGAATTCTGAGATAAAATAATAATCTTCTCCTTTTCTTTTCAGTGACAGAAATGTGCTTCCACATAAAAGCAATGTTTTTCCTAAATGACAAAACCCCAGATATATTATATTTTTGGCTGTAGGGTAAAGTGCTTTGTCAGTGGATAATAATTAATAGTAATAGCGATTTTTATTTTATTTTATTTTATTTTAAAATACTGCTTTTTGAAAAAACTCATTTTATATGTCCCTGCAAAAGCTGATATTTAAAGTGTGGACTAATGTGAGACAATAATAATAAATAATAATAATTTATTCAGTTACCATCAAATGTGAATAATGTGCAGTAAAATAATAATGTGTTATGTAACATTCTTGTTACAATCAACTTTTATTTTTTGCACATTTAAAAATGTCTGCTTCACAGACATTCCAACATTCTTGTACACTAAAATGAAACTCTTAATTTTAATAGAATTTCATTTAAAATGTAAATCGTTCACAAATTCCCCAATGATTCAATCCTTCATCTGTGGAAAATTCTGAAGTGAATCACAAACATCAGTAACTTGTATTGTAAAGCATCATTTTTATTGTTGCAAAACAACTCATAAGAGAGCAGGAGAAACCTCTTTAAACATCTGTATTATTGTACATCATGAACGGTTTATATGCAGTTTTATGTTCTGAGTTGACCGAACTCAATCTAAAAGATGACCACGTTATTGCAGAGGTCCGACTGGCAGCATTTAATCTTCATGGCCGTGTTGCTCTGGAGAATGAGACACTCTGTCATGCTGCCGCATCTCCGAAAGCCCATGACTAGATGAAACAGAAAAATACAAACACATTTGAAGTTTACGCACACTGTTGACAATTTTCCTGTATTTTTACAGTACAGTACTGGCCGCACGGTTGCCAGCAAGTTACTGTATTTTCCATTTACAGTAAACTTACTGTAATTTAATTTACAGTACACAAGAACAGTGCTGTATTTCTACAAAACAGTATTTTACTGTATTTTTACAGCCTTTTCTAATTTTAGTCTGCTTCTGCTGTCATTTAAAATACAGTATTGTACTGTTGGTTTTTACAGTAATGTGCTGCTAAATCTACAGCGACATTTAACAGTGCACATCATGATTTTATCTAATCTCACTTAATCTGTCAGTGTTATTGTTACTTTTTCAGGAGATGTTGATCTTTCTACAGTGTGAAACTGGCAGGATCTTTAAACTCACAGGGAGGGAAGTTGAATCTGGCTGCTACACAGGCATCTTTTCCAAAGCCACATGTCTCTTGAGATGGAGTGCAGCGTGTTCCACTCTGAGGAATGCAGTGGTTGCATTTCAGCGCAGATCCTGCAACACAAAGCATCTATAAATGTAAAACTCTTTCAATCCTCTCAGGTAAAAAATACTAACCATATTGCAAAATTTTATTACGGATTATGGATATTTTTCAAACACAACATGATTATGTTCTTATTAGCTTTGAAGCAATGTGCACTTCTAAATTCTGTGCTTTATGACCAGGAGCATATATTGAGATAAAAAGGTACATTTTCATTTTTAATGTTATTATTAAACTTGGAAATCAAACCCACCGTAGTTCAACGCCAGAGCAAGAAGAAGAGCCAGCAGCAAAGTCTTCATCATTCTGTTGATTAGTGCTGAGAAAATAATAACAACAGTGAATGAAAGTTAACTAAAGTTCTTGTGTTTTCAGACAGAGTAATATTGTACAAATTATGCTGATTAGACATTAAATCCGTGCAGTTTAGTCCATAAGGCTAAACTAGTGCAAGATCTAATACCATATAACTTTCCTCCTATGTGGTATTGAGAGTTTAGTAAGTTCATAAGCACTTGTTGTGTGTCTCTTAAATAGCCTACATGTCATGTGCACACGAGTGAATCACTTTGAGTGATTCAGGAATTCCCAAAAATTTTCTAACTTGTTTATTGTGTTAAAATGAGGCTCAGTAACATTTGCTCAACAGTATTTGGTCATTTGTTTACTCATGTATTAATAGCTTCACCTCCTCATTACTGATCGTACCATGTTCTTGTGCAAGATCCTGTTCTACTCCAGCAAACCACTCTCAACTTGTTTTGTAGAGTGACATACGGTCATAAAGGAAGGTTTCGTAAATTTGACAAACACGAAACACAAAAATTGATGATAAATCATGAACCTTTTCTGACAACCCTTACGAAAAAGTTAATTTGATCAAGTAATGTTCAAGTATTTTTTTTTAAGTATATTTAATGTAGTAAGTAGTATCAACGTACTAGTAGTAAACTTGTAAGTGTACTATTTCAATACCGCCTCGGACTAAATTGGCCCAACTGAAGTATAAGTGTACTTTAAGTGTAACAGTAGTAAACACAGCATTTGTATCTGTACATCTTATAAGTATACTTGTAAAAAAAGTGACAAGATACTTTTTGTGCGTGAAAAAGATTATTGCAACTTTATATCTCACAATTTTGACTTTTTATCTCACAATTCTGACTTTAAATCTCACAATTCTGACTTTTCTTCTCAGAATTCTGACTTTTTATCTCACAATTCTGACTTTATATCTCACAATTCTGACTTTTCTTCTCAGAATTCTGACTTTTTATCTCACAATTCTGACTTTTTATCTCACAATTCTGACTTTTCTTCTCAGAATTCTGACTTTTTATCTCACAATTCTGACTTTATATCTCACAATTCTGACTTTTTATCTCACAATTCTGACTTTTTATCTCACAATTCTGACTTTTTATCTCACAATTCTGACTTTTTATCTCACAATTCTGACTTTTTATCTCACAATTCTGACTTTATATCTCACAATTCTGACTTTATAACTCACAATTCTGACTTTAAATCTCACAATTCTAACTTTATATCTCACAATTCTGACTTTTTATCTCACAATTCTGACTTTAAATCTCACAATTCTGACTTTTAATCTCACAATTCTGACTTTATAACTCACAATTCTGTTTTTTTTATTATTATATCTGTACATCTTATCAGTATACTAGTAGAAAAGTGACGAGATACTTTTTGTGCATGAAAAAAACTAAACAACGACTTTTCAACAATATCTAGTGATGGGTGATTTCAAAACACTGATTCACGAAGCTTTACGAATCATCAAATCAGTGAAATTGCGAATCACTCATGACGTAACGAAGCCTCGTTTACTGAAATCACGTGACTTTGGCGCTCTGAATCACTGATTCGAAACAAAAGATTCGTAAAGCTTCATGAATCAGTGTTTTGAAATCGGCCATCACTAGATATTGTTGGGTTTTTTTTGTTTTTTTGGTGCACAAAAAGTATTCTCGTTGCTTTATAATATTACAGTTGAACCACTGTACTCACTTGAACTGATTTAAATATGTTTTAGCATCTGTCTGGACATCTGAAAGTGTTTTTCTGGCAATAGAGACTCACTGAACCTTCAGATTTCATCAAAATATATCTAAATATGTTATATTATAAAAAATAAAATAAGGTCTTACGGGTGCATAACAACATGAGTGTGAGTAATAAATGACATAATTTTCATTTTTGGGTGAACTAACCCTTTAACAGAGTTCATTGTAAAGCCTTGTCTATTGTGAAGAGTCATTTCATTGAGGTCATTGTAGTGCTGGAATCAAAATTATAGAATACGATTCATTGATCATGACAGTGAAACATTTTTATTTAAATAAAATGCAAAACATTCCTCCAATTCAACTTAAAAACTTAAGCTTTTACAGTGAAAATGCCTTAAATTAGTGCCTTTAATATTTCATCTTTTACTGTAAATCCTGTATTATTGTCAACATTAACTCCCCAGAAAGGACAATTAAACAGACGTCTGGGTCACATGAGAACGTGACGGACATTCCCGTCACTGTGTTGGAGCTGCTGTTGAACAAATGACAAATGTTTTCTTCTCTAATCCAAGATATGAGGACGTGGCAGGAAAGTTCAATATTGTGTAAAACGAACTTGAGAGTCACAAGGAGGGGACTGCGATAAATATCCGATTTGACACTTTAAGAGATACATTGCATGTCTTTAGAGGTTCAGTGATGTAATTCATGAGTTTAATCGAGATTCTTAGACTTTTGATGATTATTTAGAGTCTGAATCTGTTCTACAAGCGTTTGAAATGTTCCAGAAAGTGTGAGTAACTGTTTATTTCGGGTCCAAGGTACATGTGTGCGCAAGGTTTTAATGTCTGTTGGATTTAGCTCTGCTCATGGCTTTATTTAACTAGCTGATGAGATTAAATAAAAAAGCTCACAATCTTTTGATCTATCAGTGATTAATGCTTTTATTATGTAACATAAAACCTGCAATGTAAACAATACTTGCCATTTTCTTCTTATTTTATCTGCTGGTTATTGAGATTGTTCTAGTTAGTTACTGCAAAAAAGTTTCTTACTTAATATTTTTGTCTTGTTTTGCATCAATATATGTTAAAACATGTCTGTCTGTTTTCTGAAAAATTAATGCAAATTTTTAAGTGAGTTTATGCTTATGACAAGAAAAAAAAAGTGCGGTAAGAATCTGGTTTTTCTTTGAATTAAGATTATTTTTCTTACCCCACTGACATTTTTAATTATAAACTTAATTATTTATCTTCTTCTTAAGATATTATATTCATTTTTCTCTTCAAGTGAATTAATTTAATTTTAATTTGTACTGGAAAACAAGATAAAAAGTCATCTGCTATTAAATGCATGAGTCAGAACAGCAAAAACATCTGATTTTGACATCATGGAAATATAAAACTTTCACATTTTGACCTCACAGCTGTTAGGCTGCCCTTGAAATCTGTGTTTGAAAAATATTATATAAAACAGATTACTCTGCAGATGATATAATAATATTGCAATGCATTTGACTATGTGATTCACTCATCTGGATGTTTTTGCATGTTCACTGCATATTGCATTTTATTGGTAATAAAAAAATTGTGTGTGAATGAGAATGTATTTGTATATTAAGCAAGTAAATAGCATCAACAGAAATACTAGCATGCCTTTATTTTAATGTTAGTGACCATTTTTCAATCCTTAAATCCTTGTTTGCGTTTTCATAACTTATAAATTATCTTTAAAAGCACAAAGCAAACTCATTTGATAAGCGGTTCTGTGTGAATGAGAATGATGTATGATATCTGTATTAAAAAGCAAGTAAATCACATCACCAAAAATGCTTTCATTTTAGTTTATTTCAACAACCATTGCCATTATTGTTTTATATATAAGTCACAAATCAGATGCATATTCATTTTATGAATATGGCAGCTGCAGATCAGTCAAAAGTATTGCAGAAGTCTTTCTGGCAGCACTTAATGTCGATGTAGGCGTTCCGTTTCTGCATCTCGCAGTCTGACATGGACATGCACTTTTGGAAATGACCGTCTGTTTCAAGCAAAAACAGAAAAAAGACATTTAATCATCTTTCAGATTACTTTTATATTGCATGCCTTGCCTAAAAACAGTATTTTTTGTCATTATCTGAACGGACATCAACACTCACATGGACTTCTGCGGAACTTGGCGGCGACACATGCGTCTTTCTCCGGTGGGCAGGTTACCGCGGTGACCTCACAGGCCCCTCCTGCTTTAGCTGGGGTGCAGTGATGGCAGTCCAGGGCCGTGCCTTAAACACACATGGGCCAAAATTTGAATTCACACTTCCATTTTTGTGCATACTCTTACAACACACGTACACAACCTTTTATGCATAAAAGCCTTTTTGAACCCTTTGTGCTTGTAGTTTGGACATGTTTTGGCCATTTTCAGAAATGTTATCTCTCAAAACCTGCATACCACATACAACATTTCAACTAACTGCATTATTTAGGTTTTTTTTCCATGTATGAATATTATCATGTATATTTCAGCACAGAAAGCAGAGTTTCATTGCATCATAGATGATCTGAAGTCCATTTTATGATGGGAGTTCAGTTATGACACTCACCGCCTGCTACGACCAGCATGAGAACAACAGCCAATACGAGGAACTTCATCATTCTGTGAAACAAACACAAACTTTTCTTCTTAAAAGCAAATATCAATTATTATTGGTAAAAAAAAAACAAAATGATATCTCTAAAGAGCATTAAAACACATACTAGACAGCAACCAACCAATTCAAACCAAACCAAAGCGTCTTAAACATATGAAAACAAACCATTACTTGAAGCAGTACTCTGGTCAAAGGTCATAATATTGCCAAGAGTAGATCAGTAAAGTCTTATCTTATGTTTTATGAAACGTCCCTGATGTATACGTTTTCATGTACTGTGAAAATAATTTCCATGAATAAAACTGTAACTCACCTTTGTACTGAAGTGGACCGAGTAAAACTGATCTTCTTTCTGTCTGTGTGTCTATATGAAACCCCACCTTTATCCTACAGTTTCTTAACACCTCCCCCTTCTCTCTCGGTCTTTGTGCAAACAGACCAAACCTGGTCATATGCAGCACAACTATTTCAATGGTTTTCGCACAAGAAAATTCAACTGTATTTCTCAACTTTACAAATGTAACTTTGTGTTTGCCGGTCTGTTTACAATGTGTTGCAAACAGACACACTTCCTTCCTGTACTGTAACTTCTTAGCTGGGGTCAAGAAGATAGATAGATAGACAGACAGATCGATAGATAGATAGATAGATAGACAGATCGATAGATAGATAGATAGATAGATAGATAGATAGATAGATAGATAGATAGATAGATAGATAGACAGATAGATAGATAGATAGATAGATAGATAGATAGATAGATAGATAGATAGATAGATAGATAGATAGATAGATAGATAGATAGATAGATAGACAGACAGACAGATCAATAGATAGATAGATAGATAGACAGACAGACAGACAGACAGATAGATAGATAGATAGATAGATAGATAGATAGATAGATAGATAGATAGATAGATAGATAGATAGATAGATAGATACATAGATAGATAGATAGATAGATAGATAGATAGATAGACAGACAGACAGATCAATAGACAGACAGACAGACAGACAGACAGACAGATAGATAGATAGATAGATAGATAGATAGATAGATAGATAGATAGATAGATAGATAGATAGATAGATAGACAGACAGACAGATCAATAGATAGATAGATAGATAGATAGATAGATAGATAGATAGATAGATAGATAGACAGACAGACAGATCAATAGATAGATAGATAGATAGACAGACAGACAGACAGACAGATAGATAGATAGATAGATAGATAGATAGATAGATAGATAGATAGATAGATAGATAGATAGATAGATAGATAGATAGATAGATAGATAGATAGATAGATAGACAGACAGACAGATCAATAGATAGATAGATAGATAGACAGACAGACAGATAGATAGATAGATAGATAGATAGATAGATAGATAGATAGATAGATAGATAGATAGATAGATAGATAGATAGATAGATAGATAGATAGATAGATAGATAGATAGACAGACAGACAGATCAATAGATAGATAGATAGATAGACAGACAGACAGACAGACAGACAGATAGATAGATAGATAGATAGATAGATAGATAGATAGATAGACAGACAGACAGATCAATAGATAGATAGATAGACAGACAGACAGACAGATAGATAGATAGATAGATAGATAGATAGATAGATAGATAGATAGATAGATAGATAGATAGATAGATAGATAGATAGATAGATAGATAGATAGATAGATAGATAGATAGATGGATAGATCTCCCTGGTGCATCTCCTCTAGTCCAGTTCTTCTCTTCGTGTTTATGTTTTGGCAGCTCTGATGTGTGAGTGTGTGTTGTGTTTTGACTGTCTGCCAGCACCCAAACACCGACTGTAAATCAGAGATTTAACACAATAGATTGTGCCGCTGTGTATCTCACCCTCCTGAACTCCAATATCAGCAGAGCCCAGTGTAAGAGAAACTGTCCATGATGCAAAAACAGCTAAGCTCTTCATTGTGGCGCTTTTGTGGGCAAAACCTCGCGATAACACCTCGCAGCGAATAGGCCACATATATCAGACAGTCCGGATTTTTCCCTCCGGTTGCTCTCTCTCTCTCTCCAGTGGATAGTTGCTCAGGATCCAGGCAGGGAACGATGTCACAGTATTCAGGGAAGGTGAGTACTGTAGTCATAACAGTTTGTGGGAATGATTGACTGTAACCTGCAGACCAACCATTTTTCCATACAGTATATTTATATGTAATACATGTTTGCATTCTTATACACACACATGCATATTTTTGCATATGCATGAACAAAATAAACATGAAAATAGCTGTACATCATTTAGAGACATTAAATGTTGCACTTGTTCTGCATGTAAACTTGCACACCTATAAATATTTATATGTCTTGGAGGCTGATCATATATTTTACTGCCTTTATATAAAATTCTCATGCATCAAATTGCTCTCAAGTTAATGCATATATTTGCATTATACATTTCAACATATTATATATTTTGAGCAATTTGTCAGAAAGTATATAGCCTTCATTGTTCTTCCACAACTCTTCTGCAAGGAAAAAAAACATGCATCATATAATTTATAAGTTTTAATTGGCACTATTAACCCTAAAGTATAATGTCAGATTCATAAATCAGCCAATTTAGCTATTATTACACAGATGATTTTCATGTATGATTTTCAGCTCATTTTATCTGATGCTTCCCTAAATATACAAATCATCCTTGCAATTTAAACAAAACTTCATCTACAGTGTTAGCCATCTAGATAACTTTTTTTTTTTTTAGAAAAAATGTATTATTTAACAAAAAAAATATATAGATCTATTATGCCCCTTTTACAAGATGTAATATAGGTCTGTATATGTGATGTAATGTGTCTGAAGTTTCAGCTCAAAATCCCCCACAGATCATTTATTACAGCTTGTCAAATTTGCCCCTATTTGGGTGTGAGCAAAAACACAAAGTTTTTGTGTGTGTACCTTTAAATGCAAATGAGCTGCTGCTCCCGGCCCCCTTTCCAGAAGAGGGCGGAGCTTTAACAGCTCACGCTTCGGTTGCTCAACAACAACAAAGCTGGAGAATCTCACGCAGACAAAATGAGGATTGTGTTCAGACTTACATTGTTCAAACCGGAGTCGACACTGATGGAGAGACTCAGGAAGAAGTTCCAACTTTTAGACGTTTCTGAACGGTTAGTGGATGAATTGATGGAGTTGCTGTGGAGTTGATCAACTCATCACTAGCATGTTTCGTCATCTATTTTCGTTGAATTGACCCTCGTTTGTGAAGCAGTCCGGCGTAAAACGACGGCATCAACAACACTCGACTACAACAACTCTTCCTCTTCTCTAAAGCAGCCCAACATGACCTAAATGGTGCTCATCTGTGCCGCCAACGACAGAACAGTTAGCATGTTGTGCTCGAACGTTTACCATGGCCATGCTACTCTTGCGAAAACAAAATGCCGGCACCGTGGGTGTAAACCTACAGATTAAGGGGAAGTAATATTATAATAATATCCCCTTCCGACATCTGAGCAGCTCGTTTCTCACGTCCTTGCAGAGAAATGCTTACCAAAACAAAGTTACACTGTTAAAAAATTTCTGTAAATTTGACAGTATAATACTGGCAGCAGGGTTGCCAGCCAGTTACTGTAGATTTTACAGTAGTGTTACTGTAATTTAATTTACAGAATTTCCCTGTTATCTCTGATTACAGTAAATAACTGTATTTTTTAAAATTATGAAGGGTCAATTTACAGCAATATTCTGTAAATTTGAGTGAAACCAACACGTGACCCCAGAATGCATTGCAGTTTACAGCAATATGCTGTATTATTAAAAAACAGCCAGAGGCTGTAAAATAATGCTGTAATTTTTATAGCAATTCATTTTAGTGTGCTCTGTGTTCCTTTTTCACATTTTCTGTGCTGGTAGATGCAGTATAGCATTTAAACATGTAAAAAGTCACATTTTCATTTGTGTGTTTGTGCAACTGTGTATTTCTGTACTTCATATTTAGCGTTACCTCTTTTGTTGGACCAAGTTTCTCCTCTGGGATCTAATCATGATTAAGATTCAGACAGTCTACCTCTTCAAACATGATCAAAAGTTGGTAATGTATATTTGACAGGTTTCATTAAAGGAAAACAGCCTTATTTTTCTTCTCAAGTAGTTCACTTTTAATTATTCCAGAAGTAAGTAAAGCCAGAATATGATTGATACATTTGACCAAACTTACATTTGCTCCATGTTTAATAACAGGGAAACTTTAGCAGATGGAAAGTGTTCACAGTGTGATGCTGATTAATGAATCTCACACTGTGAACTCAGAATCTGTTACACCACCAGCGATTGCAGTTGGAACAAAAACCTCGGTAAGTCAAATCACTGAGGCACTAACTCCGTCTTCTCGCAGATAGTGTTCTTCGAGGGAAAATGCTTCACGGGCAAGAAGCTGGAGGTGTTTGGAGACTGTGATAACTTCCAGGACCGAGGTTTCATGAACAGGGCGAACTCCATCCGCGTGGAGAGCGGGGCTTGGGTGTGTTTTGACCATCCTGATTTCAAGGGACAGCAGTACATGTTGGAGAAAGGAGAGTATCCAGATTTCCAGCGCTGGAATGCTCACAATGATCACATGGGCTCCTGCAAGCCAATCAAAATGGTTAGCACGAAAACACCATGAAAGGACTACAGTTACTCGTGTACTCATAATTATATGCTGATTAATGTTTTTGAAAATGAAAAAGATAGTTTACACTTTACTTAAAGCCTTATTATATAAATATATATATATATATATATATATATATATTATTACATACGCATACACACACTATACTATACATAAGTTATTATTTATATATATATATATAATGTGGAGAAAGAAAAATAAACCTTTTTCCCTTTAAATTTATTGTTGTGACTCTATTACCAGATATTTGTTCTTGTTTTAAGCATAAAATCACTTTTGTTTATCAGAAAACAAGATTTATTATCATAAGTAATTTTTCTTTTCAAGTGGGCTGAATGTGTCTTGATTTAAGAATGTTTATATATTTGTAGCCTACTGGAAAACAGGGGGGAAAAAATGAGGAAGAACATCAAACTTTTCTTTTTTTGTTTTTTTATTGCAATGATTGTGACACTCACCCTGTTACAATGTGATTCTCTGTCTGTCAGCATGGGGAGCAGTACAGGATGGAGCTTTTTGAGGGTCAGAACTTCACTGGTCAGTGTGTTGAACTGTGTGACGACTGTCCCTTCCTCCAGAGCACTGGACTCAGCCAGAACTGCCTCAACTCCATTAAAGTCTACGGAGACGGAGCGTAAGTTCTGCAAGGCCAAAAAAAAATCAAAGAACGAGTTAATCCAATGCCCATAAAGCTTTAATGGTTAACTTTATGCGGTAGGGGGCGCTATTACGCATCTTCTGAAAAAAAATCTCCCGATCAAAACACGGGCGAAGAAAAGGCAGAAACCAGATAAAAACATCGCTTTTGCTCATGTAAAATAATGCAAACAGCATATAACTGCCAAACGCTACTGAGTAACATGTAGACCCAGGACGAGCTACAGGACTGTGACGCTTTAGAGGTGTTGATGGACTCGATCTACTCCCTTTATGTTTTTATCACTGTTCTGAATCTGATCCGGAGGAAGTCTTTGACAAAAATGTGATTTTCTCAGGTATTTTTTTTTTTTCGAAATGTTATTTTTTAATGAAACTAACCCACATTCAAGTGTTAATAATAAAAAAAAAATGCGAAAAGCTAGAATTATTATTTTTTTAAGCAGAGGCTGCATGTTTAGATATGTTGTATGTATATATTGCCTGTTGCATGTTCAGATATTCATAAAACAAAATATCAGGGTCATGAAAGTTTTTTTTTTTTTTAAATGATCAAAACTGCTGGCACTGGCTGGCAACTTTAAAAAAACGCTGGCAGGGAAAGAGTTAAAAAATATCTAATGCTCATACTGCAAAAAATATATCGTTTTATTTCCATATAATTGTCTAAACATTATACATAAGACATAGTCTTATTTTCTGAAGAAAAAAAAAGTATCAAAATGAAGTGTTTATGCTTAAAACAAGGAAAAATATCTGCCTGTGGGGTCAGAAAACTTAATTCCAAGGGAAAATGAGATTATTTTTTTGGCTTGGATGTTTCTTCTTGTTTTAAGCATAATTTTGATAGATTTTTCAGAAAACAAGACTTAATATCTTACGACATTTTGCTACTCAAGTAAATGTCTTCTATTAATTATGCATAGATATTTATACTGGAAAATGAAGTGAAGTGAAGTGCAGAATATAATAATCCTGTTTAACCGACACTGTAGAAAAGTTGTTTAAAGAGATTAAATATGGATTAATCAACACCACAGGAGCAGAAGCCCAATATATTTTTAATAGATATGAATACCCATTGCCACTTTATTTAAATCAAATTTAGCAATATTAATCACTTGTAACTATTATAACTTGCAAAATTATATTTCTCAAATGCTTCACATATATTTATTGAAAAATAGCAACTGAAAATAAAGTCATTTGCAACTTAAAATAAGCAATGTTGCACAAATGCAACAGTGGTCAACAATTTTTAAAGGGATAGTTTGCCCAAAAATCATCATTTACTGACCCTCGAGTTGTTCCAAACCATTTTCTGTCTTCTGTTGAACACAAAAGAAGATATTTTGAAGAATGTTCAAACATTCTACTATGGAAGTCGATGACTGCGGTCAACAGTTTGATTCCCGACATTCTTTAAAATATCTTATTATATCTTCAAACTCATAAAATGGGGGTGAGTAAGTGATGGTAAAATTTTCATTTTTGGGTGAACTATCCCTTTAATGTCATTCACACAGCAGAGCTCTTTTTGTAAATCCCAGATGAATATCCCAAATAAAATGTCTTTCTTTCTCTCTACCGGTTTAGTTGGGTCATGTATGAAGAGCCGAACTATCGTGGCCGCATGTACATCGTGGAAAGAGGAAACTACTGCTCATTTATGGAGTGGCAAGCTGAGAATCCCAACATCCAGTCTATCCGCAAAGTGGTCAATTATTTCTAAACTTTTAAAGCAGCCTTGCTGTTGAAGGAAAATCAAAGAAATTCTCTCTAGAAGTATATTGACCCCAACCAATAAATCAAATAATCTGAGGTTTATCTTTTGATTTATATTAATGAATCACATAGCAATGTGCTTTTTATCTTCATGGGATTTCAATGATGAACCGGTTATTTAAAAAGAATATGCAATTAGCACAGAAATATTCTTGTATGTTTTATTTTGTATTTGTACTGAGGCAATGAGCTGAAATAAAAGTGAATTGTGAAAGAGTTTTATTTTCAGAATTCCAAACATTCAGTGATAAATAC
>CM074303.1:10893488-11108488 GCA_037194245.1 Opsariichthys bidens
ACTGTACATTAAATAGGCTGACATAATTGAGTCTCAGTGAACATCAAAGACATTTTTACATAAATTGTTCTTAATAGAGCGCTGCCGTGATGTATTTTTATTGGCCAACCCACAACTTTTTCCCTCAACAAAATTATTTCATTGCTTTCAATGCTCTCTGACCAACAAAAGTTTGATTCTTGCACGTTTTGTTCATCATGGTAAAATTCACAATGAACTTTTAACGCATTTTGAAGCCTGAATGCAATTGGTGGAAGTAAAAAGCTAAACGTAGGCTATAAACGAACTACACTACGGTCTCGTGACTTCAATTTCACTAAACTTACGACAACTCTTTCGGTCTTGGTTTAAAACATTTTCCCTGAAAGTTTGAGTTGGAAGAGTTTGGAAGAGCGTGATTATAGTGAGTTGATGAGTTTACCTGTTTAATGTCCCCGACAAGCTCTGTGGTCCCATTCGGACACATGTTAACAACCACCTTTTACAAAAGTTTTTAAGAGTTTATTGCTGATGTATTTTAGGCCGGAGAAAACGTGAAAATATCTTGACTCTCTGTGGTCATCAAAAATGTCTTTCGAAAAGAGTAGGGGTGTAACCCTGGCATCCTGACCAAATTTGTCCCGATCTTCTCCGTATACATTTGGCTTCATCACTCTCTCTCCTCTCCACCAATCAGCTTGTGTGTGGTGGGCGTTCTGGCACAATATGGCTGCCGTCGCATCATCCAGGTGGATGCTGCACATCGGAGTTGGTTGAGGAGATTCCCGCCTTCCATATGTAGAGCGCTGTAAAAATGTAACAAATTCATTTGTGTTCACCCCAGACCTAATTTCAAGCATTTCTATATTTTGTTGACTTACTTAAATGATCCCAAATGTTTCCAAGAATGTTTAAATCCATAGAAATAAGCAATTTTAACTAGAACACGGACCAAGTACTGTGAGTACCATACCTAATATCGATCTAGTTTACTACAGTGTGAAAGTGTCTCATAGTAGCTGCTGAGCTGAGTAGCTCCATAACAACTTCAACATTCAAATGTATCTAATATGATAAAACACGTTTTCCCACATACACATGCCCGGAAGAAGGCATTATAAAAGCTTCGCTTCTATCGAGCCGTGTCGCGCTCGTCTCATTAGCAGCAGCTTCGTTCCTCTCCAACAGCTTTTGGCCTCGCCCTGCTTCATACGACAGTAACACTAATACATCTGTAATACATTAGCTCATCCACGGATATGATTTCTGCCCGAGTCTCGTCGGATTCTTTTCCGCCGACTGTAGGCGTGAAGACACATTTTCCCGTGATTCCCCAAAATCTGAATTTTGAATAAGCGACCTCTAGAGGCGAAAATTCACATATTGCGCCTTAAAGATTGAGAAATGATTGCATGTTTTAATATCTCTTTGTCTGTCTTTCTCCATCAGGAGCCAGTCATGCGGAGGTGGCGACCAGAGAGTGCGTCTACTACAACGATAACTGGCGGACTGAGAAAACCAATCAGAGTGGTTTTGAGAGGTGCGAGGGGGAGAAAGACAAGAGGCTGCACTGTTACGCCTCCTGGTTGAACAGCTCCGGAACCATCCGCCTGGTCAAAAAAGGCTGCTGGCTCGACGACTTCAACTGTTACGACAGGTCACATCAAAACTACCTTTATATAATGTAGTTAATTGTTTTCCATTGGAGTTGCTGCCAAACAAAGCTTTTCATTACAATCTGTTGCTTCTAGTTTTGAGAACTCAGTCACTTTAGATATCACAGGCTTTCATGTGTTGGATAGAAGTTATTTAAACACGCACTCTTGTTCAAAAGTTTGAGGTCGGTAATTTTTAAGTCTCTAATCTCAAAGCTGCATCAAAAATCCAGTTGAGAAAAGTAATATTTGAACTATTATTGTGATTTAACCATTTTCTGTTGTAATATATCTTAAAATGTAATTTATTCCTGGGATCAAAGCTGAATTTTCAGCATCATTACTCCAGTCTTCAGTGTCACATGATCCTTCACATGCTGATTTCAGGAAGGATTTCTGATTATTATCCGTTTTGTGCTGCGGCTTAATATTTTTTTGTGGAAACTGTGATACACACAATTTTTTCAAGATACTTTGAATAGAAAATTCAACATTTATTTGAAATAGAAATCTTTTATGGCATTGTAAATGTCTTTACTGTCACTTTTGATCAGTTTAATTCATCCAAAGTATTCATTTCTTTAAAAAGATCTTACTCGCCCCCAAACTTTTGAATGGTCGTGCAGAATGAAAAAAATCACAGCAAAAAGTGAATTAAATTTTATATTTTGAAATAAAACCGTTTTATTTTGAATTGTGTAGTAGCTTTATTTATCTGATGTAAATGACATAATTTTCTGGCTTCTTTGGAAATTTACACTTCGCTCCTTTTTCCCTTTGATTTCTAATCCAAGAAACAGGTACTGTCCAATAATTTGCATTTGGAGTAGCATTCTGTGTTCTTGTGCGACAATATATATTGCTACTGAAACAAATATCAAAAAGTATCAACTTGAAAAGTATCATATATATTTGTTTAAGAAAGTGCTTCTTATAAGCAGTGATGTTTCTTATATGGTTATTCCAATTTTTATCTTGGGTGAGCTTTATTTTTATTTTTTGGTGGGGCCTTTTTCATTGTTTTTGGAAAAAGTTCATCGATTTTAGGTAATCTTTTATTTTAAAAATACTCAAGTTATAACCCCAGTGAACACTTGCAGATGTAGATCACATTAGACACCGATCAACTGGAAAGTGATCAATAAGGACTGGAAACGTGAACTTTTTTGGAAAGGCTGAAAAGATGGATCAGAGTTATAACATTTAGATGTATTATATAATTCAGAAATACCTTTCTAGCACACATCCGTCTTAAATTATATAGGGTATTCGTGGCCTAATGGTGAGGGTGTCGGGCTTGTAACCTGAAGGTTGCTGGTTCGATTCCCACGCCGGCAGGAATTGAAAGTGGGGATTGTGAATGAACAGCACTCTCTCCACCCTCGATACCATGACTAAAGTGCCCTTGAGCAAGACAACTAACCCCTAATTGCTCCCCTTGTAAGTCGCTTTGGATAAAAGCGTCTGCTAAATGATGAAAAATGAAAAAATGAAATAAAAAAAAAATCGGTGCCATGTTACAGCAACAACTAATTTCATTCGTTCTCTGTGAGCAGACAGGAGTGCGTGGCCACAGAGGAGAGTCCGCAGGTGTTCTTCTGCTGCTGTGAGGGAAACTATTGCAATGAGAAGTTCACACACCTGCCAGAAGCCATCGCCCCTGCAGGTAAACTGGCCTTAGTATGTCTCCTCACAGCTGTGGAGCTCCTTCTCCAGGCTCCTCTGGCCAACACAAATGTGTAGGCTAATTTTATTGCCATTTGGCATGCAAGTAGACATGATTGTCAATGTTTTGTGTAGAAATAACCTGTTGAATAAAGCAATGTGTCGTATGTTTTACCACGTTTTAAGGGTTGGTTCACTCAGAAATTAAAATTGTCATTAATTACTCACACTCACGTCGTTCCAAACCGGACATTGATTGTAATCTGAGAAATTTTCAAAGTCTATTCACATTTATAAAGAGATGGTAAAATAAATCCATGAATTCAGGAGTTTAATCAAAGTCTTTATTTGATAAACGGATTCACTTTAGGCATTTAACCCTTGTGCATTGTTCAAATTCACGATCCTTCAGCCACGATTTTAACTGCTTTAAAAATGTATCAGATAAATATTTTTTTCAAATTTTTTTGCTTAAATCTATTAATCAATCTCAGTCCTGATCAAAACTACTAAATTTAAAAAAAAAAAATCAGGATTTTAACTCTTTAAAACATTAAAATCTGATGCTGCACAAAAACTAGCAACGCATCAAAGCCAATGTTGTTTCTAATCTTTGACACGTTTTTTCCCAAATCAGTGACATCATTTATGAATTTGGCACTTAAAGAGTTAAAATCCTGATTTTTTTTTTTTTTTTTTTTTTTAATTTTGTAGTTTTGATCAGGACTGAGGTTGATTAATAGATTTAAGCAAAAAAATTTGAAAAAAATATTTATCTGATACATTTTTAAAGCAGTTAAAATCGTGGCTGAACGTAACGAAAGGGGAGTGAATTTGCCCACAGAGTACTGTTGAGTTTTTGAACATTTTCAAAGCATTTTCCCAAAATATGTGTCAAAATAAGATTAGTCACCAAAAATCATTCCATTTGCTGAAACACGGAGAAAGTTATGGCCAAATTAAGACTCAAAAATTCCCCATAGTGGATGAAAACATCCCGAACAGCACAGAAGGGTTAATCACATCTAAACATTGATCAGCGAACATAAACAGAAGCTCAACTGTACTTTCTATGGCTCGTGAAAATAAACCTCATTTGTTCTAACTTTAATGACCAAATAAATTAATATTAATATAAAGTTTATGTACGGCCGTAGCTGTGCAGTTTTATGATGACTTCAAATATGTCATCAAAGATCCATTTTTATCCTTTGCATTTTATTTTACACCTGAATATATTCTTTGTCTGTTATTGCGGTTGAGCTGATGGTACGTTGTGTGTTTTCTTATAGTAAAAATCCAGCCTCCAGAACCGGGCCCGTCTCTCATGGGTGTGCTGATTTATTGTCTTCTTCCTCTGGCCATCCTCTGTCTGGCCCTGGTGCTCGCCTGCTGGACGTATCACCAACGAAAACCACCCTACAGACACGTGGACATCGGCCAGGTCTGTCAATTACATGCGTCTTAAATAAAAAAGTGCTCAAGATGTTTGTAGTGCCATACGCTATATTTCAAAAGTTGTTGTTTTTTTTAAAGAAATTAATAGTTTTATTCAGCAAGGATGGAATAAATTGATCGAAAACGACAGTAAAGACAAAAAAATGCTATTTTGAACGTTTGAATTATTCATCAAAGAATCTTTGATAGAAAATTCAGCTTTGATCTGAGGAATAAATTATATTTGAAAATATATTACAATAAAAAATGGTTATTTTAAGTTGCAATAATATTTCACAATATTACTGTTATACTTTGATCAATTAAATGCAAAAAGACTTCTTTCAAAATGTATTTCGTACTAAATTAATTTAGTTTGATTACCTTCTACAGCTCTGCTCATCTATACTTATATGTGCTTTTATATGAGTATCTATTTTGACTTTTCTTGATTAGGATGTTGGTCTTCCTCCACCGTCTCCTCTGGTTGGACTGAAGCCCCTGCAGTTGCTGGAGTTGAAGGCCAGGGGGCGCTTTGGCTGTGTGTGGAAGGCTCAGTTACTGAGCGAATATGTGGCTGTGAAAATATTTCCAATCCAGGTACATATTCCACTCATGCACCTTAAAAAGAGGATTGCTTGTTTTTGTTCTCTCAAATGAATTATGATGTGTTTCTGTGTGCTTGACTCTGAAGAAATGTGTTTCTTAACAGGACAAGCAGTCATGGCAGAACGAAAGAGACATTTACCTCACAGAGGGTTTTAAACATGAGAATATTCTACACTACATCTCAGCAGAAAAACGAGGCACCAACCTTCAGATGGAGTTGTGGCTGGTCACAGAATTCCATGAAAGGGTCAGTGTGTGTTTAAAGGGTTAGTTCACCCAAAAATGAAAATTCTGTCTTTTATTACTCGCCCTCATGTCGTTCTACACCCGTAAGACCTTCCTTCATCTTTGGAACTCAAATTAAGATATATGCAATGGCTCAGTCAGGCCTCTAAGATAATCAACACTTTCAGATGCCCAGAAAGATGCTAAAACTTATTTAAAACGGGTCATGTGACCACAGTGGTTCAACCTTAATATTATAAAGCGTCGAGAATACTTTTTGTGTGCCAGAAAAACTAAATAATGACTTTTCAACAATATCTAGTGATGGCCGATTTCAAAACACTGATTCATGAAGCTTTACGAATCTTTTGTTTCGATTCAGTGGTTCGGAGCGCCAAAGTCACGTGATTTCAGTAAACGAGGCTTCGTTACGTCTTAAGTGATTCACGATTTCAGTAGTTCACGTGACTTTGGCAATATGATACGCGCTCCGAACCACTGATTCGACACAAAAGATTCGTAAAGCTTCATGAATCAGTGTTTTGAAATCGTCCATCACTAGATATTGTTGAAAAGTCGTTATTTTGTTTTTTTGGTGCACAAAAAGTATTTTCGTCACTTTATAATATTGAGGTTGAACCACATGAACTGTGTTAAATATGTTTTAGTGTCTTTCTGGACATCTGAAAGTGTTTTACTGTCAATAGAGACGCGAACCGAACCACTGATTCGACAAAAGATTCGCTAGATATTGTTGAAGAGTTATTTTGTGTTTCTGGTGCACAAAAAGTATTTTCGTCACTTTATAATATTAAGGTTGAACCACATGAACTGTGTTAAATATGTTTTAGTGTCTTTCTGGACATCTGAAAGCGTTCATTATCTTGCTGGCAATAGAGTGAGCCATCGGATTTCATCAAAAAATATCTTAATTTGTGTTCTGAAGACGAACGAAGGTCTTATGGGTGTAGAACGACATGAGGGTGAGGAATTAATGACAGTTTTCATTTTTGGGTGAACTAACCCTTTAATCTTTCTATACATGTCCATATATGTATAACACAAATGGACCAAATAATGTTTTAAAATAATGTCACCAAGATACCTGTTGTATATAAAGATATGCATAGAAGCAAAAAGTCAATCTTTATTTAAAACCCAAGGTGGTTGCATTGCAGGGCTCGCTGACAGATTACCTGAAGGGGAACCCGGTGAGCTGGCATCAGTTGTGCCATATTTCCGCAAGCATGTCCCGTGGCCTGGCGTACCTTCATGAAGACCTTCCTTACCGTGCAGAGGGACCGAAACCAGCCATTGCACACAGGTACGCAAACCTGATGCTGCAGCGTTTGATGTGTTCTTTTAAAAAATCGTTTTAAATATTGTGTTCTTTCTGTGCAGTGATAAGCAAATGAAAGTCAGAGGTGTACTGCTGTCACTGTAGGCACTGAGTGATTTGAGGTTTGTGTTTTGCAGAGATTTCAAGAGTAAGAATGTCCTCCTAAAGATGGATTTAACTGCAGTGATTGCGGATTTTGGCTTAGCGGTCCGCTTTGAGCCTGGGAAACCGCCTGGAGATACACACGGTCAGGTGAGAACAAACTTCTGAAGCCAAGCCTGTGGCTAAATTTCACTCCATACATCTCTTTATATCCACGGAAAATATCAGAATTCAACTTGAAGTCGTTTAAAAAAACAATCGGCAGAACCAGTCTATAGTTCTGGGTCGGTAAGAGTTTCTTAGTTTGTTTGTTTGAAAGAAACCTGCATTTGTTTCTTCACAAATACAGTAAAAACAGTAATAATGTGAACTTTGTAAATAAAGGTCTCAACTGTGACCTTTGATAAATTTAATGCATCCTTAAAAGAAAAAAAAACTTTTGAATGGAAATGCATTTAAATTGTTAGTATTCGGGTGCATCGTTTCTGAATGAATAAATAAAAACCAACAATAATCTGCACAAACTATAAATGCAAATTCACTATTCTAATCCATTTTATACTTGAAATGTGCTGCTAAGTACTGAAAATGTTCCTATGAGAAAGTGCTAGTGATGTGTCTGCTAAATAAACATAAGAAACATGAGGATGAAAACTTTGCATAGTTGTGTATATATATATATATTAAAAAAGCAGAAAAAAGTGTCTGTTCCGTCAATGCACATCTACTTCAAATGTGCTCTATAAAATTTAAAAATATGACATTTTTTATTTAGCATTTAAGTTAAAATAAGTACAAATTTGAATCACATAGGATGTAGGGCTGTGCAATTAATTGCAATCGCAATTTGAGCACATGCAATTTCTAAATCACACAAGTCTGCATTTTTATTTGTTAATTTATTTAGATTTTAATTCAGAATACTGCAACGTTATTGTGCGCATGTTTAAGATGTTAACCAATCAGAGCTCGCTCAGCACAAATGAGAACAAAGCAAAGCGGGCGAATAGAATAGGCAAACGGGAGCAAAGAAGAAAAAATATGGATGCAGTTCAGAATAAAAATGATTTGGTTGAAAAGTGAAATGAAAGTTTTGGAGTCAAACACTGAACAAAAGATGCCAACTCTCACTTATTTCACACAAGTTGCTGTATGAGAAATGTAAGGCGGGCGTTGAATACGAGTTTAAGCAGGTGAAATAATCGTCATTTATTTGATGCTGTCTGTTTTTAAGACACTATTTTTTATAGTTTTGTTTATCAAGCAGTTAATCCCACTGTACAGTGTGTTACTTCATTGTGAAATGTGTGCACTGAAATACGATTTTAAAGTTTACTTATTATGACTGTAATTTCAGGTTAGTTAATCTTACTTTATTTGATGTTGTCTGTTTTAAAGACCGTTAATTACAGTTTTGTTTATGAAGCTGTAAATAGTTAAACATTTTGTTATGCACTTCTTGTGCACTGAATACATTCAGAATGTCGCATGTTTGGGAAAAAGCAAAAACAATTACCAAAATTGCAAAATAAATCACAAATGCAATATCCATTAAAAAAAATCGCAATGTGATTATTTTGTCCATATTGCACAACCCTAATAGGATGTGAATTTGTGTCCGATAAAATGCCAGGTTGTCACCAAACTCCACTGGAATGATGGTGAGAGTGTGTCTAACATGTGTTTTCGGTGTCCGTCACAGGTGGGAACTCGACGTTACATGGCTCCAGAGGTGCTGGAGGGAGCCATTAATTTCCAAAGGGATGCCTTCCTAAGGATCGACATGTACGCTCTCGGACTGGTGCTCTGGGAGCTGGTGTCTCGCTGCACCGCCTCTGATGGTGAGGATCTGTGTTTTCTGATTTCTTCTTCAATCCACACCATTATGCTTGAGCTTTCAGAACTGTTAGATTTATTTATATAAATTGACATTTCACAAATCTATTCAAATCTCAATTAGTTAGTTACTCTTCAAGCTAACTATCGAGCTGAGGTTAATGTAGCGTTACGTGAGAAACCCTTTTATTGACGTCTTTCTGTGGTTGCATTAACTTAAAATAACTTCTGGTATTGTCGACCCAGCCCTATTAATTGAGTTGATTGAAAACGTCTGCCTGTATATTGTTTGCTACAGCTAATGCTGTTGCTGTCTCACTCAGGTCCTGTAGAAGAGTACCGGCTGCCCTTTGAGGAGGAGGTGGGCCAGCATCCTTCACTGGAGGACCTTCAAGATGCGGTGGTCCACAAGAAGATGCGGCCCGTCTTTAAAGACTGTTGGATTAAAAATCCGGTGAGAACGCAGCTTTGAGTAGGAGCTAAGGATTTCTGATTAATCATAATAAATCACGTGTAATCACGATATGTGCTAATCACGACACGAAGGCTGTGATTGAAATTAAATAAAAAAGTTTGCTGCCTGTGTCAGAGTGAAGTGCAGCACTGCGTTCAGAGTTTTCAGTCTCAGAACGACTCGGTTCACAGTAAATGCTGCTTTACATAAACTCCGTCTCTCCGTCGGCTCCGAGTTTGGAGCAGTTTATGACGTGCATTTGGGCATGCGCCAACCATCATTAGAAAATGTTAATGAGAAGCTCTTATCAACAAACATTTATTTTGTTTTCATTTAGTAGTTTACATTTTTTTTATTATTAATCATAACAATACTAATAAATATTATTATTGTTATTATTAATGATAATTATTGTTGTTATTATGATTATTCTTATTATCATGATTTATTATTATTATTACACCTTCTAAATAAAATGAGAATTTCTAAATGAAATAAAAATTTTCATTATCAATAATAATAATTATTATTTTGTTGTTGTTGTTGATGATAATGCTAATTCAAAATTTCAATTCATTTAGTAATTTTTCCATTTTTTTAGAGTATTATTATTATTATTAGTAGTAGTAGTAATAAAAATAATAATAAATATTATTAGTGTTATTACTGATAATTATTGTTGTTATTATGATTATTCTTATTATCATCATTTATTTTTATTATTATTATTATTATTACGCCTTCTAAATAAAATGAGAATTTCTAAATTAAATTTTGCATTATCATTATCAATTATTATTATTATTTTGTTGTTGTTGATGATAATGCTAATTCAAAATTTCACTTCATTTAGTAATTTTTCCATTTTGTTTAGAGTATTATTATTATTATCATTATTAATATCTTTATTACTTTATAGCCATATTGATGTACATTTATAGCATTTTGAGCAAATCGTGCAAGCATTTCTGGTTTCGTTATAGTCATGTTTACATTTTTTAGTTGTTGTTGATTAATAATAATAATAATAATAATAAAAACATTATTATTATTATTATTATTTTATAGCCATATTGAAATAACATTACTTCCAAATTTTGGTCAAATTGTGGAGCCAACCCCCCCCGCCCCCCCCTCAAAATCAAATCCTCTAATCTTCTGACCTCTTTCTCAGGGTTTGGGACAATTATGCGAGACCATCGAAGAGTGCTGGGACCACGACGCTGAGGCGCGACTGTCGGCGGGCTGCGTGGAGGAGCGCATCTCGACCATCTCCAAGGCGAACAACACCATCAACACGTCTACCTCAGAGTGCCTGGTCTCCATGGTGACATCTGACTGCGATAAGGACCTCCCACCCAAAGAGTCCAGCACCTGAAACATCAGGGACCGCGTTCGTCGCTGCAGAGCGGACACCTCTCCAGTAATGTGAACTTTGCTGCTAATTTGATCTCTCGATCGTCATGTATTTAATTGTTTCTTTCTTCTCGCATCGTTGGATCGGTTTCACCAGCACATTCATCTACTGTATTCTTCCGAGAGGAAGGCAGACACACACAAAAAAACCTCAAAACGTGAGAAGACTGAACTCTCAGAGGGCATTCAGGGGATTGTTTCAGACTGCTGGGATATGAGCACACGTTACCTCATCAGTTTTAATGCCATTTTTATGTTTTTTTGCCTTCACTCCATGAATACCTCCATCCGAACGCTCTACCCTGGTTTTATCGAGACTACGCGACGATCTGAAGACTGTTACGCAAAAGCAACCTTCCCAAGAGCACACAAGGTCCTCTTTGTTCTCAGTGAATTTTAGCGTAGTTTTATTGCTGTTTAACTGTACCCTTTCTTCCCTGAATGTCTCGTGGGATGTTGTTTTTCTTATTTCCGTTGGACACTGGAAGCTGAAGGCAGCAGGACTGTTATGATTTGAGTTGCCTTTCGGAGCGTCGGGATTGATTTTAATGTAGCACCTGCTTGTCGTTGACGCATTATATTGAAGTATCTGACATCGGAAGTGCCATCAGTAGAGCGGCGTGTTTTAGCGTTCGTTGTTTCCGCGTGACAAGAGCTGCATTCTGCGGCCGCACAAAGACCAGCGCCGCGTTACAGGTTCGGTTTCAATCACAGCGAAATGTATGGGCGCATCAGGAAAGTGTGTGATGTTTATCCACTACACTACTCTCAGGTAAACTCTGTGCACGTGATTGTGTGACCGCTCACTCTTACAGCAATAGTTCTCAGCAGTACGGTGAATCTCGCCAAGAAAACCCGGGGTCATAAATCGTCTGGAAATCAAAATGAAAAATGCTCTCATTATACAGTTAGGAACGTTTTGCGCTCAAAGGAAGTAAAGCAAATTTTTAGGCGCAAGAGTTTTAGCATTGTGCCGTTATTTTCATAACTTTCATAAGCACATTTTCTCCAAATGAACATTATCAGGATGTAAAAGAATTATTAAAGAAATTAGTGTAATAAAAATTTAATTTGTAGAGCACAATTGTAAAATATATTTACAGATTTTTTTTCTTGCATCACAGTAAAGGTTGTTTTTTCATTATCACAGTGAGAATGATTTTATTATTATGTTCGAAATGGGCTTAATCGTCACGTCACAAGATAAACTCATCATAGTCTTAATAATTTAGCAGAACGTAAAGCAAATTTTGGGCCCTTGCAGTATGAATTTTATAACGATGAATTAACTTAAATGATCGTTACCGTAATGCGAAAAAATCCTGTCCCGCAGTATAATCATAATTTTGTTGTATTGATGTTAAGCACAACAGAAATGTCCTTAAATATATTTATAATAGTGTTTTACAGTTTAAATATTATTTTATTTTCTCACATCATAATAATGAATATTTTTTTGCATTACTGTAATGATCACAAAATGTGCTGAACTATTATGAAAATAATGTCACAATATAAAAAACATAATGGTACTTTAAATAGGCTTCATTCTCTTTATGGAACATTCAATAAAGCGGAAAATAAAGCTCTTTTATGGACCGTTTCAGATTTCATTTTATAACAATTAAGCAAGAGTTTTTTTTTTTCCTCAATTATTATTATTATTACAATTATTTACCGTAATTTTTTTTCTCGCATCATAGTAATGAGTTTTAGTTGTTTTTGTTTTTTTTGCATTACTGTAATGAGAACAAAATATGCTGAAATTAATGTCACAATCTAAAAAACATAATGGTCTTTAAATAGACTTTGTAACATTAAATATTGCAGAAAGTAAAGCTCCTTTTTGAGCCGTTCTAGCATTACAATTAAGCAACAATTTTCTCCCCCAAATGATCATTACCATAATGTGAAAATTAATTTTTTTGCATTACTGTAATCAGGGAAAAATGTGCTAAAATGCCTTTAAAATAATGTCACAATATTAAAAAAAAATCATAATGGTTCTAAAATAGGCTTCATTTTCTTTATGGAATATTAAATATTGCAGAAAATAAAGCTTTTTTTTGTGGCCATTCTAGCATTAATTTTAGAACAATTAAGCAACTATTTTCTGATCAATTACCATAATGCAAAAAATTAAACCACAGGTTTTTTGTTTTGTTCTTTTGCATTACTTTAACAAAGACAGAAAAAAAAAAAAAAAATGCTAAAATGTCTTTAAAATAATGCCAGAAAATACTAAAACAGACTTCATTGCAACATTTAGTTTCTAATTTTTTTTCTTTTGATTTTCGGGCTGAAACATGACCTGCACGTTTCTTGATTCGTGATCATCTCAGCAGTGGTGATTTCTCAGAGCTCGCCTGTTTCAGCGCAATAACTCGACCGGTGAAGAAGGCTGAATGTCCGTGCTGTAATCCGCTCTGTCAAACCGTTCATCCTCTCATGGACTCCCAGTGTTGTTCAGAAACAGGCAGCTTTTATCAAACTCATTCAGCGAAACACGAAAACCATCACTGAATATCGACCTTCATACGCTCAGTGATTAGATATACCTCAGATATTGTGAGTTTATATAAATATATATATATAAATATATATATATTTATATATAAAGTATTTTATTCTGTTTTGTGGTAGCAATATAATTTAATATTCAGCTGCTTTTCTGTGATTTTTAAGGAGATTGCTTTGTTTTTAATCAGTTATTTTTTTAACAGAAGGTGCTCTGACTTTGATCGCCAGGTGCTCGGTGCATTTCACAAAGTTTTTTGCTTTGGGTCAAGCATCCGCAGGTTAAATGGCTTCTGTGTTTCAGAATAACTGTTCTCCGAGGACACGCGAACCTTTCACAGTTGTTTTTCATTGGTTTGATTGTGTGGTACGTGTATCTTCCTTCTTCTCCACCTTAATCGTATTAAGTTGGATTCGTCTATTATCAAATCAGGGATTTGAAATATAATTAAAGTATTGCAGTGCAAGTTGTGCAAATTTAGTTTAAGCCAAACTTTGTATCCTATCAGGTGTTGATGATGTGTGATGTATATAACGTTATTAGATCTGCTAACTGATGTAGTTGAAGCACCTTTTACTCTTGTTATATTTCTGTGCATTTCACACAAACCCTGAAGAAGTGTTCACACATTTAGGACTACCTGATTATAGATTTCCCACGATCCTTTGCTGGCCTGATGTGGGCTGGTTATCATTAAGGAGTTGGAGGTCTGTTGATGTTTTTATTTTTATTTTTATTATTTTTTTTTTTTTTTTACTGCTGCTAATGTAGTAAATGTGTTGTGTTGCCCCGGTTTGGGTCGTTTCAGATTCTGCTGCCATGTTCAGTATTTTGTTGAATTAAACATTTGTTTCTCACTTAAACGTCCTGTTTGTCTTTTACTATAGGACTTGGATTGTCCACGTCTCTTGATCAGCCCTTAAAACGGATGCTTTTTTTTAATATTCATTTTTATTGATTTTTTTGAAAGGTAAAGGACGTGACCTGTGAAAGATTGTGAATTTTAATCATCTTTAGTTCGATGCATTTACATTGTGACTGCCTCAGATACAATCAACAGTCTTTGTCTGTAAAGGTGTGAACCAAATGGCCCATAGAAACTGAATAACAAAGACACAGTTTGCTCAGAGTAGATGAACCTCCTGTAGGAGGTCCTAACAGTTTTCTATTGTGTGTAGCCCTTTTGTCTTCATGTATAAGTTCTGGCTCAAGTTATTTTGAAGGCTTGACGTCGCTGCTGAAGAACTGTGCTACACTTCTGCCTTCAATAAACTCTGGTCAAACTTACTTGGAAATCTAATACATTGGCGAGCCACCTCAAAAGACTGGCAAATACAGCAAAATCTAACACCAGCCATCATGACTTTTCTTTTCATTTCCGTTTTTTTGTCTGAGAAATTTAGAAAATAAAATTAGATTTTTGCTGTGTTTTTGAATTTTAAAATACCCACAGATCTTTTATTCTAGCTTGTAAAATTGATCTGTGTTTTGTGTGTGTCCCTTTTAACGCAAATGAGCTGCTGCTGCACACACACCCCTTTCCAGAAGAGGGCGGAGCTTTAACAGCTCACTAACAACAACAACAAAGCTGGAGAATCTCACGCAGACAAAATGAGGATTGTGTTCAAACCGGAGTCGACACTGATGGAGAGACTCAGGAAGAAGTTCCAACTTTTAGACGTTTCTGAACGGTTAGTGGATAAATTGATGTAGTTGCATGTGTCGTCATGTTCATCTTTTTTCCTTGAATTGACCCTGGTTTGTGAAGCAGTCCGGCGTAAAATGACGGCATCAACAACACTCGACTACAACAACTCTTCCTCTTCTCTAAAGCGGCCCAACATGACCACGCCCCCTTTGTTTTGTGTTCTCAGGGGTGTGGTTTATGCTCTTTTTGGGGTTTGTGATGTCACTAACCTGGGAGGAAGATCGTTTTAGTCATGAAAAATCAATATCTAAGAAATTATCTCCCTTTGCATTGATCTTTGAGCGTCGTAACTTTGCAGATGTTGTTTCTGCTCAACATTGCACACTAACTAAAGTTAAAAAAGTGAAATCATAATCAACCACCCGTTTAAAAAAAATATTACTTTATGATGCATGTGTAATAAAGCTGAAGTTTAATTCCTCTCACAGTGTTTAGTTGTTATGACTGTATACAGCAGCAGAGGGCAGTATATGTTCGCATGATCTCTCAGCACATGCGCTCTTGACTCAGGACGAAAAGTGACAGATGTTGACTGCAAGGTTAGGAAACAGGACATATGGACAGTTCCAAATATTTAATACCCGCAGATATCTCGCCAGACTCCTCTGTCCCTGTAAGGATCTACGACAACACACCAGGAAAGACAAATGACTGAAATAGACATTAGCGGTTCTATAGAGTGTTTTGCTTTTTATCACTCAAAAATGACTATGTGGAAAAAAATATATTCTTTCCTAGAAAACCTTTAAATATAGGTTTGTTTGCTTTTAGTGTTTCTGTAGGTCTTAAAAAGGTCTTAATACACCCTTCCACAAATTAAAGTCTTAAAGGGATAGTTCACCCAAAAATGAAAGTTCTGTCATTTATTACTCACCCTCATGTCGTTTTGTTCTTCTTCAGAACACAAATTAAGATATTTTTAAAGAAATCTGAGAGCTTTCTCTTTCGACAGCTCCATAACTACCAATTTCAAGCCCCAGAAAGGTAGTAAAGACATCATTAAAGTAATAAAATTAAAGCGATTTCCAGTGGTTTAACCTCAATTTTATTGGAACGACATTAGGGATAGTAATTAATGACAGAATTTTAATTTGGGTGAACTATTCCTTTAAAAACTCTTAATTTGGAGTAGAAAGTCTCAAATTATATATATATATATATACACACACCCCCTGAAGGTGTGCGGTGGGATTTGCAGCAGATCCTTTAATTCCTGTAAGTTGCGAGGTGGAGACTTTTGTTCAGCACATCCCACAGATGCTCGATTGGATTGAGATCTGGGGAATTTCACCAAGTCAACACCTCAACTGGTTGTTGTGCTCCTCAAACCATTCCTGAACTATTTCTGCTTTGTGTCAGGGCGCATTATCCTGTTGAAAGAGCCACAGCCACCAGTTAATACCGTTTCCATGAAAGGGTGTACATGGTCTGCAACGATGCTTAGGTCGGTGGTACGTGTCAAAGTAACATCCACATGGACGGCAGGACTCAAGGTTTCCCAGCAGAACATTGCCCAAAGCATCACACCGCTTCCGGCGGCTTGCCCTCTTCCCACAGTGCATCCTGGTGCCACGTGTTCCCCAGGTAAGCGACCATCCACGTGATGTAAAAGAAACGTGATTCATCAGACCAGGCCACCTTCTTCCACTGCTCCGTGGTCCAGTTCTGATGCTCACGTCCCACTTTTGGCGGTGGACAGCCGTCTATCAGGTCTAGCTATCACTATTTGGCCCTTGTCAAACTCGCTCAAATCCATTTTTCCTGCTTCTAACACAAACTTTGAGGACAAAATGTTCACTTGCTGCCTAATATATCCCACCCGCTAACAGATGATGAGTGATGCCTCACAGTGCTCATAATGTTATGCCTGATCTGTAATATATATATATATATATATATATATATATATATATATATATACATACATATATAGGGCACTGTGTTGTAAAATATTGCTAATGCAACCCCAGACATTTACATTTAGAGAACATACTGACATGTTGTGTGTCCCTTGACTTTATTCAATATCTAAATTTTCGTCTTAAAAAGTTTTTTAGAAATTCTTAAATCTACCTTTATAAAAACCTGCAGAAACTCTGTATATGCTGGTGTTCTTCCTAAAAGTTTAGCAGATTGAGGGTCCGTTTTCACGACATGGTTTTCAGCTAAAAACTGAAAACTTTTTATGCTTCTTGGCCGTTCATTTACACGACAGTGGCGTTTTGGGGACCTGACCCTTTTGAAAACGGGTTTAGAAGTGCAAGTTTTTTGAAAACAATAACGTGATTTGTTTCTGTAAACTACAAAACCGCAAATTTGTGGAAACGCCGATGTCGTACGCATGCATATTACGTGTTCAATGTATAGGATTGCAGTGTTTCTTTACAAAGGGACATCGCCAACTACTGGCCCGGCAGCAGAATACGTCCTGCACTCACTAACTTTGACCAATCAAATGCTCTCTAGAATGAGAACGTGCCCTCCACTGAAGGCTATCTAACTGGCAATAGTGCACAGCAAATCATAGTTTATGTCTTTAACATAAAATGAAGGCTATTAGCTAATTTCAAAAAACAAAATGAACAAAAAGCAAGACCTTTTATATGCCCTGCCTCAACTTCCTGTTTGATTCGGAAACACACCAACACAAGAAGAACAGCTGCCTTCGTTAGGCCTTCGTTTCATGGGATCTTTAAAAGTAGATTTAAAAGTCATAGAATGGTTTTGTGATAGAAGACCAAAAGTGAAGTGTTTGCTCTAGAAAACTCTGTTGCTCATATTCAGACTGGCTTGACGTCGTCGATTACGGCATGCGAGAACCAATGATGCAACAAGAAACCGGTAAGAGACACGAACAAAAGAACTTAAAATAGAACAAGACTGGTTAGATTGTAGCTTACATATATTATCTGACACGTTGCTTTGTAATAATATGCAAATTAAGTTAGATAATAATATGCAAATGAATGTTGTAATATTGCTGCAGTGTGGAATCATTTCAACAGTTTTTAATGTCCTTGCTTCGTGTCAAGGTCACGATCACATTTTATTTTGTGATCATGACAGGCTGACTGTATTCAAGATTAAATAATAGCAAATGAAATGCATTAAAAAGAACAACGATGACAAAAAAAAAAAGCCTATTTCAGGAAAAGTCTCTTTTTCAGTTCAGTGGAAATAAGCGGAGCTTCCCTCCGGGTCAGGATTTCTCCAAACCTTTCTAAGCCTTCGCTGCACCAACAGATGGACGGCGTTAATTGCATTTTTCCATTTTTTTTTCTCCTATGGCGGATTATTATGATCATATTATGATTTTTCTGTTTCTCAGAAGATGGTGCTGTACACATTTGCTTTTGTATTTCAAGAACTGGAATCATATTTCCACTGTAGCGTTCCATCATATCAACATTTATTCATTCATGCATTTGTTTGATTAGTTCACACCTAATTAAAATTCCCTCAAATGAGTGACTGAGTAAATGATGACTGCATTGACCGAACCATTCCTTAACATTCTTTATATTTTATGCATATCTCCAAAAAATAGCATGAGACGATATGATGGTATATAATATTTTTTTGGGGTCAGGTCACAAATGTGCTTTAGATGTCAAGCTTCTAAGAGCCTTTATTGTCTCAGTGTCAGCCTGTTCTTTCACAAACACACGCATGCAGATTTTTTTAGTCTTTATATGACTATATTATCTTTTTCTAATGGCTCAAGAGTTTAACCCGGCTTTACTGAGTTTCCGTTATTCATGTATAAACATTACATAAACGTATACACACACACACACACACACACAAACACACAAACACACGGCCACTTCATTAGTTACACCTGTTCAGCTAACACAAATATCTAATCAGACAATCACATGGCAGCAACTCGATGCATTTGGGCATGTAGATATACACTGTTAAAAATTTTTCCTTTAAAAAACAGTAAAGTACTGGCAGCATGGTTGCCAGTAAGATACTGTAAAATAACAGTATCTTACTGTTGGTGAAATTTACAATTGGCTACTGTTTTTGCAAATACAGCATACAGTTGGCTACTGTTTATTAAAAAACAGTAAAGAACTGGCAGCACGGTTGCCGGCAAGTTACTGTTAAATTAGCGGTGTCTTACTGTTGGTGAAATTTACAATTGGCTACTGTTTTTGCAAATACAGCATACATTTGGCTACTGTTTATTAAAAAAAACAGTAAAGAACTGGCAGCACGGTTGCCTGCAAGTTACTGTTAAATTAACGGTGTCTTCCTGTTGGTGATTTTTACAACTGGCTACTGTTTTTGCAAGTACAGCATAAAACTGTTTCTACATTTTACAGTAAAATTCTGAGAAACGCATTTATAGTTTGTGGATGTTTATTTTCAGCATATTTGCAGGATTTTAGTGTAAATAATACAAATATACTACATGACATTGTATAAGCTGTTGAGTAGTGCACTGCTAGCAAAAAGGATTCAGTGGAAATGTACCCAATGATAAAAAAATATATATATCAGAAGAAAAACAGTTGAAAATCCATGCGTGCTAACTGCAGTCTTCTGTTCTGAAAATACTGTAAACTAATGATTTATTTCCTTCGAGCAGTAAATACGGTAAAATGTTGTTATATTTTGTCTACGTCATTTCACCAAAAAAAATAAAACCGGTAATGTACTGCTTTTGAAAAGAACAGGATTATACTGTTGAAAATTTGCCGTAAATCAAAAGCAATTTCTAACAGTGATTGTCAAGATGGGTAAGAAAGCTGATTTAAGAGACTTTGAATGTGGCGTGGTTGTTGGTGGGAGTATTTCAGAAACTCCTGATCTACTGGGATTTTCACACTCAACCATCTCTAGGGTTTACAGAGAATGGTTTGAAAAAGAGAAAATATCCAGTGAGCGGTAGTTCTATGGGTCAGAGGAGAATGACCAGACTGGTTCCAGTTGATAGAAAGGCAAAAATGACTCAAATAAGTGCTCGTTGCATCCGAGGTCTGCAGAAGAGCATCTCTGAACACGTCCAACCTTGAAGCAGATGAGCTCCAGCAGCAGAAGACTCACTCCTGTCAGATGAGAAGGCTACATGGCTCACCAAAATTGGACAATAGAAGATTGGAAAAATGTTCCCAGTCTTGATTTCTGCTGCAACATTCAGATGGAAGGATCAGAATTTGGCGTAAACGACATGAAAGCATGGATCCATCCTGCCTTGTATCAACGGTTCAGGCTGCTGGAGGTGTAATGGTGTGGAGGATATTTTCTTTGGACACTTTGGTCTTCTTAGTATCATTCACGCCTTGTTTAAACACCACTGAACATATCCAACTCTTTATGACCACAGTGAACCCATCTTCTGATGGCCACCTCTTGCAGGATAACACGTCAGAAAGCTCAAATCATCTCAAACTGGTTTTTTATATCTCAATACTCAAATATCCTCCACAATCAGCAAATCTCAATCCAATAGACCATGTGCGGGATATGGTGGAACGGGAGATTCGAATCATGGATGTGACAAAACTGCAGCAACTGTGTGATGCTGTCATGACAATATGGACCAAAATCTCTGCGGAATATTTCCAGAACCTTGTTGAATCTATGCCACGAAGAATTAAGAATTAAAGTGTTTCCAACCTGGTACTAGGAAGTAAAGTGGCCTGTGAGTGTACGTGAATATACACTCACCTAAAGGATTATTAGGAACACCTGTTCAATTTCTCATGAATGCAATTATCTAATCAACCAATCACATGGCAGTTGCTTCAATGCATTTAGGGATGTGGTCCTGGTCAAGACAATCTCCTGAACTCCAAACTGAATGTCAGAATGGGAAAGAAAGGTGATTTAAGCAATTTTGAGCGTGGCATGGTTGTTGGTGCCAGACGGGCCGGTCTGAGTATTTCACAATCTGCTCAGTTACTTGGATTTTCACGCACAAATATTTCTAGGGTTTACAAAGAAAAAGGGAAAAACATCCAGTATGCGGCAGTCCTGTGGGCGAAAATGCCTTGTTGATGCTAGAGGTCAGAGGAGAATGGGCCGACTCATTCAAGCTGATAGAAGAGCAACTTTGACTGAAATAACCACTCGTTACAACCGAGGTCTGCAGCAAAGCATTTGTGAAGCCACAACACGCACAACCTTGAGGTGGATGGGCTACAACAGCAGAAGACTCCACCGGGTACCACTCATCTCCACTACAAATAGGAAAAAGAGACAACAATTTTCACAAGCTCACCAAAACTGGACAGTTGAAGACTGGAAAAATGTTGCCTGGTCTGATGAGTCTCGATTTCTGTTGAGACATTCAGATGGTAGAGTCAGAATTTGGAGTAAACAGAATGAGAACATGGATCCATCATGCCTTGTTACCACTGTGCAGGCTGGTGGTGGTGGTGTAATGGTGTAGGGGTTGTTTTCTTGGCACACTTTAGTCACCTTAATGCCAATTGGGCATCATTTAAATGCCACTACCTGAGCATTGTTTCTGACCATGTCCATCCCTTCATGACCACCATGTCCATCCTCTGATGGCTACTTCCAGCAGGATAATGCACCATGTCACAAAGCTCGAATCATTTCAAATTGGTTTCTTGAACATGACAATGAGTTCACTGTACTAAAATGGCCCCACAGTCACCAGATCTCAACCCAATAAAGCATCTTTGGGATGTGGTGGAACGGGAGCTTCGTGCCCTGGATGTGCATCCCACAAATCTCCATCAACTGCAAGATGCTATCCTACCAATATGGGCCAACATTTCTAAAGAATGCTTTCACCACCTTGTTGAATCAAAGCCACGTAGAATTAAGGCAGTTCTGAAGGGGGTCAAACACCGTATTAGTATGGTGTTCCTAATAATCCTTTAGGTGAGTGTATCATGAATATATTTAGAGGAAGCTACATCATCAATGAATGCATGAAGTTCATGTGCTTTAGGGTTAGTAATGAAAACAAATATTATATGTACAACTTTGAATATTTCCTGATAATGATCACGCCACTTTTGCGAAGAGAATTTGTAAAGGCATGCATATATTATCAGTACCTTTTCAAGGTTTGACTTAATTATTAGTCTATTGTGAGTAATTAGACCAATCAAGTGGAGCTTTTCCATGGTGACCATGGCAACGGGAACACAAACGCATATATCCTGATTAAGAGTGTTCACATCCTTAAATCCAGGAAGTGAACAAATGATGTACTTCAGCAGTCGCTACTCTGGTACTAATCTAGTAATCTCATTTACTCATTGATTGCGTTCTGTTGCGGTCTAAATCAAAAATGGCAAAGCAGTTCATTTTCTTTTAAAAATCTGATTTTTTTTGTGTTAATTTAGATGTGCATGTGTATGTAATTAGTTATAGTGCCTTTTAATCTTTAATAATGGGTTTCCTTTAGTTGAGCTTAATCCCAGCCACATGTTCAGATGTTTAAACATCAGATCAGTTACGCAGGCACATTCATTAAAGTGGATTTCTTTAAAGTGAGACACAAAGAATTAAAATTAAAGCATGTTCAGAAAATGAATGGACAAATATACAGATAGAGTTGTAAAGTGCAAGACAATCAAATATATATATATATATATATATATATATATATATATATATATATATATATATATAAACCCATTTACTAACTTGACAATTCCAAATCCACCATTTTGGTTCATGATTTTTCACCCAACGCAGTTCAAAATATTTAACTTAAGACACCACAATGCATCTCATTGCACATTATTTTTCTGATAGAATGTTTAAAAGAAATGCTTCATGCATTCACATTTCCAAATGGAAAAGGCAAGCGCATTTGTGTGTTTCAAAAAGGTAGCAGTTTTAAGGTCTGTGACTGTGTGACAGAGAGTGAACTAAAGTACGAGTGCATTTGTGTGTAATTAAAACAAGTGATTATTTTACGCTGGGATTATCCTGGAGGTCCAGCTGGTCCGTGGAGGATTTGAACACCCTCGCCCTGGGCTGGAGAAAGGGCAAACTCCCAGGGGATGCAGCCAAATTGGCTCCCTAACCAAGAGCCGAGAGCACGAATCTATGCAGACGTTACAAAATCAACAAAAAACTGCCCCGTTGCTGAGCATGAAGCACCTGTTTTTGTTCCCAGTAAAGAAAGACTGTTCAAAATGGTGTTTAATGTTCAAAGACAGACAGTAGCTTCTTATAGACCCAGCTCTTTGATGTTTAAGAAGAGATAAAAACTTAGAAAAGGCCAAGAAAACCTTGTCTTTGCTGCTAAACTCCTACCTATACAGCTATATAGTTCTGCTTCTATGTCGACTTTTGATATTTAACACAGAGGAACCACAAAATAAATGCAATAAACCATAAAGTCCTTAACTCAATAACCCCAAGAAGTCAAAATGAGAGTTTTAATCTATAATTGTTAACTTAGCCATATTACCAACCTACTCCTAAATGCTGAAAAAATAAACCTTTCACAGATTACAAATTCAACGCTTCTTATGTCAAAATGCACAATAATATTTTCTTGTTTGCTAGACTGTATAGAAACAATTTCAGTTAAAATGCTGTCTAGAATTGGAATGTTCCTTGTAGGAACTAAAAATCATAGTTCCCTTTCGAGGGAACTCACACTGCGTCGATAACGACACTTTGGAGCGTTCCCCAAAGTGTCGTTATCGACGCAGTGTCTCGTTCCCTTTCTCAGGGAACAAGGGTTACAGTCGTAACCTGAGACGTTCCTTTTCAAGGGAACTCGCACTGCATCGATACTGAGACTTTGGGGAACACCCCAAAGTGTCGTTATCAAAGTGGTGTCTCGTTCCCTTTCTCAGGGAACAAGGGTTACAGTCGTAACCCGAGACATTCTAAACTACTGGCATTTTAAAACACAGGATATGCCCTTCAATATGTCATGCCACAAGCATCCTGTTTCATTATAAGAAGTCACAGGTAGGAAAAATGCATTCGTCAAACAATTATTTGTTAATTATATAATTCTTAGCATTCAATTGATTCCCAATTTGTGTGATACACAGCAGAAGAGCAAGCGTATCTACATAACGTGACAAAATTAGATCACAAATGTGTGACTGTCATCTATACATCAGTCCATCTCTTAAAGGCTTATAATTTTTGTAAAATGTACCCATGGGAATTTTTTTATTGTATTTTATGTTATTCATAAATACCCCATAAAATTTAATACAACATTTTGTGGAAAGGAGAACCTTGTTTCATAAAAAAGGAGTAGAATATCTTGTTGAACACAGCAACTGATATACCTGTACATGTGTGTTGTTGATACATCTGTACTTTTCTTCCCATTCGCTTATGTACATTATATTGGTAAACATAATTAAAATGACACAGAAATTCATTTGATGCATGTGAATTCATATTCATTATTCATGAAAAACAGTGATTAGGGTATACACTCTATAAAAAACAATGCTGAGTTGTTTCAACCTATCTTTGGGTCAAATATTGACCATTGGGTTTGTCCATATTTGACCCAAAGATGGGTTGAAACAACCCAGCATTTTTTTTTTTTAGAGTGTATGGTTAAAATGTGTATTCTATCTGCAAATATCAGTCATATTATTCGGACATGTATAGCATGCATGTTTACCAATAATTAGGATACCCTAGTATTTCCATGTGCCACATATTGACATGCTTCAGTAAAAATGCTCTTGAATAAAACAAGGTAATTTTTAGCTAATTCAGATTTTGTATTATAAATAGTTGTATATTCAGTTTAAGTCAGCATAAAATGAGTGACACAAGATATTTAACCCAAAACAATTTTGGGTGATACTACTATAGATTTTTTTTATCCATTGGGAATTGATTGAATTATTAAAAGTGGGCGTTGCATATCAAAATGGAGCAAAGCAGTAGGAGAGAAGGGATACATGACATCATCCTGAAAAGGAAAGTTGATACATTTTGAAGAAAGATTACATAGACAGGTTCATTCTTTGGAATAACGTGCGCCAAATGTGCACAATAAATAATGACTTAAATAGTCAATTTGGATTTCATATTGATCTTTTTAAACAATTTCCTGCCTGTGTTCAACAAGAAAAACAAATTCACCAAGCACTCTAGTCATTTAAACGGCTTTTTCTTGCACCTGTTACTCTAAAATCACAGTCACTCTCCTCAAGTGTAAAAAAGTGATAACATTCCTCACTTAATCCTGAGCAACGGTAAACTCTGCTTAGATTCTGTAATCCTGGGAAACACTATATGTGGCCTGTTAAGC
The DNA here is from genome assembly GCA_037194245.1 of Opsariichthys bidens. Lineage (NCBI taxonomy): Eukaryota > Metazoa > Chordata > Actinopteri > Cypriniformes > Xenocyprididae > Opsariichthys > Opsariichthys bidens. The sequence continues at coordinate 10,918,678 of CM074303.1, forward strand.
TTTATCGGAAACAATCAAAATAACATCTGTGCAGTATATTACAGTTGCGATATGTGCAACGCATCAGAGCTGAAGTACATTCTCTACCTGAAAGGTTAGCGTGTACATCCTCACTTTGATATATCCATGTATTTTTGTCTGTTTATGATGCCATGCCATAATTTATGACAAAACAACATAGGTTGTCCAGGTTGTTGACGTCCTTGCAGATTAAAAAAGTGAAATCTTGTTTGCGTTTGGATTCTTCCCCATTAGACACATCCAAACGAAGTAAAAAAGCAAGCAAAGATGGTCCACTTAGAAAAGAGTTCCTAAAGAAAGGTCTCTTCATACGTCTCTGATTTATGAGGCTCACCGGATCTGGAGTCCGATATTAGCATCTTGAAATGGTCACTAGGATCCCTTGTTGCAGCCTCATAGGATGGCGGAGAGGAAGCCGAGTACAGCGTCCCCGCCGGTGGCCCCCTCTCCGGACCGTAGTGCTCTTTAATCATAGACGCTATGAGTCCTTCACGTTCCGGAGCACCATCCTCTTCTGACCAGGGTGTGTTTTTGTTTATATGCCTGTACAAGTAAGAAGCCTGCTTCATTTGCCGTCTAACTAGGTGCCCTCTATAAGCACGCTGGATCAGGGTTGCCGAAATCTCCTCCTGCTTGCGTCGGAGCGTGGTGGTGATGGGCTCGTGGGATAACTTGGAAGGGTTCGCCATCATGAACTTCTCCTCCATTTGTTGCTTCAAAGCATCCATTTCTCCGGTTTCCCCGAGGACCCGCTTGGTGAAGGCGAACAGGATGTCCAGGCAGTGGATCCTGTCGCCGCTGACCATGGGAAGGTCCATATGGACGAGCTTGATTTTGTTGGGTTTGGCGATTCTCAGAGGTTCCGAAAGGCTGTCGGCGAAACTGGACAGTTTGGAGTACTCGATGAAGTGTGTGGCCTCGACGTCGAACTTCTCCCAAACCTCGTAGAACATCTCAAAGTCGTCCTCGCTCAGAGGTTCTGTGCTCTCCTCGGTGGCCACGCTGAAGTTTTCCAGAATGATGGCGATGTACATGTTGACCACGATCAAGAAGGAAATGATGATGTAGCTGACGAAGAAAGTAATCCCTACTGGGGGGTTGCCGCAGTTGCCCTTAGTATTGGTTCCTGTGTTGACGAAATTCGAGCTGCACTCTTCCGGAGAGTTGTTCAGAATGGGATCCAGTAGGTTATCCCAACCAGCCGATGTGGTGATCTGGAAAAGGCAGATTATGCTGTTCCCGAAGGTTTCGAAGTTGAACATGTCGTCAATCCCACCCTGCTTCTTTATGTAGGCAAAGTTCGCCATGCCAAAAATGGCATAGATGAACATGACCAGGAAGAGCAGGAGGCCGATGTTAAACAACGCCGGCAGCGACATCATTAAGGCAAAAAGTAACGTCCTTATTCCTTTAGCTGCTCGTATCAGTCGGAGAACTCGTCCTATTCTTGCCAACCGGATCACTCGAAACAAAGTCGGGGACACAAAGTATTTTTCTATTATGTCAGCAAGGACAATTCCTGTGAGGAAAGACAAACGAAGAACAGAAATCAACATATGCAATGAAAAATCTTTTGAAGAATTGAGAAATGGCACTATGAACATCTCAGATCACATCAACCCCGTTGAAAAGACCAGCTGGTGTTTCTGCCAAGTTTTTTTTAACTAAATTAAACCAGCAAAACCTCTTTGGCTTCACCATAATGGTGAGCAGATAGACCAGTACCAAAGCACTAACTAGTATAAACCAAGTTGGTCTTTTCAGAAGGGAACGTATCTTACATCAGCCACACGCACCACTTACCAGACTGGAAAGTCGTGCACTTACCAACGATGGACAGAATGACAACAACAAAGTCAAATATGTTCCAACTAATGGTGAAGAAATAACAGCGGAGGGCAAAAATCTTGATGAGGCATTCGGTAGTGAAGATGACGATGAAGACCAGGTTGATGTTATTGAGGACGTACTCCATGCGATCAGATTGTTCATCGGTCTCGACCATCATGGTTATCATGTTGAGGATAATGAGCATCATGATGGTGATGTCAAAGGCTTGCTTGGACACCAAGTCAAAGAAGAATCCTTGTAGAATGTTCTAGATGGAAATGTGTTTATGGTGAGAAATTAGAAAGGGCATTTGTTAGGACATCGATTGTGAACTTTTAGTCGATGAAGACCACCATCTTACCACTGGTCTGGGAATTGGCTTCTGTGGCTTTTTGGATCCAAGTTTCTTCATCGCGTTGTAGTACTTTTTCTGCTCTTCGGTCATGAATATATCCTGGCCACCTTTAGTACAGAGAACAGCCAGCTGCTATTATTTTCACAGAACAAATTAAATGTAAATGAAATGCTTCGGAAAAAGAAGTAAATCTTAAACACCTATCATTCGTTTCTGTTGATTGAAGTTGTCAATGATGACACCGATGAACAAATTCAAGGTAAAGAACGATCCAAAGATGATGAAGATGACAAAGTAGAGGTACATGTAGAGGTTTATCTCTTTGACGGGCTGCTCCTCAACCTGACAATAAACAAGAAAAAAACGAAACACGTTTTTTTAGACGTCTAATCTCTTAAAATGGAGTTTCTTCAATGGTTCCATTAGGTCAGTGGTTCTTAACCTTGTTGGAGGTACTGAACCCCACCAGTTTCATATGCGCATTCACCGAACCCTTCTTAATAGGAAAAAGCGGGGCGTGTCATCACGAATCATATGAGTCGGGTGTGTGTCTTGACCTCCAACGAACCCCTGGGGTTCGATTGAACCCAGGTTAAGAACTACTGCCTTAGGTGAACCCCCCCCTTTTTTTTTTTAATCAAGAAAGATTTTTCTTGCATTGAGTTACTATTTATTTCTCTGGAGTTTCTCGTTAAATTTGGCTTCTTAATGCACCATAGATTGACTTTCTTTTTTCGTAACTAGATTGCAGTTTAAGACTAAATATGTAAAAAAAATAATTTTTATGCAAACACTTGTTAGGGTTCCATTTGTTAACATTAGTTGGGACCTTATTGTAAAATGTGTAGCTTCACTTTTAAGCTTCTAGCTTAAAAGTGTTCTTCTTTTGTGTGTTTGCATGCCACTCATTAATTTTAGCAATGAAAAAAACATGCTTACTCCACGGGAATCTACGGCGGCATACATGATTTCCATCCAGCCTTTGAATGTTGCCTGAAAAGCAAAATATTACAGTATTTAATCGTTCAAAATGTAGATCTAAAAGAGAAAAATTGTCAATTTATTCAAATATATGTTCTGCTTCTAGGCGAGCACAATTCTTTCAATGCCTGACCGTAGCAAAACCTGACTTTTTAGTCTGAGGTAATTATGCATTTACGTGTCATTTCTTCTGAAAGACAAAGAGTGACTCACCAAGAGTCAGCATGAACGCTATTAAGCTAGGCCATTTTGGGATGTCGTTGCCATGGTTACAGAAATTATAACCTGTGGTGGTTTGAGATACTGTTCCTTGAGGTAAATGATAGGTTAAGGCCCAGCGAGGAGTTGCAGGGCCCTGAAGAACTCTGGTTGCTTGGCTACCTTAACAAATATGAGGGATGATTCTACAGCGCAATCACCGAAAGTGTTTCTTGGACTTTAGAATTTAAGAATTAGCTCCCTCTCAGTTAATGAATGTGAATTTCAATTTGCCAGAACAATGGAATGAAATTACAAAAGAGGAATTTATCAACCTGTGATTCAAAGACAGTTAAATTTATAGTTCTATCACAAGTTTTGCGACAAACATAAATAATCACATCATTCATTTTGTCTATGATGTGTAAAATAAATTTTTCCTAAACTGAAATATTCCCTTGCACTTAGTTCAATACCAAAACTATAAATACTAATTCATTTTTAATGGTTTAAAGTGAAATAAAAAATCAACAAATAATTTGAAACTTTGTTGGATGTAATATTTGTATTGATATTTGATATTAAATATTAAAATGAAAAAAAAAAATGTATATTTCGTGTTTGATAATGTAACATTATTTAAAACTAAACTTACAGCGGCATTCCATTTTTATTCCAATACTTTCCGAGTTAGAATTCTCCATCCTGTTTGCCAGTTCTGAATGGAGCACAACCTGAAAACACTCACCACCTGCAGAAGCGAGAGGTAGCCAAGTCCCACGTTGTCGAAGTTAACTTTCACTTTTGTCCAGTAGAACTGGGTGTCGTTCATGGACTGGCAATCAGTCTTGTTGTTGACCAGGCTTACATTGTGGATGTAGCCTGTCCTGTTGACACATTTCCCGAATTTCCCAGCGAAAAGATTGACGCCCATGATGCTGAATATGAGCCAGAAGATCAGGCACACCAGCAGTACGTTCATGATGGACGGGATGGCCCCGATCAGTGCGTTCACCACCACCTGAACAACAGGAATCAGGATATGATGCCATGCAGAAAGCAATCATAATGTGACTGCAAGTGAGAGACAGCAGTGCTCGATCACACAAGAAATTTACACTGAAACGTTCTGCTAAATAACAAATTCAGGCATATTCTGCAGTTCTCAAGACATGCAAATTGAATTTAATCATAGTCTGATAACACAGCCCTGATCCGATTTACAAAAAGGCCTAATATTACCAAAGACTTTACATATACAAAGCACTCGTGTTACTATAGAGTGGTGCAGAGATGACGCTGAAGAACTGAAGACTAATTTTGACACTAGATTTTCCTATGGGGTTCTATAATGAGTTTTTTCTCTAATTTATGATCAGGGTTGTGGAGTAACGAAATACAAGTAACTTAGTTACGTATTTAAAATAGAAAATTTGAGTAACTGTATTTCATTTTAAATGGGTGGTAATCAGATTACAGTTCCATCTGAAAAGTGTTTTAGATTACCAAAGTGATTACTTTGAGTTTTAATGTCATTTAAACAGCGATTGGTGATTCTCTGACTCTGACCGTCTGAAAAAGCGGAGTTCAGTTTCATGTTTTTGACTTTTTTCATGTTTTGTTGTTTGTGAGTCATTTTATAATTCACTCGTCACTTTTTCCCCTCATAATTGTGAGTTTGCATTTCAAAATTCTGACTTCTTTTTCTCAGAATTGCGAGATTTAAACTCAAAATTGCAAGTTATGAAGTCAGAATTGGGAGATATAAACTTTTTCTTGCAATTGTGAATTTAGTATGTGAGTTTATAGCTCATATTTTTGGCTTTTCTCAATATTGTCAGTTAATATCTCATAATTCTGACTTTTCTCAATATTGTGAGTTTATATCTCATAATTCTGACTTTATAACTCACAATTGCAACTTTATATCACGCAATTCTGAGGGAAAAAGTCAGAATTGTGAGATAAAAACTTGCAATGACCTTTTTTGTGTTTGTTCCACACTTATTAGTATTCCAAAGTATTTAGATTAAGTTCCTAAACTTGAGTAATGTAACGAAATCCGTTACAAATGACTTTTTAAAGAATGTATTCTGTAATCTGTAGTGAAATACACTTTAAAAGTAACCGACCCAGCCCTGTTTATGAGTGAGACAAAGTATGTGGTAAACATAACTTGACAACATGTTGTTCTACGATGTCAATTACACACACCCAGGGCTTGACAGTAAATCCTGCCAACCCTATCACCACCCCAAAATTAGTAAGAAACACATATTGGATTCAATTCAGCAAATATGATGCAGGGCGGTGAAATCTGACTGAACATGCTTTATAACACAGAGAGAGTTGAAGCAAATCTTACCCGCATTCCTTCAAATCTGGACAGGGCCCTCAGGGGCCTCAGAGCTCTGAGAGTCCTTAAAGATTTAATGGCCCCAAAGTCCGAGTAGCCCAGAGAGTTAGCAACCAAGCTAATCAAAGACACCTGCAATAGGAGAAAACACAGAATTTAAAAAATAAAATACTTATTTTTTTTAGAATTCTTATTAATATTATTACCTCTCTGAGTGGCTTTTTATATTAAATGGACAATCTAAAAAGTGGAATAAAAGATGGAAAGTTGACTATGTGTTATATAAATAAAAAAAAAATGAGCAGCTGGCGATGCTATTTCAAAGCAGCATCAAATAACCAGAAATATTGACACATGTTTTGACCTAAGAAATATTTATGCATTTTTGGGACACATTTATCGGGGCATATAAATCAGATCGTAATTATGTTTCCACTCTATTCTACAGTCAAAGTCGACAGACAGTGTAGAACAGAATGGTCTTCTGGTCATGATTTTGGTCGATGAGGTGAAATGAAGACAAAACATGGACAAGTATGCACATATGTACACATATGTGTATATACCCACATACTCAACTATATATGCATAATCAATATGCATATATATAAAATAGAGTGAGGTTTTATAAAGAATTTGGGTTTTTCTTTTGAACAATTTCTTTTGATCAAAATTTTCTTAATAATGTGGTTTTCATCAGTCCAAACAATATTCTGAGTTCCCAATTAGGATATTGTTTCATAGTATGGCTTATTAAATTGAATAGTCCCAAGAATAATCAGTTCTTTATAAAAAACTATTTCTATAGTTTTCCTTGTCACTGCAATATATCTAAAGAAGATTTTTCTGTGCAATCGGCTCTAAGACAAAACGTCAAAAGACGTGAATAAACGAAATAAACTTTACAATGCAGACTTTAGATTCAATTTACACGACTCACTGTAATGTACGTTTACGGTTTTATTGACAGTCCTAAATGTAACTGATCTTCTCCAGATAATTCTTCAATACAATGTTCTGATATAAAGGCCAAGGTCCTGTAAAGATACTTATCAAACATGGACAAAATTATAGGTCGAAATAAATTGCTGACAGAGAGACGGTGGCATTTATATCTGGATGAGAAGAGAACTGCAGCTGAGATACAGATGTGAGCCTCTGCTCACCTCTGACCTTTGAACTATGAACTTACCCTATCATTAAAGGTGTGTGTGGAGATCTGTGTGGGTCACATGAGCATCAGGTGAGACACACTCACACAATCTGCTTGTTTAGTTGAGCTACTCCAGATGCGTGTACACGTATTTTGAGCGAGAGATGCATTTCCGTAACGTCTTAATTTTGACACACTGTACAATCTGCCATAAATGTTTGAGGTATTGTGAAAATGGCAGTAACACAAAACCATAAAAACACAACAAAAACTTTCAAATGAAATCTTCTATGTCCCTAATGTAATTTAGGTATTGCAACAAGTTATTACATTGCTTGAAAATGTAAACAGCCAACAGTAAGAATAATGAACTATATTATTTGTGGAGGAATTCTAAAAAAAATTTGAACATTAGTGGGTTTTTTTATATGTCAAATTGCTGTTGTAGACATTTTGTTATTTTTCCATGATCACGGACACTACGCTTCGCATTAGTTTTGGTAACATAACTTTAACAAACAGCCTTCACTGTAACAAATTCTTTATTTTTACAGTTTTCTAGCCAGAAAATGAAGAATTCCTTATGTTGGACCAGTTAGAATATCTAGTTTTTCTTTATAACAAAATATATTGTTACACTAAATGTTATATTAAATCTAATATAGTCACTCTTAAATGTTTAGTTCACCCAAAAATGAAAAATCTGTCGTTAATTCGTCACCCTCATGTCGTTCTACACCCGTAAGACCTTCGTTCGTCTTCAGAACACAAATTAAGAGATTTTTGATGAAATCCGATGGTTCAGTGAATCCTTTAAGATAATGAACACTTTCAGATGTCCAGAAAGACACTAAAACATATTTAAAACAGTTCATATGGTTTAACCTTAATATTATAAAGCGACGAGAATACTTTTTGTGCGCCAAAAAAAACCTAAATAACGACTTTTCAACAATATCTAGTGATGGACGATTTCAAAACACTTGAAATCTTTACGAATCTTTTGTTTTGAATCAGTGATTCGGTTCGCGTATCAAAGTCACGTGAAATATTGAAATTTCGAATCACTTAAGATGTAACGAAGCCTCGTTTACTGAAATCACGTGACTTTGGTGCTCTGAACCACTGATTCGAAACAAAAGATTCGTAAAGTGTTTGGAAATCGTCCGTCACTAGATATTGTTGAAAAGTCATTATTTCGTTTTTTTGCCGCACAAAAAGTATTCTTGTCGCTTTATAATATTAAGGTTGAACCACATGAACTGTTTTAAATATGTTTTAGTGTCTTTCTGGACATCTGAAAGTGTTCATTACCTTAAAGGACTCATTGAGCCATCGGATTTCATCAAATATATCTTAATTTGTGTTCTGAAGATGAACGAAGGTCTTACGGGTGTAGAACGACATGAGGGTGAGGAATTAATGGGGTTTTCACAGTTCTGCTATAGAAAAAACATTTTTGGTCCCCCAAAGAACCTTTCAGTGAACAGTTCTGAAAAGAACCATTTTTTTCTTAGTTTGTAGAACATTTTACCAATCTTAAGAACCTTTTTTCACTATAAAAAGGAACTTTTTTGGAATGAAGAGGTTCATTGGATGTTCATCATAGATCTATCAATTCCAATAAAGAACCTTTATTTTTAAGAGTGTATGTTATACTAAATATACATCTTAGTAACGTCTTGGCTTAAACTAAACGATCCAAGTCTACCGGATCGAAACGCAAGCGTTCAACCCTGATCCAGCATTCCACTAGAGAAGATTCTTCTACTCACATCCACAATCAGGAAGTCCAGCCAGCACCAGTAATTGGTGAAGTATTTCTTAAAGCCGTACGCGATCCACTTCAGAAACATCTCCAGCACGAAGATGTAGCTGAACACCTTGTCAGCATATTCCAACACCACCTTCACCACCTTCCGCTGTTCTATGTAAATGTCTTCAAATGCCTGTTAGAAGAAGAATATCAAAACATAATAAGAACAGGAAACTTGATTCTGATGAATCCAGCGACGCATTTAATCACAATACGGGCATATTTAAAGGTCCGCTATGTAACTTTTGGCTCTCTAGCAGTTAATAAACAAAACTGCATGCATCTTGTGGAAGAACATTGAAGCCGGAGCTACTTCTCTCTGTTTATGTATATGATGAGTCACACTGGGACTGGGATACTGTCTGAAATAGTCATTATGAACACTTATATAGGCGTATAGCCTGTTATGATTCAGGATAAGACAAGAACACTGTTTGGAGGATGAATTCACGGTAAATTTTGAACAAAAAAGTTACATAGTGTGCCTTTTAATGCTATAATGTATACAGTAAACGAATGGTTAAAGTTGACCGGTCAGCTTTGTTCCTCACCAGAGCTCCACTACTGAGGAGGATCATGAAGATGATGAAGGTCTCGAACCAGCTGTGCTCTACAATCTGATAGCACGTCTTCCTCAACCTCCACCACATCTGGCCCAAACCTCTCGTTGTGTTTATATTACAGCACTTACAGCGCTTCATACAGACTGGAGAGATACAGAGAGATGGTTTTGATGGTCACAGGAGAACAAATGCTGTGAGTCTCGTTTCGTGTTTTATTTGCTTACATTGAGGGAAACACTCTTCTGGTTCCATGACGTCATCTGCCATCTCAGAATATTCCTCCTCATCTTCCCCAGGCTTCCTCAGGTCCACGGTACTTCCTTCAGAGAGGCTGATGACTTCCTGTGGAATGAGGTAGCAACGCTTGCATTACAGTCTCTTTTGCTCACCAAGGCTGCATTTCATACGGTGAAATATTACAATATCAAATATTTTTTTTGAATATATTTTGAAACCTGAATTTTCAGTATCATTACTCCAGTCTCAGTGTCACGTGATCCTTCAGAAATCATTCAAATATGCTGAAGGTTTCTTCTTATTATCAATGCTGAAAACAGTTGCTTCACTTTTTTTTTTTTTTTTTAATTCTTTGATGAATAGAAAGTGCGTTTATTTAAAAATGAACCCAAACTTTTGAAAGAGAGTGTACAGTAAAATAACAGTTATACATGCCGGATTTGTCCAAACGTTTTATTTCGACTAAGTTGTCAACGTTACCAAGTGGTCATTGATTAAGATTAAGTTATTTCAACTATATCCTGTTTGGTATTCTGAATTGGACAGTCTTTACCAAAATGGTGTCCAGATGATCTTCATTACAATATACACAAAACTGGCAGAATACATTTTTAATATTTAGACAGTTAGACTGCACCTTTATTTCTTTTAAATGATTTATCCGTGCGCTTAATTATTCTTTAAAAATTCATGATTCCCTCATAATCTTTAATCAAAAAGATTAATCTCCCTCTCCATCTGTGATGACATGTTTACTGAAGCGAGGGCGGGGCAACCTGTCACTCACATGAGATCGACCAATAGCAAACCGCAACCATCCAATCGATTCCACATGGACAAAATCAAGTCCCACCCTACATTTTTTCCTTGTTCGAGAAGCCGTTTTGACTCGGATACACAATATGGAAGAAAAGACTACCGCGATTTTTAATGCCGACTTTAAAACACAACTTTGCCAAGGATTTTAGCATTATGCTCTGAGTTTTCCTGAGAAGTTTGGAAACAGAGCCACCTAGTGCTACTTCCCCATAAGATGATCTTAAAACCTTGTGCGGACATGTAATTTATGACCCATCTGAGTTTTGCAAAGCTACATCATGTTCATTCTTCGTCTAATGCTTAATCCAACGCATATGCTACCATTTAGATGCTTCGCCTCACATATACTGGTATTATATCTGATAATTAAGTGTATCTTTGCACATATAAGCCAGAATATCAACACTGATTGAAAAAACCTCTGGGTTTGGCATGGAAAACACAGACAGCTAATAGAACGCATGCATCCCAAGATACATATGGCGCGACACTAGCATATGCATCTAATCCACGAGTGCACAAGTCAAGGTCAGTGATCTCCAGTATAATCTGAGATGGCAAGAGAGAGCTGTTCTAAATCTTCCTGAATACACACTCGTTCTCCTTGTTTCTTTCTCTACGTAGGCAGTGGGTCTTCTTAATACAATTCTGATGAGATTTTCCCTGCATGTGATGGCAACATATTTAAAATGATTTACAGAGATTACTGGTCCAAAGGTGCCAGCACAATCCAATAGTGCTGTTTACATAATCCCACATTACGAGGCGAGCAGTGTGTGTGTGTGTGAGAGAGAGAGAGAGACTAGAATACTCTTAAATTCGTCAAAAATAAGACATCAAAATGGTTTTGGTCGAAGTTTGCATCTGAACAATGCCGGGAAGTTCATCCTGGGATGCTTTTTAAGTTGTATTGAAAAAGTTTTTCCATGTTTGATGCACACTAGAGCTGCACGATTCATCGCAAAGGCTGCGATTATTTAATGCGCGGCTTGTCAGAGCTGTACGGCTCTGTGATCAGCAGTAAATGCTTCTCCATCTGAAAGCCAGCGGGCGCTCTCGCGCAGAAACTCAAAATATGCAGCGGGAGAAGAAGATAACGTGTGACATATCGCTGTGGCTAAATAAACAGAAGATTGAAACGCTTTGATCGATTAAACATGGATAATAAACACACGACTGCCTTATTCTACGTAAGAAGCCTCATCATCTCACAGAAGGATGTTCAACTGACGCTATGAAGTGAGTTTGGAGAAAAAACATGTTATTAAATGTTGTCTTTTGTTGGACAAGATGTTTGACGTGCGTTGCTTTTTCAAATGTACATCATAAGTGTCTCAAACTCGCAGTGCTTTCAGATGAATCAGCATTTGGAGCCGTACTTCACTGACAAGCTGCGCATAAAAAAATAATCTTTGAGATTTCATAATCGCGTTTAAGCGATAATCACTGAATCAGTTCAACGTTATTTTTATTAACTCCATTTATCGTTGATTTTGATCTTTAAAACTTTGCAGAGCTTTTACTTTCACAAACAGCTATATATGAAAGGTAATCTCCGAAAAAGCATAATAGAACTTTAAAAGGCCTTGTTCCAAACGTCGTCTTGTGGTCTCATAGACTTCATTTGCAAGTCTCACCCCAAAGCACGCTTGCAGCCAATGTTGTGAAGTTTACAGTTCAAATAAGTCACAACAAGATGTGTCTATGCTGTCAACAATGATGCCACATAATCTTGACACGCCATATTAGAATAGGCTCTAGCATAGAGATTTGAGAGGTGCAGCAAATAGCTTTTGGAAAATGGCGTTTGGAATATAACGCTGTTGTATGGACTACTTTTTGTGGTATTTTTTTGATGCACCATTCCACCATTTCATATTCGCATTCCCCGTACTCCTCTCCGCAGCCTACTGCTCTACGTGCTCTACTGTATGGCGTGCCTGGTGGGTTCACCTTGTCTGCTTTGCAGCTTATCAGCTTATAAATCTGGATGCCCCCCCCCCCCCACGTATACGGCCACTGACTCGCTTCCTCACACGTGTCATATCATATCATCTCTCTGACCTCTGACACCACTCGTTCGTTTGAGCTCCCAGCCTCTCACAAAAGGGATAAACAAATGAACGATTATAGGCAGTATATGAAGGATTTAAGTTTATATATCTAACTAGTCTGAGTCATTTGTTTTTTGTTTTGTTTTTTGTTCTTTTAGAAATCCAGACATTTAAATTTAACAGTGTTAGATGGCATTACTGAATATCAATATGCAAATGAACTTGCTTGTCTGTTGTTGAATTCAAATTTGTGGACACCAATTAAAATTTTTCATTTAATTTCTTAAAAGTTCAGATGTTCAATTTCATTTCGTTTAGCTCGATGCACTAAAAAATAAAAACTGTATTAAAAATAAAACTAATAAAAATGACCAAAATATGCAAAATTACTTAAAAAAACTAAAAAATAAAATGATGGCGTATATAAATACAAACAAATTTTAAAATGATAATAAAAACAATAATAGTGTCTTAAAGAAAGTGAATCAACCAACTGATTCAAATCACTTGTTTTGACCCATGCATCAAAAAGAACCATCTCATATGAGTCATTTGCTTGTGAATCAACCTAACGAACCAAAGTGCCCACACTAATACTAATAAATCAGCTCTAATAACATCTCACCGGTTTCTGCTCTTCATCCACTGATGACACTGTGTCTTCTTCATCCTCCTCCTCGAGAAATTCCACGTCCGACTCTCCTGGTGCGATGGGCACGCAGATGGTGAGGTTGGGATTGGTCATGTAACTTTCCTGTCCTTCTGGAATAATGTACTTCTCTCCATACGGCCCTAAACTTCCCAAACCACCGTTGCAGTCAGCATGGTTCTCTTTCAGGGGCGCCTGCACCTCCTTGGCCTTCCGTCTGTGCCATGCCAGGTTCCCGTTGAAGAGGTCTTTGATGGTGTTCAGCAGCCAAGTGAAACCGGACTGGATTCGAGCGATGGCTATCTGGAGGTTGTTCATTTCTCCGTCTTCATCGGGCGCTGACAGATTATCAGAGCTGAAAGAGCTCAACAACAGGGCCAGAAACAGATTCAACACCTAGAGGGAAACCAAGAATGCAGATCTGTAAGCAAATTCTATGACTTCTGGCAATGTTCAAAGTGGGATGAGTATTTCTGATGTTACAGCTGTGCACAGCGGTACATTTACTGAAACGGCAGAAAATCTTTATATCTGACTAGGATATACGTGAGCACAGCAACAAACAGTTGTTGATCTAAATACCTTCAGTTACATCAACAGTTTCCACGGCAGACCTCATACGTCAAGCCCTTGTTTTATTGCTGGATTGTCAACAGCTTACAAAAATGTCCCATGTTCATAACAGGCTTTTATCCTGCAGTCTGGTCTATCGCAAGAGCCACTTTGTGGGTTGCTATGGAAACCTGATTAGTTGCACTCTGGCCTTTAATCACACAGCAAAGATAATCCCAAACTGACTTGTGTCAAGTGAGAAGGAGATTCACAGATCTTTGAGGTGGCTTGAAGTGGTCAATGTGAGCTATTGGTATTTAGAAAATAGGAGCATGAAATTTTTATTTTATGCCGGTTCGAATCTCGCTCGGAGCAGATCGAGTAGAGCCGGAGGGGTTACATTTGGTGCCGTGACCCGGATGGGAGCAGCCTCTAGCATCAGTTGCCAGTGTGCTTCTTGAGGCCAGGGGAGAGAGATTTACACACGCACAGCTCTTAGTAGCTTGTCTCTGTTACACTCACTCCCCTAAACCTCACTCCCAATCCCACTTGCAGCGGGTCAAGTAGGACACGGCTACATTTGGTGCCGTGACCCGGATGGAAGTGAGGTTCAGGGGAGGTGCGGTTAAAAGAGGCAAGCTGTTAAGAGCTGTGTGTGTGTGTAAACCTCACTTCCCTGGCCTCAAAAGGCGCGCTGGCGACTGATGCTAGAGACTGCAATCCCTCCCCCTTAAGCCTCACTCGCATCTGAGTCATGGCACCAAATGAAACCCCTCTGGCAGTTTTGACAATTGTTTTCAGCTGAAAGTAGCTAAAACTGGTCACTAAACGTCGCTAGATGACGTCATACTGGCGAGTCCACTGATCTTAACATAAATATAGATTAGTGGGTGAGTCACGGAATCTAGATGAGGTTTGTCCGAGAAGTTGTAAGAAAAATCTAGTGACAAAATCTTTAATTTGGCAGCACTGCCTTCCGGTTCTACTTGACCCCCTCTGAGCGGGATTCGAACTGGCATCTCCAGCATTGAGGCCATGGAGGTGAGGTTTGCACATTCACAACTCTTAGTAGCTTGCCTCCCTCCCATCCCACTTGGAACGGGTCAAGTAGGACACGGTTACATTTGGTGCCGTGACCCGGATGGAAGTGAGGTTTAGGGGGGTGAGCGTAACGGCAAGACAGATCGACAATTTTGGACCTACAATACGTTATTGTAGTGACTTCCGTTTGAAAGTATAGATCTTCACTGAGAGACCAGCCATAACACTTCAGATGCGAGGCACTTTTTTTTGTCCTTTTCTGTCTAGTATTTCAGAAAGGACAAAGTGCCCCACAATTTTACATGTCCATGCTGTCTACCCTTTTACACAGTTTTAAAAAATGTATTGTGAATGAATTACCAGAGACAAACAGCTGCTTCTGTCGCTGTTTATGACAACATTTATAGAGTACACAAGTTGCCAATTTTGAGCAGGAAAATCCAGAAGAGGATAACAGGGCTTACTTAAGTATGCTTAAGCACAAGCCTGTGGACCTTTTGAATGCGTTTCCAAGCAACACACAACAGGGGACTTCTGGGTAAAATATTACAAGCTAAAATTTGCTGATTTTTCTTTCTTAGTGAGGGTATACATATTGTTTCAGGAAAACTTGACTTTTCTTAAGGGACCGAAGTACAGTACGTTTAATAGATTGTACTGTTGAATACCTTGGTGTCAATCATATAGTTGACAAAATGATTAAAAACAAGTATTCTATAGTGCACAAACAACTGTACAAAATATGTACAGCCACTTAAACCAACTGTATCTATCCCTCAATGGCACTTCGCACCTACCCTGAGGTTTTATTTATGTTTACAATCTGCCAAACACAGTTGGGAGTTTCATTCACAGTTTTCACAGTTTCATTCTATTCATTCAGTTTCTTCATGTCTTTTTTTAGGACAGTCATCAAGTCAAAACAGGAAAACTTAGGAAGGAAAGCTTAGTGGCGTCTTATTTTCTGGGAAAAGCCCTCATTTCTTGGAGGTATTTTCTGGTCACAACTGGATCAAGTACATCTGGGAGAATTAAGTAATGCCATCTTATACATGCCCACAATCAGATTTTTGTTAGAGTATGATGGTTTATCTTCAAAATATATATTTGAATGCAAAGAATAATGAACCAGACCTCCCAGAATACCAGTTGATAGTTTAAGACTCGAAAAGAATGCAAACTGAGCTCTGTTTTAAGATGCAAAATGTCGTTGTATGTGATCTAGTGTTTTCTTAGTTTGTCTTCAAAGGAATAATTTACCCAAAGATTCTGCATGCTTTTTTGCATACAGCAAATGTGGGTGGTAATTCTGCCAACCTCCAAAAAATACCATAAATATCATAAACATTGTCCTTGTGGCTTGCCAGTATAAAATATACATTCACTTTCTTATCAGCTTGGACACTCTGCCTTTTATGGAAGAAGACAACAGGGTCTGTAAATGATGACAAAATGTAAATTTATGGGGGAATTACCCCTTTATTTTCCTCTTTATTCAATGACTATTTAAACAAGCAGTATTTAGGTGTCCCTATTATGCTAATTTAAGGTTCCTAATTTTGTTTAGGAGTCTCCTACAATAGGTGTACATGCATCCAAGGTCAAAAAGACTTTAATTTTCTCATAATATACATTGCAGCATCACCTCTTCTCTCACAGTGTCTGAAACGATTTGATTAAGGATTCGGTCTCTCTAATCCCCCTCCTTTTTGAGGGTCTACTTTGCTTTGATTGGCCAGATGGCCCAGTCTGTTGTGATTGGTCTTCATAGTGAGTATCGGAAAAGAAATAGCCCTTCCCAAATCTGAATCTCAGCTCTGGATCTTCCTCAGCCATTGTATACACATTGATACGAACGTTTGCATCGGTTTTACAAAATTTGCTTCCGCAGGGCAGAAGACAGCATCTTCTCCACTTGTCGAAATCACAAACCAAACTCTTACAGGCCTCAAGCTACAACTACGGTGTTCAAACTATGGTTCAAAGTAGACTTTGTTCAAGGGAAGCCAATGAAGATCACAGGCTGGCATTATGCAAATTTGTTACAAACCTACAGTGGTTTGTGCAGGAAGTCAGGCTGGGCATTCCCTATGACTCGTTACAGGCAGTTCAGAAACAGTTCTTTCTTTTGGGAGAAAATAACTCCATTAATTCTGCAAGTTGATCTTTGCAAACAGCTATATAACACACCACATGAAAGATGATATTAAAAAAAAGTGCAAATAGCGTCCCGATGGCAAATGCTATTCACACTAGCTCCGCCCACCAATGTGCCACTCAACTTTTCTTTTTGTCAAAAAGACAAGAAGAAGTCAATATTTTCAGTGGCGTAGCAGTAGCAAGTTAGACTTGCAAAATTGGCTTTTAACACGATCGACGCGGGTTCAAATCCTCCTCGAATTTATTTTCCATAAAAATTTAAATAATGAAATAATTTGAATAAATATAATCATTATTATTCCATCCTGTTAATGTACAAAAATACTGAGGTGCAAATAGTATCTGCCGATATAAAGTGTAGAGAGCATCTAATTAGGCTACTATTTACTCTTATTGCAAAGAACTGATACTTTTTTACATGGTGTAAATAGAATACAGCGCTATTTTCACCTAGTGTTAATAGCATATCGCTAAGAAAATGTTGCTATTGTCACTTAGTGTAAATAGAATTTATAGCCATTTTCACTTAGTGTAAATAGCCGCTTCCATATAAAAAAGCATAATAGGGGCACTTTAAAGTCTTACTAGATAAGAAGAACTTGCATTTATTAGGAACATGGAAAATCCCACATCTTCATACAGTAATCCAGACCAATCAGAATCAAGTATTCCACAGCATCTTATTATCATAACCTGTGCAGAACACAGCTCTCGTACTCACCACCAGGTTTCCTATGACCATGACCAGCATGAAGACCAGAATGCAAAGCGGCTGTCCGGCCACCTCCATACAGTCCCACATGGTCTCGATCCATTCCCCGCACAAGACCCGGAAGACGATGAGGAACGAGTGGAAGAAGTCCTTCATGTGCCAGCGAGGAAGGGTGCAGTCATAGCTGATCTTACACACGCAGTCCTGATAGTTCTTTCCGAACAGCTGCATGCCCACCACAGCGAAGATGAAGACGATGATGGCCAACACCAGCGTCAGGTTCCCCAAGGCGCCCACGGAGTTACCGATGATCTTTATCAGCGTGTTGAGGGTGGGCCACGATTTTGCTAGTTTAAAAACTCTCAGCTGAGGACAAAATACAGAACATATATCAATATTGTTACCATGAAATTAAAAATGGCCTCGCTTAATTTTGCAAATTATTCCTGGTCTTATCAGAATAGGTCATGTCATTCCAGACCAAAACATGATTGGCTGGCGTTGCAAAGTGCCTACTCCTACGGCGTGTCTGACTTGCTACTCGCCCTGTGTGGGGCTCGAACTCGGGTCCCTGGCATGGGAGTCAGACGCACTAACAAGGAGGCTAAAAGTTGCAATTCTAAAGTTGGTCGCTAGAGCAACTTTACTTTTACTTTTCGTAACATTGAACGACTTTTCATACAAAGAAACATTTGAACATCAAGTTCCAATGGATAAAACCTTTTCTCATTGAATATCTCAAGAAATACATCAGATTGCAGTTGTAAATGGCGTTCATGTTGAATTAGACTGTTTGGCTGTACTCTAAAATGTCTCTCAAATACATAAACGAATAATCATGAGCCAATCAAAGACATGTAAATACACCTAACTGGTCATTTTATTTGAGCTAAAGCATTACCTATATTCAGTTTGCAATGTGACTGATGTTGACCTAAAATAAAGCATAGCCCACTTTTTGAGATGTCAACTCTAACGTATTTAATCTCACTAATGGATAAAGGATTATGGCTCTGCCAAATATGCACATGTGGGTGAAGCCATGAAAAAAGACAGTCGAATTTTTAACGTACATACGCAGCGACGCTTAACAGTTTTTATTATCACAATATAAAGGGATGTTAAAAGCTCTGTGCAGCTTTAATCCGATAATGAATTGCAAGACGCTTGAGTTGAAGGGAGTCATTCAAGTTCAGATGGAGTCTGTGTGCCACCTTTGTCACGCGTACTGTGTTTATCACCACATAAATACAGATGTGTTGACATTTAAAACTTTAAAGGCTATCTGCACTAATGGATTCAGTCAAATACACTAATGCCTACTAATTACAGACAACAGATACAAAAACTGGTGGCAGTTTTAGAGCCAAGGATCAAGATCCAGAGTGAAATTATGCCCAGTTTTGGTTTTGGGATAATACAAATCTGAATTGTTTAAAACTTGTTTCAAAGCTGTCATATGTGAATGATGCATACTAATATTCAAAGCAATGTATTGAATATTCATGATACTCACTAATTTTGCTGGTTATGTAAAATTAAGAAAAACTGAATATTTTGATGATTTTAATATGCTTTTTAGCTGGCCATTACGTTTTTTTTTTTATGACATTAAATTAGTTTCATGATCCTTCCATGTCTTGAGACCCATAATTATATGAGTTTTACATCAAAAATGTTTAGCGGCGTTTTTTATTTAAACTTTAGCCACAAAAAACAGTGCTCATTTGTGTGAATCAACTGAAACAGTCTGCTTGTAGCATGTATGCTCTGTTTTGTTTTAGTTTCATTGAGTCTCTTTCACTAATAATTGACCCTTCGCTAGGAGTTTGATTGACAGGCGATCTGACCAATCATAATCTTGAATCCGTCATTTTATCCGACAAAGCAGTCAGGGGAGTTAGTACATTGACGTTGGTGAACTTGAACTTGAAAAATTGTGTACTCACATATTTCTGCGCTTGAAACAACATTCCTTCTGATGTTCATTCATGTTTATTTGAAGCTATAAATGAAGAGATGATCGGTTAACGAGGCGCTACAGCGATCTGTCACGACAATCTCCCCCTAATTCACAACACATCCGTACGGACATGAATTTGTTCTCAACTTCGTTCTTATTTTAGGGAATTTGGAGTATTGTAAATGAGCGGCCGTATGCACGAGATTTGTCATTTGCATAAAACACGCCCAAACCACATCCATATAAGGACTTTCCTTACAAGCTTAAGTCACTGTCATCACACATGACGCGCTCTCATTAAAGATGCGCTCTCGCCTGATCCTCGATCAGGTGTGTCATTCTCACAATAAACACCTTTCATACCGACCTCTCATGAGCCAACTGTACATATTCACTGCTGCATATGATGCAATGTATTTAAGATTAAATTGAATTATGAAATAATTTTATTATATAATTTTATATATGGATTATATGTAACATACTTTAATATAATTATGGTTTTGTTGGGATGAAATTTCATATTTATATAACTTGCTTTTTTTGCTCTTATATTTTGTCATAAATTTAAAATTTTTAGGAGAATCTTGATTTGTTCGTTCATTTCACGCACAAATTTGTGCGTACTCATGCTTAGTGAATGAGACCCATTGTGGTTTAGTTCTAGTTTAGTTCTGTTCCTGTTTGCCGTTGTTCCCTTTTCTCGTTTGTCTTCATGGTTTCGGTTTGAGTTACGCACCTGTTTCTGGTTACGTTAATTATCCCTGTGTGTATTTAAGCCTCGAGTTCTTTGTGACGTTTCACGGTTTTGCTGTTTCTCCTGAGAATTCTTGTTTTGGATTATAGGATTAAAGCCTGTTTTTGTCACTGCAGCAACATCAGACACTGCTTCAGTAATTGCATAAGTTTGCTGATTTTCAACTTTGTATTGTTACAATATCTGTATATGAACAGATTTCCT
Source organism: Opsariichthys bidens (assembly GCA_037194245.1). NCBI lineage: Eukaryota > Metazoa > Chordata > Actinopteri > Cypriniformes > Xenocyprididae > Opsariichthys > Opsariichthys bidens. The sequence continues at coordinate 10,939,099 of CM074303.1, forward strand.
GATTATTTGTCTCCTAAAGTCAACTGGATTACACAAAGCACATCAATTTGCATCAGAAGGGTCGAACCAAAACAAAAAGTGCATTAAGGGTATTTTTTTTGTTTCATGTAGCACCATTTGTCTAGTGCATAGATAGCCAAGTTTTATTAAAAGCCCGTCCTTTTAACTGATTCAGTGTTTCATTTAAAATATTCACATTGGCCTCCTTATGGAATTTCAACTATATTGTCCGTGTGGCAATATTCTTCACTGTTTTCCAATCTAGAGATATATCTATTTGTAAGCCGAGTCGAAACGTACCAGTCTGAACGAGCGGAGGACAGACAGACCCTCCACGTTGGAAAGGCCCAACTCCATCAGACTCAAAGAAACGATAATTCCATCAAAGATGTTCCAGCCCTGCTGAAAGTAATAGTATGGATCCAGAGCGAAGACCTTCAACATCATCTCCGCTGTGAAGATCCCAGTGAACACCTGGTAAGCGAGAACAAAACTTCACATCGAAATCAAATATATACAAGGCGGGTCAAATGTTTGGAATAATGATTTTTTTAAAATGTTTTTAAAGAAGTAACCAAGGCTGCATTTATTTGAAAAAAAAAAAAAATAATAATAATAATACTGTGAAATGTTCTAAATAAAAATAAATGCTGATCTTTTGCATTTTCTATTCATCAAAGAATCTTGAAAAAAATGTATCGCAGTTTTCACAAAAAATGAGCCGAAGCAACCGATCAGCTAAGTTTCCAGCCACCTATTTTTATGCGCATTTTGTGATACTGCATAAAAATGCATAAAAAAAACAAGTGCGCTCAATTGAGGCAGATATAATTTTTTTATCCGATAAGAAGATATCCACCTAAACCACAATGGAAACACATTTGCCAAATAAACTCACATGACTTTGCCTTAACAGTGGATGTGATTGGACAACCGGACTAACCAGCGGACAGATTTCATTGCAGAGCATCTTAAACGTTCGCTTGGTCATTCATAAAATAACTGAGCCAAAGTCTTGGTTTAATTCCCTCCCAGAAGCGTCTCACATGATCGAACGCAAGTGCGCTCTGAGACTCAAGTCGCTCATGATGTAGGAAAGAAGAGTTTTGATTACAGATATTTTGCGCCATATTTCCCAGAAAGTGACGGTTTTGTTCGCCACATGCGATCTTTATTCGCAATTGTTTTATTCCAGTGTTTTCTTTATTCCGATTATCTCAATTTAAGTTAAATTAGTACAGTATTGATAATAATCATAAATGTTTCTTGAGCAACAAATCAGCATATTATAATGAATTCTGAAGGATCATGTGACACTGAAGTCTGGAGTAATGATGCTGAAAGTTCACATTCAAAATAGTTTTTACTGTGTTTTTGATCAAATAAATGCAGCCTTGGTTGAGAATAAGACACTTTTTTTTCTTTTTTTTTATTATTCCACACCAGTAATTTAACTCTACAGATGCAGAAGAAGCAAAGAAACAGGGCTAGTTGAGATGCTCAAACAAACCACGTTTTTGAGAGCTCCACTATTACTGTGATTGTCCTCACCAGGTTTCCGACGCTCAACATGCTGTTGAATTCATCAGTCATGGGATAGTGCTCCAGTGCCATGAACAATGTGTTGAGAACAATGCAAATGGTAATTGCGAGGTCCAGGAAGGGGTCCATCACCATGACCTTTAGTCCGTCCTTGATCCTCAGCCAGGCTGGAGAACATGTCCATATCAGGTACTTCTTTGCAAATTCATACCAGCATGGAGGACATTTCTGATGGGCCTCTTCAAGTTCTAAGCGAAGAGATGAAAAACAATCAATAAGTAGCACATGGTACCAAAGTCTGCAATCAAAACTTAGAGAGCTGAAATCCACATCTACTTCTATTCTTCTACAACATGTCAACAATGATCTCATTTGTGTCTGAATAATGAATAATTTTAGTCCGTCACACCGTCCATGGCGTCACTGAAGAAGCTGACAGAGCTCAGTCCTCTCTTCCTGCGAGGGGGCGGGACTTCCTCTTGCATGTCGACGGTCAGCTTGACATCTGCAGTGGTCTGTTCATTCTGACCCTCTGGCTCCTGTCAATCAAAATGAACATCAAAACATCAACTCTGAAAATATAAAAAATGTAAACGATATCATCGCACAGCAATATATAAAAAGTTGGATACTACTTTACCTGGAAACATACAGTCCACTCATATAAACCAGATAATACTATAAAGCAAATCTCGTCTATGTGATTGTTTATATCGTTGCAAAATGTAAACTGTATTATCGCACAGCTCTATATTTAAAGTTGGCTATTTCTTAACTTTTTATGCATGCATACGTACAGCACACTCATGCAAAGCAGTATATATATATTATATATAACCTGATTATTTTTTATTTCGGTTGCAAAATGTAACTATATTATCAGCAGTTATTGCCCAACTTTATCCACATACACTCAAATAAAGCAAAATAGCAATCTCAGCTGCTTGATGGCTTTCTCCAGTTCTCTTTGTTCCACATCAATCTAGTTTTCGCCCACTTCATAGTCCTGAAACTGCACTTATGAAGGTAGTGAATGATCTACTACTTCCTGGAGTTCTCTGGCTGTACTTCTACTACTTGACCTCAGCTCTGCCTTCGATACCGTTGCTTATTTCTCGCATATTTCTGGGGTTGTTCTTTCTTGGTTTTCTTTCTATCTCTCTGACAGACAACTCTACATATCAGTACAGGATTTTTGATCACCTACTGTCCCCCTGAAGCAAGGTGTCCCCCAGGGATCTGTCCTGGGACCATTATTATTCATAATTTACATATTACCTCTGGGTCAGATCTTACATTGTCATGGTTTCTACGCTGATGATATCCAAATATACACCTGCTCTATCTACCAAAACGGATCAAATCTCTGCTTGCGTGCATGACATAAAAGATTGTGTTGATTCAAATTTTCTGAAACTGAGATCAACATTCCTACTGATTTCGGCTTGTATTGTCACAAAATGTAAACTATATTTCAGCCCAGCTGTAATCTGCTAAATGCGACTATAAGACATATATATTTAGATATTATAAACATTTACATCATGATTTTCTGTAAGGCTGCTTTGAGTCAGTGTGTATTGTGAAAAATGTATTCCTCACAAGCTGCAAAACACATATTGGTTAAAATAGTCCAACTTTTTTTAATTAAAATTTTTTTCGGTATCATTTCTCTCACTTTGTCCATTTATTTTACTGCACTTATTATTTTGCAATGCATTCATTACTAACTTTTGGGACAAAGTCATCAACTCTGCTCTTTTCCAGATTAAAAAGTCTAAGGACATTCTCCTTGATAACTACTTTTGTGTTCTTTGGAGGACAAGCATTTTTTGTTGTAAAACTAGTGTGATGCAGATAAGACCATACCGTGCCCTCCTTGACCCTCTCCATACTGAACGCTGGAAAAGAGGTCGGGGTGTGCAGGCCAACGCTGGTGATGCCGTTATGGTCCACGGAAAGGTTTAGTCTGCCGTTACGAGTGAGGGTGGGCGTGAACACCTGTGAAGAGTGACTCCTGATGCTGCCCGTACGACGCTTGTGCCACGGTGTCGCCATGGAGCCCGTTCGGCTCCGCCCATCATCATGAATGCTGTGTTCGTCATCCGCAAATTCGGCCTCTGAATTGTTGCGCCCCCGGAAGGTAAAGATACTGACTTGGCTTCCACGACGAGTGCTCAGAGGATGGGACGAGAGAGTGGCTAGGAGAGGGTGAGCTGGCTGGAGGACAGGAGATTGAAAGAGATTAAAGGGCAGATGATAGGAAAGAGAAGACCTTTTTTTTTAGATTTTATGTAGAAAATGTGGTATTTTTATATTGTAATTTTTTCTAGGTTCATTAAAAGTGCTATTTCTAAACTTTTTAATATTTTTTTATACACACTGGCAGTCAAAAGTTTGGAATAGTTTTTTTTTCTTCTGTTGACCAAGGCTGCATTTATTTGCTCAACAATACAGTAATTTTGTGAAATATTATTACAATTTAAAATGGTTTTCTTGCCCCGTTTCCCCAAACTTGGGACAAGTTTTGACTACAGGTCAAAAGATTGGAATAATTAATATTTATTTAAGTTTTTGAAAGAAGTCTAGCTCGCCGAGGCTGTATTTACAGTATATGACAAAACAGCAATATTGTCAAATAGTAAAAATTTGTATTTCAAATAAATGCTGCCTTTGAACTTTGTTTCATTAAAAGATCCTGAAAAAAAATAATGCTTTCCACAAAAATATAAAGCAGAAACTGTTTTCATCATTGATAATACTAAGTAATGTTTCTTGTGCAGCAAATTATATTAATATATCATAATAATTTCTGATGGATCATGTGACTGAATACTGGCGTAATGAAGCTGAAAATGCAACTTTTGATCACAGGATTAAATTACACTTTAATATATATTCAAATAGGAAACAGTTATTTTAAATTATCAAAATATTTCACAATTTATACTGTACTTTTGATTAAATAAATGCAAAAACATTTCCAAACTTTTGGCCGCCAGTGTATATTTCTCCTGTTATATTTATTTTGGGCTTTAAAGCTGTCGTATTTCTGTGTTAATAAAAGGATAACACTTTTATTGAATAATTGATAATAATTAATAATTATTTAAATAATTATAATTAATTAATAATAATTAATTAATACGTTAGTTAACATGAATGACATATAAGTAAAGCAGTTCTGAAATACAGTTTGAAAATACTTACTTTCTCATCAAAGGGGTCAAACTTTGGCGAAATGTTGTCCTCCGTCTCCTCTGACAGCATCCTGTGAGATCTCGTTCTACTTCGGAATTTCATAGAGTCCTTTCGAGAGAAGGTTGATGGAGATAAATCCACGGCCAGGGCCATCTCGGCCTCCTTTCTACGCTGTTTTGCTAATGCCTAACAACAAAGAGAACAGAAATATCAGATGTGCTTGAGTTGAATTTGGCACTGAAATGAAATGCTATGAGTATAATAACTGTATCAACTTCTCATATACAGGGTTCTTGCAGTGCAAAGCAACACATTTTAGGTAGGTGCTGGGAAAAGTATTTCATTTCAATTATTGTAAGCTGCGTTCAAAATCAACATAAAATGACATTCACAATCCATTTACTTGATTTTATCTACTGATAATTGACAGCCAAACTGGAAAAGCAAAAAGTTGTTATTAATATTTTCATTATTATTATTATCTGAAAAATCTAACGATTATATGGAAGCTTGTTTCTGCCACTGAATTAAAAAATATAACTGAGACTTATCTCACAGTTCTGACTTTTTTCTTCTGATTGTGAGCTATAAAGTCCGAATTGTGTGATATAAAGTCAGATTTGTGTGATATAAAGTCAGATTTGCGAGTTATAAAGTCAGAAGTGCGAGATTTAAAGTCAGAATTGCAAGTTTTAAAGTCAGAATTGCGAGTTATAAAGTCAGAATTGCGAGTTTTAAAGTCAATATTGTGTTATAAAGTCAGAATTGCGAGTTTTAAAGTCAATATTGTGTTATAAAGACAGAATTGTGAGTTATAAAGTCAGAATTGTGAATTATGGAGTGAGAATTGCGAGTTTTAAAGTCAAAATTATGTTATAAAGTCAGAATTGTGAGTTATAAAGTCAGAATTGCGAGTTTTAAAGTCAATATTGTGTTATAAAGTCAGAATTGCGAGTTATAAAGTCACAATTGCGAATTATGGAGTCAGAATGGCAAGTTATGAAGTCAGAATTGCGAGTTTTAAAGTCAATATTGTGTTATAAAGTCAGAATTGCGAGTTATAAAGTCAATATTGTGTTATAAAGTCAGAATTGCGAGTTTTAAAGTCAATATTGTGTTATAAAGTCAGAATTGCGAGTTATAAAGTCTGAATTGCGAATTATGAAGTCAGAATTGCGAATTATGAAGTCAGAATTGCAAGTTATAAAGTCAGAATTGCGAGTTTTAAAGTCAATATTGTGTTATAAAGACAGAATTGTGAGTTATAAAGTCAGAATTGCGAATTATGGAGTGAGAATTGCGAGTTTTAAAGTCAAAATTATGTTATAAAGTCAGAATTGTGAGTTATAAAGTCAGAATTGCAAGTTATAAAGTCAGAATTGCGAGTTTTAAAGTCAATATTATGTTATAAAGTCAGAATTGCGAGTTTTAAAGTCAATATTGTGTTATAAAGTCAGAATTGCGAGTTTTAAAGTCAATATTGTATTATAAAGTCAGAATTGCGAATTATGAAGTCAGAATTGTGTTATAAAGTCAGAATTGCACGTTTTAAAGTAAGAATTGCGAGATATAAAAAAAAGTATTTTTTCCCCTCTGAACTGGACTTTGTAACTTTGTGACTAGTCCTTATTTTAACCATAAAACTTACCAACATTTAAGATGGCCAACCTCAGTTTAAATGAAACTGATCTAACCAGTTTGGCTTCACAAAAACTTAAGAAGTCCAGGTAATGATTCTTGTTCATTTCAGACTCTCGATTTATAAGAATAGCTGTCGAATTACACTCTGTTCCTTGCGTAGCTGTTCCATCGCCAGCTGAAACTCTCGTTCTTTTGCCCAGGCCTCTGCGATGGTCGCCTGGTTTTGCTCCTCGTATGCCATGGCCACGACAGCCAGGATCAAGTTCACCAGGTAAAACGATCCCAGGAATATCACCAGCACAAAGAAAATCATGTAGGTCTTCCCTGCTGACCTCAAAGTCTGCCAAGGAGACGGAAAAATTAGTGTCTGTGACAAAAAGGCTATTATTTCTTCAATGTCAGGGCTCGTACCTGATGGTAGAGGTTCTCCCAGTAGTCTTGTGTCATTAGTCTGAAAAGAGCCAGGAAGGCCCAGCCGAAGGTGTCGAAGCTCGTGTAGCCGTAGTTTGGGTTCCGACCTGTTTTTAAACAGTCAAACCCATCAGGACACTTCCTGTGTATGGAAGAAACATGAAGATATTTAACAGCGAGCATGATAAGTAAAAAACCATGTCGGTTGCTATAAGGCAGCACAGTGTTGAAGCCCCCAAAAAAGATTAGAAGTAAACAGATGGGTATCGAGTTGCAGTTAATTTTTTTCCTCCCGACCTCAGCCCATTCTCTTTTTCTCTCCGTTACCATGGTGACATTAAGTTTGAGTGACAGGCCAAGCAGAGGACAGACGCATGTCAATCTGACAGAGGGATCATTTAGTAATGGAACTGCCAACAGCTGGACAGCAGAGCCGCAAAACGAGGCCATCTGTAAATCTCTCGCCCCAAAGGCAGAAAGAGAGAGAGAGAGAGATCGCCCAAACATGATCTCTCTGACAATGTGTTCAAACACACACAGGTTTATATAATACAGTGCAGTACAATACCATGCTCAGAGACTTTAGCGACTCAACCCATGTCATAGACGAGAGGAGAAATCTCACAGTACTGGGTTATCTCATGATTATCCTAAAATTCTCTGAAAGGAGAATAAAAATAGGCACTAATGAGAGAATCGTTGATAATTTGATATGTTGTTCAAAGGCCTCTTATGCGCACCAAGGCTGCATTTTGTTTTGATGAAAAACAAGGTAATATTGTATAATTTATTCCTGTGATCAAAGCTGAATTTTCAGCATCATTACTCCAGTGTCACATGATCCTTCAGAAATCAATGATGATTTGCTGCTCAAGAAACATTTCAGGTTATTTTCAATGTTGAAAACTGTTGTGCTGCTTTATATTTTTGTGAAAACCGTGACACATTTTTCAGGATCCCTTATAGAAAGTTCAAAAGAACAGTGTTTATTTCAGATGGATACCATGTCTTTACTGTCCGTTTTGATCAATTTAATGCATTCTTGCTGAATAAAAACATTCATTTCTTTAGCAAAAAAAAACAAAAAAACATTCCCTATGAGAAGTCTTTGGAAACTTTGCCATATCGTAGTCGTGGCCTAATGCCGAGGGAGTCGGGCTTGTAACCTGAAGGTTGCTGGTTCAAATCCCATGCCAGTGGGAATTGATCGTGAATGAACAGCACTCTCTCCACCTTCGATACCATGACTAAAGTGTCCTTGAGCGAGACACCTAACCCCTGGTTGCCTCACTTGTACGTCGCTTTGGATAAAAGCGTCTGCTAAATGATGAAATGTAAATATATATCTGAGCACAGTTTAAATCATTTTTTAAAATCTCCTCTTAGAGGAATCTCCTCACACGACATTGTTTTCAACTAAAAATGGAAAAACTTTTAATGCATTTTGGCTGTTCGTTTACACAACGCCGTTTTTGGTGACCTGAAAACGCAAACTTTTGAAAACGATTCCATTGTCATCTCCACGTAAAACGCGAATACGTGTGAACGGGGAAAGTTTTCATAATGTTGCGCAAAGAAAAAACGTTTTTACTACGTCGTCGTGTAAACGTACCCTGAAACTATAGTTCTAGTGAAGGTTTTAAAGATTATCGGGGTATTTTTCTCAGGAGCAACATCTAAGAAGCAGCAGACTTAAAAAAAAAAAAGTATAGTGGCGTTCGAGACCTCAATTTTGTTTTTTCTAGTGCTGTCAAATCGATTAATCACGATTAATCAAATCAAATGTATATATTATTAAATATACACACATATTTATGCATATACACACACACACACTCGCATATATAATATATATACACACATGTATTATGTAAACAAACTTTTGTGTTACATTCGATTAATTGCGATTAATCGGTTTGAAAGTACTAGTTTTTTTCCGGCAACACTTTATTTTACATGTAATTGTTACATATAGTTACTATAGTAATTATGCATAATTACGTACAACTAAGGCCAAACCAAACACTATAGTAAGTACATGTAGTTAGTAGTTTAGGTAACACTTTATTTTACAGTGTCATTGTTACACATGCTACATGTTTTTACTGTAGTAATAACTAGAAATTATGCATAATTACATGCAATTAACCCTAAACCAAACCCTCATCCTAACCCTAACCCTATAGTAAGTACATGTAGTTAATTGTCATTACTCAGTACTTAAATGTATAATTACACTGTAATACTGATACCTTAAAATAAAGTGTAACCGTATTTTCTTTCCTGTAGGTCTGGTCCAATTCGCTGCCAGCTGACAGGTTAATTCTGTGCAGTAGTCGGGATTGAGGTTGTCATGAGGACAGAGGTACTCAGGTCTCTATAGTAACAGTGTCCTGGAGGTGGCTGAAGTGATGGTTCTGCCCATGCACTCACATGTAAGAGCTGACCTTTCATATCAGCTGCTTAAGAATTCAGTAAGTATGCAAGCATTTGACATCAGGCTAATCACACATATGTTTGTGTTTCTATTCTATTGTGCTCCAGGCACAGGTGTGCTATTATTATACATTTTAAAAGTGAGCAGGCTTATGATTTTCACTTGCTACAAATTTTATGGACTTGCACTGAAGATACCTGAGCCATATAGACCAGAAAATCACAGAGGCTTGTGGACGAACGCCGTAGCACAATAATGGATTCGTGCTGAATGAGACGTTTTCCACATGCAGTTTCACTTTAAATGAATTCAGGCTTGGACTTTATAATAAATGCTGCTACTATTTATGTTTGTTTTATAGTTACATTTTAATTCCTGTTCTGAATACCATTCAATTCAAAGGGTGAGTTCACCCAAAAATCAAAGTTCTGTCATTAATTAGATAGATAGATAAACAGTTTATTTTCCCTTAAGTTCACGCAACTGGCAAAACATATGTACACAAAAACAACAACACAAAAGCACAAAATAGTGACTGTTCAGCTTTGTGGCCTGTTAAGGATTGAAATCGCAGATGGTACAAGGGTTACAAAAAGCTCTACACCCGTAAGGCTTTTGTTCATCTTCAGAACACAAATGAAGATATTTTTGATGAAATCTGAGAGCTGTCTGTCCCTCCTTTGACAGCCTACTCGGCTACTACTTTCAAGCCCCAGAAAGGTAGTAAAGACATCATTAAAGTAATCCATGTGACTCCAGTGGTTTAACCTCAATTTTATGAAGCGACGCAAGTGCTTTGTTTGCGCAAAAAACCCCGTAATTTACCACTTTATTTACAAAATATTAATCTCCAACGCTCGTTCTCAAGAGCACAAAGACATATGCGTGTTGTGTCGACGCAAGAGCGGAACGCATGTCGGAGATCAGATTAATATTTTGTAAATAAAGTGATAAATTATGGGTTTTTTTTCGTGTCGTTTCATAAAATTATTGAAGTTAAAGCGCTGCAGTCACATGGATTACTTTAATGATGTCTTTACTACCTTTCTGGGGCTTGAAAGTAGTAGCTGAGCAGGCTGTCAAAGGAGGGACAGAAAGCTCTCAGATTTCATCAAAAATATCTTAATTTGTGTTCTGAAGATGAATGAAAGCCTTGAACGACATGAGAGCGAGGAATTAACGACAGATTTTTCATTTTTTTAGGTGAACTATCCCTTTAAAAGAATTGTTGTCAAAATACATAGTGTTTATAATATTTGTTAGCATTTTATTTTACATTATTTTAGAATATAATAATAAAATGCATGTTTTTTTTTTTCTTTCGACAATGCAATTTTGACCCAGTGTGACTTGTGTTCTGTAAAATATGGTATATAATGGCATTTTGATTAGATTCTAATTCTCCGAAAATGAAATTAGGGGGCCTAGTTAGGTGACTGCATTGGTATATCCCAGAAGAATCACTGTATTTATAAGTTCATGTGCTGAGAATTGAATTAATTTGATCAGTGGCATTGTGAAGGATTTTCTAGCAAATAGTAGCAGGGCCATTTTATGCATGCTATTCCTAACACGTTGCAAACAAGTCACTCAACTACAGCAAAGCAGAATGACAGCAAAGACTATTTAAGGCTTATAAATAAGCTCCCTTAGCACAATATCACTCTAAGTAATTAATTGATCTGATCTAATGTGAACATTATTTAGGGTGTTTTCAGTCTGTATGTCTTTCGATCTCTCAACACTGTTACTTATTATACAGAAAGAGTGAGAGAGAGAGAGAGAGAAGAGCAGCGTAATCCTCAATGTTCTGTTGTCGTAAAAACAGCCATTAACAAACCTACAAAAGAGCTTAGGATGGATCAGATGTGAATGTAGATGGGAAATCCTCTGTGGGTTGTGTGCTGTGAGCCGAGAAGAGCGGTAATGGGAACTGAAAGTGTGAAATCCAGATCACAGACGAATACAAAATAGAGATCATTGTTTGTTCTTACTAGGTGAGGTTGATATTGGCAATAAGGGCTCATAGGATGAGGTTTGTGGTTATTAAGGCAAGTGAATCATCTCAAGTAATTACAAAGCCCTATGCGATTCTCTTAAAAATAAAGGTTCTTTATAGGCATTGATGGTTCCTTTAACATTTCCATTCCATAAAAGGTTCTTTTTTGTGGAAAAAGATTCTTTAGATTTTTTAAATGTTCTTGACACTAAGAATAAAACTGAAAGGTTCTTTGCAGAACCAAAAATGGTTCTTCTATGTGGTACTACTGCATTTTTTAGACTAAATAAAGAACAAATTAATGTATTAAACTGTTTTTACAAATGTATATCAAGATAAACAGAGTTTTTTGTTTCTATGTGTAGTTCTATTGGATAGCCTTTCCCAAAAGCTTCCAGAAATCAGAGCCTGAACTACAGTATCCATTTATATACAGTAAAAAAATAAATAAAAAAATGACTATTGTAGAAAAATATTATTACAGTCTTTCGACTTCAAAATTTTGTTTAGCTGAATATGACACTTGCCATTTCTTTGTAATTAATGGTGAAATTTACCAGCAATTTCTGAGTGAAATTTTTTTTTTATATGTCTGGTTGGCATTTTTAAAATTGACCCGTCGCAAAACCCGCTGCTATACGCGTCAACCCATGCGCTCTCACGCCACACATCATGTTCTCACGCAGTGAAAAATACATCGCGGAGCAAAGAGGACAATGTAAATGTATGAAACAGTTTCATATTTAAAATATTGTAATTTTTTAAAGAATTTTAATCAATAAATAGCATCTAGTCGTGAGAGATCGCTGTAGCTCCTCGTGAAGCGATCATCTCTTCATACTAGTTCATTTATAGCATCAAATAAACATGAATGAACATCAGCGCGGAAAGACGTGAGTACACACAATATTTCAAGTTAACCAACGTTAATCTACTATAGGCAGATTCAGCGTTATGATTGGTTAGATCGCCTGTCAATCAAACTGTTTTTGTTTCTCAATCATTAATAATCTTCACCCTAAAAGTGCAGAATTGCACATTAACACAGTTGGGTATTTAGCACAATGAAATGCTTGAACTAGCCCTGGCACCACAAACATCCTCCCGTGGCTCTGGTCGGAAGAGTGTTTCTGGGATTTGCAGGATTATGTCCCTGTGCACTGCAGAGACAGAGATGGTTAGTGAGACCCACAATGAAGGACTTTCACTCTTAATTCAGTGGATTATTGCCTTGAGATTGTTTATGCACAAACAAAAATCCCCACTGAGTGTTCATGGATTGTATACGATAAAGTGTTTCCGTTAAAGTGGAATTCTTTTAATGAATTAATTCTAATTATTTGGCTTACGTAAATGGTCAAATAAATAAATTTGCTCTCTCTTTCTGTAATTTTACCACTACATTGGCTAGACATATTATGCTCTTTTACAAAGACTTGATTTTGTTTTTCAGGCTCTAGTAGAACAGGTTTTCATGCCTTTTTAAAAAAAAAAATAATAATTTTACTCTTTGGGTCGATGCTCCCTGAAATTGGGTCAATGCAAGGCATCAATGCAATCTAAGATGTTTAGGAAAGTGCATCATAATCTCCTGCCTCTTTCCCATAGGAAAATCACTGCAGGTTTATTATCTTAGAGGTTAGTTGAGGTAAGTGGTTACTAGATTGCATTGGGCTGGATCACTTTAGGTCTCACATGAGGATTGGTTTGAGCTCTATATGAGAGGGCTAAACGAGTGAGGTTAGAGGAATAGTTCCTAAATGGTTAGAGTAGTAGTTGGGAGCAGTTGCGGCCTAATGTTTAGAGGTTCGGGTCTTAGTACCGGCAGGAAATGTAGGTGAGGGGAATGAATGAACAGTGCTCTCTTCCACTCTCATTACCCACAACCAAGGTGCCCGTCAACAAGGTACCTAACCCCCAATCACTCCCCAGGCGCCGCAGCAAAAATTGTGATTGTATGTGTGTGTGTTCATTACAATGCAAAGCACAAATTCCGAGTATGGGACACAAATACAGAGCTACACGTCAAGTCACTTTCACTGTCGCTTTTGGGGAAAGCCGAAGAGCAGCATTTTCTAAAGTATAATTTTTTTTTTATTTTATTTTATTTACCCAGAAATTTAAATTCAGTCATCATTTAATCACCCTTATGTGAATGAATTTCTTTGTTCTGTTAAACACAAAAGAAGACAAGAATGTTGGTAAGCAGACAGGATTTTGGAAGTCGGTGGCTACCGTCAACTGTCTGGTTACCAAAACGCTTCAAAATATCTAGAAAGAAAGATATGGAACAGCATATGGGTGAGTAAATGACAGAATTTCATTTTTTATTTTTTTTATTTTTTTTATTTGGTGAACTATCCCTGTAACTATTATTTGAAACAAAGCAACCATTAACTAAAATAAAATAAAATACAAATGAAACTCAAACTCAGCAAGTTGCATATAAATAGATCACAGCATTCACACTCATCAGGGGAATTAACCAACTAGTTGTCTTTCATTAAAAAGAAAGTATATGCTCTTAATGATTATCACCCTGGTATACATTTTTTTGCAATTCTATTTTTTTTTTTTTACTGTGTTTCTTAACATTATATAGGGCTTTAAAGCATACAGTTCTAATGACTGTAAATTGTAGTCCTATCATGAGAGAGAGATTGACAGACACAAACCTCTGATTATATGCCAAATGTCACCGTGCTGACCGATGTCTCCTCACACGCAGAGATGAAGCTGTGTGTTCTCAGATAAACCACCATCCCTTTTAGGATTTATGGAAATTATTGCTGCACAACGACAGTGTTTCATTTCATAGTACAATAGGCTGTACGAGCTCATGGTACACTGATACTGAGTGATTATCTACATAAGCACGCAATGTCTGAAGATGGATCTCGTAGTCATCACCCTGTACAGAAATTCTTAAAGGGGTGCTTGATTATGATTTCACTTTTTTAACTTTAGTTAGTGTGTAATGTTGCTGTTTGAGCAGAAACAACATCTGCAAAGTTACGACGCTCAAAGTTCAATGCAAAGGGAGATTTTGAAGGAATACAACAAACAGCTGGGACTACAACGAGCTTCTTCCCAGGTTTGTGACATCACAAACGCCAATATTTACATAAACCCCACCCCCGAGAACACGCATCAAAGGGGGCGTGGCCATGTTGGGCTGCTTTAGAGAAGAGGAAGAGTTGTTGTAGTCGAGTGTTGTTGATGCCGTCATTTTACGCCGGACTGCTTCACAAACGAGGGTCAATTCAACGAAAAAAGATGAACATGACGACACATGCTAGTGATGAGTTGATCAACTCCACAGCAACTACATCAATTTATCCACTAACCGTTCAGAAACGTCTAAAAGTTGTAACTTCTTCCTGAGTCTCTCCCATCAGTGCGACTCCGGTTTGAACAATGTAAGTCTGAACACAATCCTCATTTTGTCTGCGTGAGATTCTCCAGCTTTGTTGTTGTTGAGCAACCGAAGAGTGAGCTGTTAAAGCTCCGCCCTCTTCTGGAAAGGGGGCTGGGAGCAGCAGCTCATTTGCATTTAAAGAGCCACACACACGTCTTTTTGCTCACACTCAAAAAGGGGCAAATTTGACAAGCAAAATATATGTGGGGCATTTTGAGCTGAAACTTCACAGACACATTCTAGGGACACCAGAGACTTATACTACATCTTGTAAAAGGGGCATTATAGGTCCCCTTTAATTCTAAATTAAAAGTTCTAGCATTCTAAAGCCTTGTTGGGTTTGCTGAATGTAATAAGTCGGATTACTTACCCAGCATCGCTTGTGTATCCGCATATTAAGGCATCCTTGGAACCTTCAATTTTATAGAAATTGTCTGAGGGAACAAGAGTGAGAAAACTTTGCAAGACATGTCAGACTGAGAATCACTGACACTTTGAATGGCTATTCAGTTTGATTACAGAGTTCATCCGTAAATTTAAAAAAAATCCAGTAAGCTTAAAGGGATAGTTGACCCAAAATTGAAAATTCTATCATCATTTACTCACCCTCATGTCATTCCAAACCTATATTCATTTCTTTGTTCTGAAAAACACGGAGGAAGATATTTTGAGGAAAATTTGTTACTAGCCTGCTTTGGGGCACCATTGATTTCCATTGTAGGATAAAATACTATGGAAGTCAATGCTGTCCCAGAACTGTTCCGTTTCCCACATTCTTCAAAATATCTTATTTTGTGTTTAACAGAACAAAGAAATTTATACCGGTTTGGAACAACTTGAGGGTGAGTAAATGATGACAGAATTTTCATTTTTGGGAGAACCATCCCTTTAACAGAAGCTGTCACGTTGATTTAATACTGACTGACAAAAGTTATCATGCTGAGCTTCATTGATTTGTTTTCAGCGCTGATCACTGAACCTTGTTCAACATTTAAATATTAGCCTGGTAATGTAGGGGATTGAATCTTTGGGTTGACTTTCAGTTCAATGAAAGAGTGATTTTGTTTTGTAAATTCAGAGTTAAGAGCACAGTTTACATTTTACGATAAACGCACTAAACTTGAGCATTGAAGCGCTGACTACAAATGGGAGAAAGCACAGCTTTAGGTAAAAACTGATATTTAATCGATGCATTAAGAAAACAAATGAATCGTTCCTCTCCTAACATTTACAATATGAAACATTATATCCAATATAAATAAGTTGAACCTTCATTAGTTAAGAAGTCCTTGACAGACAGCCATGTCTTATTGTTACAAACGAAGCTCCCATTGCCGGGGTAGGTGGAGTTAACGCAGTGGGCGGGGCTACGGACACACTTCTGTCGTAGGATGCCCATAAAGAGCTGTAGACCAATCAAAGCGAAGACACTGAGACAGAAAACAGTGAGGATCATCACGTCCGCTAGCTTTTTAACCGACTGGATGAGAGCACCGACAATGGTCTTTAAACCTACAGAAGTAGAATAAAACAAGTATTAAAACATATATTACACAATCTAGTGTCTGTATGAAAGCTGAGCGGATAGCGGTACTGAACGTGTCCCTCACCTGGGATCACCGATATAGTTTTTAAAGCGCGCAGAACTCTGAACGTCCGTAATGCTGATACGTTGCCGAGGTCCACAAACTCGGTCACATACCTGGAAAGAAAAAGACTGCAATCATTCTCTGATTAAGCGCTGTGAAGAGCGTGAGCTTTGATTTATATTCAATCAAAGATAATCGTTTTGACTCGTGCTTCAAAAAACAAAATTACTGTAATGCAATGGACACCATTCAAGAGGGTGTAAATATAATATGTGCAGCTTATATCAATTCTTAAAATTAAAAATGTGTTTAATTGAGTTTCTCAATTGACCCTTCACAAAGCCCCGCCCCCTTTAGATATGTCTGACAAGCCATGCGCTCTCGCGCCACACATCATGTTCTCACGAAGTGAAAAATACATCACGGAGCAAAGAGGACACTGACAACGACAAACAGTTTCAGATTTAATATATCGTAATTTTTTATAGAAGTTTACACAATAAATAGCGTCTAGTGTCTCTTTAATGTGTTGCTGTAGCTCCTTATAGAAGTTCATTTATAGCGTCAAATAAACATGAATGAACATCAGAAGGAATGTTGTTTCAAGAGTGGAAAGACGTGAGGACACACAATTTTTCAAGTTCACCAACATTAATCTACTAACTCCCCTGACCGCTTTGTCAGACAAAACGGTGGATTCAGGGTTATGATTGGTCAGATCGCCTGTCAATCAAACTATTTGCGAAGGGTCAATTGCATATTTACCTATGGGACTACTTGTCTAGATTTTTTGTGAACAGCTTTGTTCCTGTAGATGGAAAAACAGTCTTGATCCTTGTGCATATCATGTGTAAGTTACTGTAAACTTGTGCTTTACTGTACATGTTTCAGTGATTTAATGTGGTTATGAACAGCTTGTCTCAGATGCCGTACATACAGCTTAACTTTAAAATCTTTTAAAAATCTTTCTATGCTGACTCCATTTCACCACAGCATTCATCTAGTTTTACCACACTCAAAAAAATATTTCTGTCTAAACATAAGTTTTATGTGATTTAATTACATAGCCATTTTCCATCCATTTGGATGACATAGTTTTAACATAAGCAAACGAATAAACTTAATGTGATTCATATTTGTCAGTCATAGGTAAGATTTATGTAATAGTTGAGTATATGAATAGTGAGAGATTAAATGTCTGAAGTCAGTTCTTGTGTTTCTCTGTCCTTCAGTGATTCTGCTTGTTAACAGCAGGTGTTCATCATTAATCCTCAATGATCTCATTAACTCTGACGCTGCTTCAACGCTACTTTAACTCAGTAGTGCGCACACACATGACCACTAAACAGTGTTCATTAACCTGGGCATTTTTCATTTACGTATATGACTGACAAATATGAATCACATCAAGTTTATTAGTTTGTTTATGTTAAAACTATGTAATCCAAATGGATGGAAAATTGCTATGTAATTAAATTACATAAAACTTATGTTTAGACTGAAATATTTTTTTGAGTGCACCTGTGGCGTGACGTCTGAAATCGGCGCTGTCCCTCTCATAAAGAGACGCCGCAATAATCTAATCAGCCGGGCTTTATGGGCTTTGACCATTTTACTAAATTAATAACAAGCAGAGCGGATATTTTGGTGTCACACACTAGCAGCAGATTGTTCCCACTACGTGTGCTTACAGACAACTTAACAGATAATAATTAGTAATTGAACATCATCAGAACCCAACATAATGCACAAGGATGGCAGTATCAGAAACATTTGACCTTTTTTGGTCCCCATGACGAAAACAGCTCATAAATCATTTTAATATGTTGAAATTTTTCTGTGATGGGGAGGTTAAGGGTTAGAGGATAGAAAATGTCATTAGCTCATTATAAAACCACCACGCCTATGGAAAGTCCTCATAATTAGATATATATATATATATATATATATATATGATATAATATACTATATATTTTTGTAGATAGGCTCACAAATGTCCTGAGAAAGAGTGCATCTGACATTTTTCTGACCCTACAAAAGTTTCGGTGCAAAGCATGAGAAGAAAACCGCTTGGAAGGACAAACTAGAGGGGTTTGTTAATGAGAGGAAATGTTCATCCTGCAGTAGTCTGTCTCTCTCTTTCAGTTAATCCACTCCTCTGATTTGGTTCAGCTGTAATGCTGAATATTTAGGTCACCTGACAAATCTCTTTCTGGATACCTGCATCCCTTGATTGACATCTTTCTTGATTCCTCCCTCTATTCTACCGAACTCCAGTCTCTTGTCTCCTTGGTTCGGCGTTCCGCTTTCTTCAAGTTACGAAGAAAGTGTAAACCGGCATTGCGTCAGTTACATAAATTGAGTTGAGTAGGGAAGGCGTAGGATGTAACATAAGCTTTTTGAAGAGTTTTACACTTTCTTCGTAATTCGAATACGGAAGGCTGCCTGGCGGAAGCTAGATATTTTACTTCATAACTTGTTAAATATGGATATTTGTTTTCGCTTCAGAAGGTCTATATGAACCCTCCTGTGGAGTGCAGGTTTAGTATGGATGGATGTGGATGGAAGCACTTTCTCCAGCTTATTCTCGTGACCCCTGCCGTTATAAAGCTGCGTCAGGATATTTGTTAATATTTCTCTGATTTTGTTCGTCAGAAACAAGTCATATAAGATGGCTTGAGGGTGAGTAAATCTTGGGCTAATTTTCATTTGAAAGTGAACTAATCATTTAAACATACCTGGAAATTACGAATATTGTTGGCTCTTTGACACTATTTGTGCAGTACGAACATTAAGCTAAACTTCTCATTTGTGTTCCAGGGAAGAAAGAAAGTCACACAAGACACAAGGGTGAGTAAATGAGGACAGACTTTTCATATTTCTGAACCACAGACATTTCTTTTAGCCGTTACCCATTAATAAAAACGAAACGTCACACTCACGCCATGACGATGACACTGAAATCCAGCCAGTTCCATGGGTCTCGGAGGAAGGTGAAGGGCTCTATGCAGAACCCTCTGGCCAAGATCTTAATCAGAGACTCGAATGTGTAAATGCCAGTGAATGTGTACCTGAAAGAATACGAGAAAAAATATTTACAGTGAGCTGTAAATCACTAGTCACTACTAACTGGATTTTTTAAAGGGGACCTATTAAGTCTTGATTTTGTTTTCAGGCTCTACTAGAACAGGTTTTCATGCTTGAATGGTCAAAAATCATTATTTTCACCATATTTGACATTGTTGCAGCACCTCTCTTCCCAGTCTGTCAGTAACGCTCTGTTTAGTTGCTGTCTCAATGAAGCCCCTCCTTCAAAAAAGCACAATGTGCTCTGATTGGTCAAGCACTTCTTGGGAAATGTCCCGCCCCTTACCATGACAGCGAGTTTCAACACACATCAGGCCACACCCCTTTATTTTGTACATGCATTTGGCGGGAATTATTTAAATGAGGAATATTTAAGTGTTCGTTCCTGGAAGAAAATTCAAAACTACAATGGAGGCGACACAGATATAGAGAATAACTTTGCGGACCT
The DNA here is from genome assembly GCA_037194245.1 of Opsariichthys bidens. Taxonomy (NCBI): domain Eukaryota; kingdom Metazoa; phylum Chordata; class Actinopteri; order Cypriniformes; family Xenocyprididae; genus Opsariichthys; species Opsariichthys bidens. Next base: position 10,958,872 of record CM074303.1, read on the forward strand.
TTTTCATCCTCAAACAGCAACATTACACACTAAGTTGAACATGTAAAAAAGCATAATAGGACCCCTTTAAATATACATATGCATAACATTCCACAGTGATTATTTTGATGCAATGTAAACTGTAAACATGCTGCATGCTCCGATTCAATCTCTTAAAAATGTATTCCATGCATGCATATGATGCTTTATTTGAGCTGGGTCAGACTCTGTCATCGTGGCTTTGTATTAGTGTATCTAGAGGCATAATCGGTGAATACGGTAACTCCGGTCATCTGTTAAAATCTAGGCCAGAGCTTAGACACCGGAAACCAGCGCTACGCGGCTTTAGTATAAATTTAACACTTAATTCTCGCTCCTGTGTGAATTGGCTATAATGTTACAGAGCTTCAAAACATAACAGGAAGTGACATCATGGGATCGTGGCATTCCTGATGCTGCAAGCAGAATGGCGACAGCAGGCTTATGAACTCTTACCAATGTGGTTTTCAGGACCCTAGCAAAGCATTAAATTGAGACGAAAACTCTTTTTAGCATTTCATTACACATTCTGAAGCACACATGCAGGGTTTCTGCAGGTCTTTAAAAGACTTCATTCACAAATTAAGGCCTTGAAAAGTTCTTAAATCAGAGCAGAAAGTCTCAAATTCATAAATTTATGGCATTAAATGTTGCACGCATTGCAAAAAAAAATGATATTTTCCTCTGTATTATTGTCCTGTTTTCCAATACAAATATCTAAACATCTTTGATGTTTTTTTTACCTAAATTAAGTCTTGAAAAATTGAACAAGATGAAGTGATTTAATGTTTAAAACAATATCTGTCAATGAGTTATGAAAGTTGATTTTTTTGGCAGATATTTGTTCTTGTTTTAAGCATAAACTCACATAAACAAGACTTCATATTTTATTTAATTTTGTATCATATATAAATACATCTTGATTTGAGAATCTTTAGATAATTGCACTGAAAACAAGACAAAAAGACACAAACAAGACACTTTTTTTGCAGTGAGATCAGAAAATACGGTAAAGTTATGTCCATATTCTTGGAGTTGGGAGCAGAGCGATTCAAGCCACTTTTTTTGTAAAATAATTTAAAAAATAATGAAGATCTGTTGGAAGTTGTATTTTCAAACTCTGAAATGTCGCTAATACAACTCATTTCAAAAACATTTCAATAATATTTTGGTGTATTGTGTTCGCTTCAACGTATTCCTTAAATTTTCTTTACTTGGTCTTGAAACAGTCTTACATTTATAAAACCTTCAGAAACCCTGTTATTTATGCTAAAGTTACATTCTTGTGCTTTAAAGTCAACATGAAATTAAAGTACATTTATTTCTCATGAACCCTTATGTTCGGGATGTTTTCATCCACTATGGGGAATTTTTGAGTCTTAATTTGGCCATAACTTTCTCCGTGTTTCAGCAAATGGAATGATTTTTGGTGACAACTCTTATTTTGACACATATTTTGGGAAAATGCTTTGAAAATTTTCAAAAACTCAACAGTTACCCTTTCGTTATGATTTTAACTGCTTTAAAAATGTATCAGATAAATATTTTTTTCAAATTTTTTTTGCTTAAATCTGTTAATCAACCTCAGTCCTGATCAAAACTACTAAATTTAAAAAAAAAAATCAGGATTTTAACTCTTTAATTACCAAATTCATAAATGATGTCACCGATTTGGGAAAAAACGTGTCAAAGATTAGAAACAACATTGTTAGTTTTTGTGCACCATCAGATTTTAACGTTTTAAAGAGTTAAAATCCTGAATTTTTTTTTTTTTTTTTAATTTAGTAGTTTTGATCAGGACTGAAGTTGATTAATAGATTTAAGCAAAAAAAATTGAAAAAAATATTTATCTGATACATTTTTAAAGCAGTTAAAATCATGGCTGAAAACAGCATAATGAAAGGGTCGTGAATTTGAACAATGCACAAGGGTTAAATATCCTATTTCACTAAGAAATTGCATTTTAGAAGTAAAATGGCTTGTGACCTTAAAGTGTGCAAATAAATGAAATTTTCAGCTGTTTAAAATGGTGAACGAATAAGAATATCTATATAGACATCGTCTAGAGATAACCAAAATGATGCAACTGTGATGGCAGTAGTAAAATTCACAATGTTTCCTATAGTTTTAAATATATATATATATATATATATATATATGTTTAAACATTTATAAACAGATTAACAGAGTAAAAAGTGTTGCTTACTCCAGGTATTTGGTCCAAAGCGGAGGATCCGACATCGCCATGAAGGAGCAGTTTGTCAAAATTGTGCACATGATGAACAAGCTAAACAAAGTGGACAAGTCAAGGAAATGAGCAGCAGTTCAGAGATTTAATTGAGAATGCCAATAAAATTAAGTTTCTAAAATTTAATTAAGGTGGCAAACAGGATGTAGAACAGTAATTTGAACTTGCATAATATAATATAATATAATATATAATTTCTTTGTGCAACTATGCTGAATATCTTTGCAGTTCAGTGAATTTTGTCCAAACCTGCAGAAGTCATACTTTCAGATTGTGCCTGTGACATCTCCGAATTAAAGGGTCGTGACATGAGAAATCTAATTTGCCTTGATCTATTGACATATAAGAGGTCTTTGTACCATTAAAAATCCTGTAATTTCAGACCTTAAAGGGTTAGTTCACCCAAAAATGAAAAATCTGTCATTAATTCCTCACGCTCATGTCGTTCTACACCTGTAAGACTTTCGTTCATCTTCAGAACACAAATGAAGATATTTTTGATGAAATCCGATGGTTCAGCGAGTCTCTATTGACAGAAAAACACTTTCAGATGTCCTGAAAGACACTAAAACATATTTAAAACAGTTCATGTGGTTCAACCTTCATATTGTAAAGAGGCGAGAATATTTTTTGTGCGCCAAAAACCCAAAATAACGACTTTTCAACAATATCTAGTGATGGACGATTTCAAAACACTGATTCATGAAGCTTTACGAATCTTTTGTGTCGAATCAGCGGTTCGGAGCGTCAAAGTCACGTGATTTCAGTAAATGAGGCTTCGTTACGTCATAGTGATTTGCAATTTCAATATTTCACGTGACTTTGGCAGTTTGAAACGCGAACCGAATCACAAGCTTCGATAGAGCCGATATTGTTGAACAGTTATTTAGTTTTTTTGGCGCACAAAAAGTATTCTCGTCACTTTATAATATTAAGGTTGAACCACATGAACTGTTTTAAATATGTTTTAGTATCTTTCTGGACATCTGAAAGTGTTCATTATCTTAAAGGACTCGCTGAACCATCGGATTTCATCAAAAATCTCTTGTGTTCTGAAGATGAAGGAAGGTCTTACGGAAGTAGAACGACATGAGGGTGACGAATTAAAGACAGAATTTTCATTTTTGGGTGAACTAACCCTTTAAAATCTCCTCCTCATTATAAACTAAGCATTTATTTAATCAAGTTTCAAAAATGTCTCGTTTAGATATTGATTAGTGATGTCACATGGGCAAATACATTTGACTGCCTAACAGACATAACTGGCGTTCAGTCGCTTAACAGGCGCCTACACCGTTGGCCAATCAAAACAGTGGGCGTTTACTGACAGTCTTAAAGGAGCCGTGCCTTAAAAACGGATCATTTCAGACAGAGCGTCAGTCTGAAAATAATAAGTTTTCATTTATATATATTTGTTTTTGTTTTATCTTAACATTATAAGTGAACATATAAAAATAAAAAAAGACGTCATGACTTCTTAAAGTATGTATAGTAGGGAAAACTACACAGTAAAGGAGAACTGTGCTGATCTGAGGTGTACAATACGTCGTGTCTTTAAACAATTTTCTAACTATAATATTCATGATGTCATTTATGTTTATCCTAACTGAAAATATGAAAGGATTTGACCCTAGTGATTGGCAAGCAGCTTTTCATTTACTCTCTTTTCTATGTATCTGAGGTTTTAATAGAGCCTGAACATGGACACAGTGTGGGGATTTTCAGAGCCCGTGGCATTTGGGGATAAAACAAGATATCGCTGGCCCTGTCTGAACTGCTTATAAAAAACATCCAGTCAGAAGAGACGAAACACGTTTGACACAGAATAGTGTTTAAACTATATGTGGGTCATTCTACAAATGCTACAATGTCTAGAAAATGTAGCATTGATGCCCCTAATAACGGTAACTTAGTATCATTTACATCATCATATTATCGGAAACTTTTTGTTTGTAAATTTATTAGAGCATGAGAATATAGAAAATGGGATGGGATAGGATAAAGCCGCTTTTCCACCGTCGGGCCGAACGGTTACGGTTCTATTTCCACTTGAGCTTGTTTCGGCTTGTTTGGCTTCAAACTGTAACTCGAAACTTTTTGTTTGGCTACTTTAAAGCGAAGTAAACACAAGTTAATAATGGAAATGTCGGATCATCCTGCATAACGCGCTCACTATTTACATCTCATATCATTTGTAAACTCTTGCGTTATCAAGGCAACAACTGATTACATTCCGAAGAACTCCGTTATAATAGAAAATGGACCGGATCGGCACCGAATGGAACAGTTAAGCAACGTGGAAAAGCAGCTTTAGTGTTCTATTTTCTATTTTAAACAATAATAATAATTTTAAAAAGACTTATTGAAAAGTACAGCCTATAACACAACTGATAATTAAATTCAGATTAAATATTTTTAGTGTCAGTAATGTTATGGTAAAAATATTTATTTATATATATATATATATATATATATATATATATATATTTTTTTTTATATATATATGTATTATATTTTTTTATTTACAATAATAATTACAATAATACAATAATTATAGTGTCAATAATGCAATTTTTTTAATCTAAATATATATTTGTCAGTAAAAACAAGTTAATTGTGACAAATTATGATTAATTAAATATTTTAAATACATTTTACAAAACAGTATTTTTATTGTCAGTAATGTTATGGTAAAAATAATGATATATATTTTTTTGTCAATACAAACGGGTTAATTCAGACAATTCAGATTAATTAAATATTTTTACAGTATTTTTATTTATAATAATATTATAGTGTCAATAATGCAATTTTTTTAATCTAAATATATATTTGTCAGTAAAAACAAGTTAATTGTGACAAATTCTGATTAATTAAATATTTTAAATACATTTTACAAAACAGTATTTTTATGGTCAGTAATGTTATGGTAAAAATAAATTTATATATATATATATATATATATATTCAGATTAATTATATATTTTTACAAAACAGTATTTTTATTGTCAGTAATGCTATTCTAACAAATTCTGTTTTTACAAATATTTTTATAAAACAATATCTTTAGTGTCAGTAATGTTATGGCAAAAATTTTATATATATATATATATATATATATATATATATATATATATATATATATATATATATATATTTGTCAATACAAACAGGTTAATTAAATATATTTACAGTATTTTTATTGTCGATAATGTTATAGTGTAATCTAAATATATATTTGTCAGTAAAAACAAGTTAATTGCGACAAATTCTGATAAATTAAATATTTTAAATACATTTTACAAAACAGTATTTTTATTGTCAGTAATGTTATGGTAAAAATAATAATTAGATTTGTTTGTTTGTTTGTTTGTTTGTTTGTTTGTTTTTTTGTTTATATAAACAGGTCAGTGCTAAATCCAAATGTTCCCAGAGTTGAATGTAGATTGTAAAATATGAGTATTCTGGTGAAGCGTGATGACGGTAACCTGAAGTGACATTGTCACACAGTCTGTATGTCCGTTTCTCTGCTAAACCGTAATGGTTTTAATTGTTTTACCACAGAAACGGCCGGCACAGGACTGGACACCTGCGTGCATCATGACCGCGGACACTCAAAACATCTGTGCACGCAACGAGCTCCAGCACGCAGCTGTCACATGACGCCAAATCACTGCGCTCTTATTTCATTTGGGGAATTAGAAGAGGAATATCAGCGGATTTGGTTGCCGATGCCAGGGAAGAACATTACAGAGCTGTTTCAGAAATGAGACCAAATCCAATAGAACTCTGATGGTAAATATTTTAGATTGGCCTCAGAGTGGGAGCAGCTGGATATCATTTTACCGTTGGTCCAGATTTTTGGCTTTTGATGCCTTTTGAAAATATTAGTTTGATCCTCATTAGTTTCAGAGGCCTTATTCGAAAAACCACGTCACCGTTTCTACATTTTCTGATAATGTAAGTGGTGTTTGCCCATGCAAAAACCACCAGCATGATACTATGATGTTGTGGATAGATGCCACAACGTACTACTTGATATATGGGGTGGATTTTTTTTTAGCATGTTTTTTTGGCCCAACTCTAGTTTCAATTCTCATACATACGTTTTTGAACGGCGCTTTTGGAAAGCAGATTTATATGCTTATAAAATGCCTTGCAAATGAAAAAAGAAATCAGTGCAGCTGTGTTTCTAGAGAAGCTTGTGGTCTTAAAGTCTGATATCTGTGCAAGTTATTAGACACAAATCAGAAGCACGGCTGTAAACAGACCAAATCTGTGTAATTCTACAAGCAAGTAAACATTGCACACATAGAGAAACGTTCTTCTAAGAGGCAGTGGAAGGATATGAATGGACTAGAATTCGTATGGAGATTCTTCTAATGCAGTGAAACGGACTGAATATGTAGAGCGCAGATGTGGCACTGAAGCGGAAGATGGCTTTTCCCTTGTTTAGTACTATAAAGGTCTGTAAAAAGAGAAAAAAAGAAGAGAAACAGTCAGTCTGAACAAGCTTTGTTTTTAGAAATATTAATATTTTTATTCAGCTAGGACACATTCAATTGATCAAAAGGGACATTAAAGGCATTTATAATGTTACAAAAAATTATATTTCAAATATATGCCGCTCTTTTGACCTTTCTAGTCATCAAAAAAAACTATCAACTGTTGTCAACATTGATGATGATGATGATAAGAGATCATGTGACACTGAAGATGGGAGTAATGATGGTGAAAGAAATTACATTTTAAAAAATATTAAAATAGAAAACATTTATGTTTAACCCTCTGGTGCTCTTTGAGCTCTTAAATTGTTTTGATTTATTTTTTTTATCTTAATGGTGCAAAAAAGGTTCTGACACTTGCTATGAGAACACACACACACACACACACAAAATCATGTACATGATTGAAGAAAAATAGTCACATTTGTAAAAATGAGGGAAATTGGAAACGAATGGGAAATGAATTTCATCTTGTGGAAACTTTTGGTACTGCGCCCAAACAAAATCTTACTGAAAGCTCATTTTTTTAGATATAACCTCAAATTTTGAACACAACTTGTTCAGATTTATTGATTTATATATATATATATATTTAGTTTCATATAAAAACTAAAAATAGTATTTTTGTGCATTTTTCATAACAATAAATGTAAAATTCTATAACTGTTTTTAAGTTAACTTCTTCAACTTTTTCACTCAGCAATAATTTGCTAAGTGTCATCTTTAAAAAGAGAACAAACTTAAATTTAAGATTTAAGTCAGAAATTTCATTTTCAGCTCTATGCTCAAAAAGTTAATAAACATTATTGAACTAAAATATAGTACATTCATTTCGGTGAAATAAAAGCAATTGGTTGCGGAAAGACGCGAGGACACACAATTTTTCAAGTTCAAGTTCACCGACGTTAATCTACTAACTCCCCTGACTGCTTTGTCTGACAAGATGACGGATTCGGGATTATGATTGGTCAGATCGCCTGTCAATCAAACTGCCGGCGAAAGGTTAATTGACGTCTTTCCGCGCTTGAAACAACATTCCTTCTGATGTTCATTCATGTTTATTTGATGCTATAAATGAACTAGTATGAAGAGATGATCGGTTCACAAGGAGCTACAGCGATCTGTCACCACACATTAAAGAGACGCTATTTATTGATTAAACTTCTTTAAAAAACTACGATATATTAAATATGAAATTAAAAGTAACCGCATTGTCAGTGTCCTCTTTGCTCCGGGATGTATTTTTCATGATGTGTGGCGTGAGAGCGCATGGTTTGTCGGACATAGCAACAGTAACTAAAGGGGGCGGGTCTTTACGGAGGATCAATTATGTTTATAACTGTATAACAGGTTGTTAGTGAAAACTATTGAATGAACATATAAAATTAAAATGAGCCACTGAATCAAATCAACTAGCCTGTTTTTGAGAATGGAAATGGCAGGGGAACTTTTCAGAGGTTGTTTCATGCAGAATTGATTGAGTTCTCAATTATGTGTCAGATACTTCTAACATTCCTTAGAAAATAAAAAATAAAGTCAATAGTTATCAAATAGTAATAGTAGAGCACTATAAATAAATAAATGTGGACAGCAGTTTGATCGTTTGATTGCAGACTTTATCTTGGCAAATCTGAGCACAGTTTGAGACACTATCTTTTCTGGATCTCTAAAAGAGACAAAAGGATTCTGTTTTTGTAGGAAATAGTCTCAATCTCATTGCTCTCCAGGAGAAACCAGAGCAGAACCAAGATGGCAGATGATTCAGGAAAAACAGAAAATGTTTTCCCACAGCTTTTAAGTACGTCACTCGTTGCTGTGCAAGACTAAATTCCGTGCACTTGTATAAATACATCTGTTTATTCATGGACCGCGGCAATTTTCAACTACAAATGAACTTCACATCCATTAGGCCTCATTTTACAGCACTTACTCCTTTTCTAAGAAGCACTAAAACATCCGAAGGCCACTTGTAATCTCAGACTGACTCACCCTCTGATTTTTGAAGTAGAAAGGGTCGATGTCCTCCAGCGGAACTCCGACCAGTCCTGCGGGGATGTCACCAAAGATACGAGGCAGCACCTTCCCGGCCTCCAGGTCAGCACGGGGTTTGGGCTCCTCCGTGTACCCAGGGTCCGCCTGGTAATCCTTCGTGTTCTTCGTCCGCTCTTCGCTGATCCTCTGCTCGATGGCCGCCAGAGACTCTCGAGTGTACGGTCGCAAGCCATCAGGACCCGCTGGTAAGAGCATGGTCGCCATCTTTTCATCCTGATCGTCCTGTACTAGAAGTTACTCAAAGCTAGATGGAGTCGGCCACGAGACAGAGAGAAAAACAGCGTTAGAAAGTCACTCTGAAGCTTTTAAAAAGCTTGTTGTTTTGCAATTTACAGCACAACGACTGTGAGTTGAGTCCCGCGGGAGTCACCTGCAGCACTCAAGGGCATGATGTCGACTCTCAAGTTCAGAGATCAGACCTGTAACATCTAGAATCACAGTTCATACAATCTTAAAAATAGAGGTTTCAAAAGGGGGTGCCATTGAACGACCATTTTTGACTGTTTTTAAAATAACCATTTTTTGTTAGTCTGAAGCCCATTTTAATAACCAAAATAACTGCAAGGAACCTTTTGTGGAAAGGATGTTAAAGGTTCTTCAGGGAACCGTCGATGCCAATAAAGAGCCTTTATTTTTAAGAGTGTAGCGTTCACCTCCAGACTGTTGAACCACCGGTGTGTGAATGCAGAGCTCCTCACAGGACATGAAAGAAATATATTGTGGCCGTGAATTAAGAAATCATTCTCTCACTGTTTTGCTAAATCTATAGTAATTAGTTCCCTCAATTTTACGTTGCACTAATTTGTTTGTAAAATTGATTTAAATGAACAAGGCCACGATTTAGTAAAACAAGGGAATTAATTATTATATAATTTGCACGATTTAGTAAAACAAGGTAATTATTATATTGTTTGTACGATTTATTAAAACGAGGGAACGAATTGTTAAATCTTTCAACTTGATTAGCTGGATCAGGTGAGTTTAATTAGTGTTGAAGCTGAGGGTACGTTTACACAACAACAATAAAAAGGGAAAAGTTTTTACTTTGCGTTTTTCGCAAACAGACGACAATGTCGTCAAAACTCAAGGATCCGCAAAAACGACTAAAAATGCCGTATTATGCTCCCAGGCCAGTAGATGGCGATGTCACGTCATATAGAAACACTACGCGCACGTAGACCGAGCATGAAATACGACGTTACAAATTCACGTTTTTACGGGTAATCTCTCTCAAAAATTCAAAAACATTTTGAATCAAGTTTTTAAAAGTTTGCATTTTCAGCTGTTGTATAGTGTCAATGAACGGCCAAAACACATACGAATCAAAAAAAAAAAAAAACTGTCCTGCAGAGTTTAGCTCCAAAGCTGATAAACCTCACCTGCCTTCTAGAAATCCTGAAGGAAATGATTAGCGGTTCAGCCGTGTTTGATTAGGATTGGAGGTGGGAGCGGGACAGTGGCCCTCCAGGACCAAGTTTGTCCAACCCTGACATAGAACGACCATTTTTGACTCCCTAAAGAACCTTTCAGCGAACAGTTCTTAAAAGAACAATTTTTTTCTTTGTGTGAAGAAAATCAAAAGAACCTTTTTCCTCTGCAAAGAACAGTGGAATGGATGTTAAAGGCTCTTCATGGAACCATTGATGCCATAAAAAGCCTTTATTTTTAAGAGTTCAGTGTTAACCTCCAGTCTAGATTGTGGCCACGAATTAAGAAATCATTCACTCGGCCATGATTTACTAATTTGTTCCCTCGTTTTAAGTGAATCCTGCACATAATATAATAATTTGTTCCATCCATTTAATAAATTGTGGCTGCATTGTACTACACAGTAAAAACCCCAGAGTTAAATCAACTCTACTCAGATAACATTTGGTCCCTCTCTAAATAGTGTTAAAGTAACACTGAAGCAGAGTTAAAGTTAATGAGATAACTAAGCAATTAATTAAGCGATGATTGAACATTAATGATGAACACCTGCTGTTAACAAGCAGAATCACTGTAGAATAGAGAAACACAAGAACAACAACTGACTTCAGCCACAGTCTTAGATGAAATCAACTGAAGATAAAAGACATTCAATCTCTGAAGAGTGTGACTTTAACTCTATTTAGAGAGGGACCAAATGTTATCTGAGCAGAGTTGATTTAACTCTGGGGATTTTCGTAATTCGTTCCCTCATTTTGACTTAACGCAGCCATGATTTAGTAAAACAAGGGAACAAATTATTATATCTTCCAACTTGATGAGCTGGATCAAGCAAGTTTAAGTAGGGTTGAAGGGTACGATTACATGACAAGATTGTGCTGAAAATGGAAAATTTGATCCTACTACGATCCTACTACGACAACATTGTCAAAACGATCCCGTTCACAAGGATCTGCGAAAACGTCGCTGCATTATACTCCCAAGCTAGTAGTTGGCAATGCCACTTTGTAAAGAAACACAACACGCCTAGAGAATGATTGTGTAATATGCGTGCGCATGACGTCACAAATTCACATTTTTGTACTTTACATGGGGACAAAAATCGTATTGTACAAAATATGCTAATTTCCTGCACAAAATATGATAGCGTTGTAATATAACGATATAATAACGATAAAGTTTACAGTGGCTTCATAATTTAACAACATAAAAAAGCAAAACATACTTGATGCACATTCTTTGTTCTTCATTTTTTATAAGTAAGAGTTTAAAATGATGAAGAAAAGTAAAGAGAAAAGCATAGTAGTTCATCATGGTGGTGTTGCATGAAAGACACAGAAACAAAATCCCAGTGGTCGTGTGTAAGATTCTCAAATCTTAAGTGATTATCAATTCCATAGTAATTTCTTGAATATTCATTAAATAGTGTTTAAAACTTTCTTTTGAATAAAGGAGGATTCATTCAGTACAGTTATACTGTATGTTGTATAAGGAATCATCCACTAAGTCCAGCATAAAGCAAAAGCTTATCCAGCCTTGACCTTCTCAACTTCCTGCTTCATCTCTCATCCTGAATGGAACATCAGAGTAAATTGGTGTCAGGCAGGGCATATATTAAAACTGACGACTAACAGGACTAACCCGCTTGTATTAATAGCCTGTGCTTCTATTGCAGTTTAACTCAGCAGCCGGAGTGACGTGTTTCTGAAGATTAGCGCTTGGAGAAGGAAGTTCCTGTTCGTCTTCTGGCAGACATGTTTTCAATTCTTCACCAGAGCCAGAAAGCGTTATCTAACCCACAGTCTCAAAGTGGCTTAAGCGGCTTGATCTGACCCACAATTCTCAGCAAATTACTCAGCTGTTTGTTTAGACCCACATAAATGTGGGACGTCACTTCTGTTGCGCTTCTACTTTAAGAAAACGAGGAAAAACGTACACCAACATAAGTCTCCAAGCTGGCCGGTTGCTGCTAGTCTAGTGTAGCCAAACAAAATGAAAATCTGTCATCATTTACTCACCCTAATGTCATTCCAAATCCGTAAGACTTTTGTTGATCTTCGAAACAAAAATGAAGAATTGAGTGGCTTAGTTCGAATTTTCTAAAGAGACTTGATCACTATATATAATGTACAGATTTCATTTAGGCTTTTATACACATCTAAACATTCGTCAATGAACACATCAGTTATGGTCAATTGAAACGTGAACAAATGAGAACCAATGAGATTCATTCTTGTGTTACGCAGCATGTTTGAGCTGCCTCAAGAACCAATGAGGTTCATTCTTGGGTGTTACGAAGAATGAACCTCATTGGCTCTTGCAGAAGTTTAAACATTGTGTGTAACACTTGAATGAACCTCATTGGCTCTTGCCGAAGTTTAAACATGCTGCGTAACACGAGAATGAACCTCATTGGCTCTTGCGGAAGTTTAAACACGCTAAGTAACACGAGAATGAACCTCATTGGCTCTTACAGAAGTTTAAACATGCTAAGTAACACGAGAATGAACCTCATTGGCTCTTGCGGAAGTTTAAACACGCTAAGTAACACGAGAATGAACCTCATTGGCTCTTGCGGAAGTTTAAACATGCTAAGTAACACGAGAATGAACCTCATTGGCTCTTACAGAAGTTTAAACATGCTAAGTAACACGAGAATGAACCTCATTGGCTCTTGCGGAAGTTTAAACATGCTAAGTAACACTTGAATGAACCTCATTGGCTCTTGCCGAAGTTTAAACATGCTGCGTAACACGAGAATGAACCTCATTGGCTCTTGCGGAAGTTTAAACATGCTAAGTAACACGAGAATGAACCTCATTGGCTCTTGCGGAAGTTTAAACATGCTAAGTAACACGAGAATGAACCTCATTGGCTCTTACAGAAGTTTAAACATGCTAAGTAACACGAGAATGAACCTCATTGGCTCTTGCAGAAGTTTAAACATGCTAAGTAACACGAGAATGAACCTCATTGGTTCTTACAGAAGTTTAAACATGCTGCATTACACGAGAATGAACCTCATTGGTTCTTACAGAAGTTTAAAACATGCTGCATTACACGAGAATGAACCTCATTGTCTGTTGCAGAAGTTTAAACATTCTGTGTAACACGAGAATGAACCTCATTGGCTCTTGCGGAAGTTTAAACATGCTAAGTAACACGAGAATGAACCTCATTGGCTCTTACAGAAGTTTAAACATGCTAAGTAACACGAGAATGAACCTCATTGGCTCTTGCAGAAGTTTAAACATGCTAAGTAACACGAGAATGAACCTCATTGGTTCTTACAGAAGTTTAAACATGCTGCATTACACGAGAATGAACCTCATTGGTTCTTGCAGAAGTTTAAACATGCTGCGTAACACGAGAATGAACCTCATTGGCTCTTGCAGAAGTTTAAACATGCTAAGTAACACGAGAATGAACCTCATTGGCTCTTACAGAAGTTTAAACATGCTAAGTAACACGAGAATGAACCTCATTGGTTCTTACAGAAGTTTAAACATGCTGCATTACACGAGAATGAACCTCATTGGTTCTTACAGAAGTTTAAACATGCTGCATTACACGAGAATGAACCTCATTGGTTCTTGCAGAAGTTTAAACATGCTGCATTACACGAGAATGAACCTCATTGGTTCTTGCAGAAGTTTAAACATGCTGCATTACACGAGAATGAACCTCATTGTCTGTTGCAGAAGTTTAAACATTCTGTGTAACACGAGAATGAACCTCATTGGCTCTTGCCGAAGTTTAAACATGCTGCGTAACACGAGAATGAACCTCATTGGCTCTTGCCGAAGTTTAAACATGCTAAGTAACACGAGAATGAACCTCATTGGTTCTTACAGAAGTTTAAACATGCTGCATTACACGAGAATGAACCTCATTGGTTCTTGCAGAAGTTTAAACATGCTGCATTACACGAGAATGAACCTCATTGGTTCTTACAGAAGTTTAAACATGCTGCATTACACGAGAATGAACCTCATTGGTTCTTGCAGAAGTTTAAACATGCTGCATTACACGAGAATGAACCTCATTGTCTGTTGCAGAAGTTTAAACATTCTGTGTAACACGAGAATGAACCTCATTGGCTCTTGCCGAAGTTTAAACATGCTGCGTAACACGAGAATGAACCTCATTGGCTCTTGCCGAAGTTTAAACATGCTAAGTAACACGAGAATGAACCTCATTGGTTCTTACAGAAGTTTAAACATGCTGCATTACACGAGAATGAACCTCATTGGTTCTTGCAGAAGTTTAAACATGCTAAGTAACACGAGAATGAACCTTTCATTCATTTTCCACCGTTTATCCGGGGCCGGGTCGCGGGTGCAGCAGTCTGAGCAGAGATTCCCAGACTTCCCTCTCCCCAGACACTTCCTCCAGCTCTTCCGGGGGGACAGGCCGGGGGGGACATAGTCTCTCCAGCGTGTCCTAGGTCTTCCCCGGGGCCTTCTCCCGGTGGGACAAGCCCGGAGCACCTCCCTAGGGAGGCGTCCAGGAGGCATCCGAAACAGATGCCCGAGCCACCTCGGCTGACTCCTCTCGATGTGAAGGAGCAACGGATCTACTTTGAGCTCCTCCCGAGTGACCGAGCTCCTCACCCTGTCTCTAAGGGAGCGCCCTGCCACCCTGCGGAGAAAGCTCATTTCGGCCGCCTGTATCCGGGATCTCATTCTTTCAGTCATGACCCACCATAGGTGAGAGTAGGAACGTAGATTGACCGGTAAATCGAGAGCTTCGCCTTGCAGCTCAGCTCCTTCTTCACCACGACAGACCGGTACATCGACCGCATCACTGCAGAAGCTGTCAACCTCACGCTCCTTCCTTCCCTCACTCGTGAACAAAACCCCAAGATACTTGAACTCCTCCACTTGAGGCAGGAGCTCTCCACCAACCTGAAGAGGAGGTGGTTTAAATAAGGTTCATTCTTGTGTTACAGCACATTTGAGCTTCTGCAAGAACCAATGAGGTTCATTCACGTGCTGCGTCAAGCAGTACAGTTAAGCTTCTCTAATAAATGTTTAGCCATATGTGACTAACTTTTTTTATAAGAGTGTATTGGAGGATCATAATGCTTGTCTCGGTGCTCACAGTTTTTCTGAAGCTTTCAGACCAGCCTAACAGCCTTAACATAGACCATTCACAACATAAAAAGAGTCATTTAAATTACAAATCCGGCATATAATTTCCTAACCTTTGATCAAACTGATGATTGTAGAAATGAATGTTTGTAAATGCCTGTATTCATGATCTAGACCTGTCCTTCAGCTAATAATGCAAAATCCGGTTGATTTCTGAGTGCGTGTCATAGAGCTTTTTGTGATGTTTACAAACGCACAGCAATACTACACACTTGTGCTTTCTCTGGGCTATTCATCTTTTTGCATCTCTCGATTGTATTAACTTTTTCAGCAGGTTATTTTACTTGCGGATTTAGAGACTCTGATCATGCGGCACGGCTGATTTAGGCAGTCCTCATCAAAATTCAATTTAGTAGACCAGATTCTCTTTTTAATATACATCCTAAATTTTAATCTAACGTTTTATGGTTCACATCAAGCCACTATTTTTGGTCTATTTTCATTGGTTGAGGAGAAAATACCGATATTCAATACAACAGCTAGCTTGTGTGTTATTGATTAATTGTTCAAAGCCAATTGTAATATTTCACCCAACAGACAAAAGACACCTGACAGTTTTTAATGAAGTTCACACGGAAATTGCTTATTCTTACAGTCGTTTCAAGCATTTTGAAGTGCAAATACTCCCTCAGCACAAACAGAGATTGTACTACCTATTTTTTATTGAGAATTAAGGCGTCATTTTCATTCCAAACATCCAACCATCCAACCATTCATATATCAACTATATCATTTTAAGATATTCATAACGCTGTATACATTAAATCTTTATATAAACAAACTGAATTGTAACACTCTTTGTTATGTTTGCATTTAGTTCTTGCTCATTAGTTAACTATCATGTTCTCCCTCTTCAGTTCCCAAAAATCTCCCTGTTCTGTTCTGTGCTCGTTCGGATCTCATCCATGTGTATCTTATCTCGTGGAATAAACTAACCTGTTATCTGATCTTCTTCAATTTTTGGTAATACTTTATTTTACAGTGTCATTCTTACATATGTTACATGTAGTTACTATAGTAATAACTATAAATTATGCATAATTACATGCAACTAACCCTAAACCAACCAAAACCCTGATCCTAATACTATAGTAAGTACATGTAGTTACTTAATATTACTTAGTATGTAAATAATTAAAGTGTAACAAAGACACCTTAAAATAAAGTGTAACCGTATATTTTTGTGTGTAAAGTGAGTAAATATTTTTTATTGTTAAGCTATTTTATGTACATCTCAAGTGCTTATTAAATTATATAATGCAAATTAATTTCATTTTATTGACCAGATTGCACTTAAAAACCTCTGCTTGAAACTAATTGAAACTCATAATGTTTATCAGTTCATGCTTAAATAAGGCATTATAAGAATTTCATGAGTTTTGGTCATGTGATTTAAAGTATTACAGCATTAAATATTCAAATGCATTATAACAAGAACATATTATGCATTATATGGAATTATGAATGCATTTTAATGCATTAGGAAAACTTTTATCATATTTATATATAAGTCAATGTATCATTGAGGTACTATTATAGTTTTTTATTGATATTTTGACTTACTTTTTATACTTTTAATTTTGCTAAAGTTTTAGTATTTTTTCTGGGGGTTTTTTCTATTAGTTTTTATTTTTAAACAATTGTAGTTTTTATTCATTTTTATGTCACTTTCAGTTTTAGTTATTTTAGTACATTACATTATTCTAAATTAAAATGAGAACTGGGCAACTCGCTGAAATAAAATAAGTTTGTTTTTGTTTTTCACTTCAGTTAACGTTTATTTCAAGTAACAAAAAATGGCTTTAGTTTTAGCTGATAATGCTTAAGTAAAGTGTTTAAGTTTAAGTTGTAATACCAGAGTCATACCCATGTCATTATACAAATTCGTGTCCTCATAAGTCACAAAAACGGACACACACACACTGGGATTTCATAAAGAAACTGAATTTCCTGAAAATTACACCAACACACAAGTCACACGTTCACTGATTTCTCACTGCTCTGACTGGCCTGATAAAACCAACAGATCCATCAAGGATCATTAAATGGGAGGCGTCATGTATAGTTGTCACCCATAATGCATTATATCTCTGTCCTCCCTGCGGGCCATCTGAACTCCAGAGAATGAGAGACAAGTGAGGACAGAGAGTCAGGTGGGGTTCAGACACACAGCACAGGGAAATACATCCTCCTGGACATTTTCATTAGTGCATGTGAAAGATGCTTCTGTGCACTCAAGGCAGAAGAACTGAACCTGCAACCATGGCATCATTAACATGAGTACGAGTAAACAACCTTTGTTTTCAGGTTAAAAAAAGTTTACACTTTCCAAACATCTGAGTCCACAAGTGAAAATGCTATTTTGCACTATATCAGCATCAGGGTTGGGGAGTAACGAAATACAAGTAACTTAGTTACGTATTTAAAATAGAAAATTTGGGAAACTGTATTTCATTTTAAATGGGTGGTAATCAGATTACAGTTACATCTGAAAAGTGTTTTAGATTACCAAAGTGATTACTTTGAATTTTAATGTCATTTAAACAGCGATTGGTGATTCTCTGACTCTGACAGTCTGAAAAAACGGAGTTTAGTTTCATGTTTTTGACAGTTTTCATGTTTTGTGAAAGTTGTTTGTGAGTCATTTTATAATCGTAAAAAAGGTCACAGCAACTTTTTCTCACAATTTGTTTTTTTCCTCTCACAATTTCACAATTCTGACTTCTTTTTCTCAGAATTGTGAGATTTAAACTCACAATTGCAAGTTATAAAGTCAGAATTGGGAGATATAAACTTTTTTCTTGCAATTGTGAATTTAGTATGTGAGTTTATATCTCATAATTCTGACTTTTCTCAAAATTACGAGTTTATATCTGATAATTCTGACTTCATAACTCGCAATTGCAACTTTATATCACGCAATTCTGAGGGAAAAAGTCAGAATTGTGAGATAAAAACGTGCAATGACCTTTTTTATGTTTGTTTCACACTTATTAGTATTCCAAAGTATTCTAAAGTATTTAGATTAAGTTACTAAACTTGAGTAATGTAACGAAATCCGTTACAAATGACTTTCTAAAGCATGTATGTTGTAATCTGTAGTGAAATACATTTTAAAAGTAACCCACCCAGCCCTGGTCAGCATTGCAATTCTGTGCAGAGAGTCACCTGATCAAGGACGCTTTGCATTTTTTTTTTTTTTTCAATATACATGATTTTTCTTTAAATGCTTCAACTTATTTCCCAGTTGAAATGAAAAAGAAAGTTTTTGGACCTCACTGGCTTCAGTTATTATGAATATGCTATTCATAAAGTCCTTTTCAATGTTGCAAATGGGGAATTACACCAACAATGCATGGGAAAACTAAAAAGATCCAAAACTTTACAAAGATTGCACAATGTAATACAGCTATTTCATCGATTTAAATATAAATAAAATCTTTTTCTTACATGTAAACTCCGTTAATTGCAGCACTGTATCCACGCATTTCCATTTATTGCGCTGATGTAAATCCAAAATCCCAAACTGATCCATGATGGGAATAACCCCAGATAAAAGTATTCCGTGCAAGATTGTTCAGACAGTCTCTGTTGCTGTAAGTAAACAGTTGCTCGTTGAATTCTGGATTCCGCACCAATGCATTACTCTTGAATCCCACGCAACGCTCATTTTACGTGTTTTGATTTACGCGATGCGCATTTAAAGTTTTTTTTTTTATATTTTCCCTGCATTCACATGAAAAGAACTCTGTATCCAGCGCTTCCCATCGAAGATTTTAGCCCGTTTAGGAATTTCTCCAGCTTGTTTGGCGCACAGCAGCAGTTTGCGCGTCTCTCTGTGCGCGAGAACTGCTGCCAAACAGCCTGCGCGCGCGCGCTGCAGGATTACGCGCATCATAACCAAACACTTGCGCGCGCCTACTGAGTTACAAAGCCAGGAAATATGACTCTACGACTCTTTTATTGCAAGCATTGATTGTTTTGACGGATAATGCCGGGATTTGTGTTTCCACTGACTTTTTGTTGTCTTTTTTTGAGACTGCACTCAAATATTTTTTATTTTTTTTATTTATTAGGCTGCAAAGAATCTCCCCTAAACACTTTCTTCTGTGACAGATTTTACTTTAACATGAGCTTAAATTCTTCGAAGCAACATAAAAAAACTCTTTACCGTTGAATAATTGATTTATTATCCAGCTTCTCCCTCTAGTGGCCTCAGTGAAATCTTCATGTCTTTGAAATGTAATTCTGTTTTTCACTTTACTCTCCTTCATGTTTTTTTTTTTTTTTTTTTTTGCATACTATTCTTATATTACTTGGCTAAAATTATTAAGTACGCACAGGGTTGGGGAGTGACGAAATACAAGTAACTTAGTTATGTGTTTAAAATAAAAATTTGAGTAACTGTATTTCATTACGGTTACATTTTAAATGGGTGGTACTCAGATTACAGTTACATCTGTAACTGTAGATTACAAAAGTAATTACTTTGAATGTAAACTGTGAAATGTAAACAGAAATGAATGATTCTCTGACTCTGACCGTCTGGAAAGCATTCGAAGCAACATTTCTGCTCATAAGTTTCATTCCCCTTGCAGAATATGCAGCATTTTAATAATTTTAACAAAATAAGAGGCATCATGAAAATTCTATTTTTATTTATTACTGTCGTGAATAAGCTATTTCACATAACAGATGACTGAATTTATAAAAATTGCCCCATTCAAAAGTTTGCACATCCTTGAATCTGTCATGTCATGACCTGGATGATCCACGGCTGTTTCATGTTTTGTGATACAGTAAAAAAGAAAAAAAGAAAAGATAATTGTGAATTTTTATCTCACAATTCTGACTTTTTTCCCCTGCAATTGCAAGATATAAACTCACAATCGCAAGTTATAAAGTCAGAATTGCTTTATAAAAACTTGATATATTTTTTTCTTGAGTTCATGTCTCACAATTCTGGCATTTTTCTCACAATTGATACTTTTTTCTGGAAAATTGCGAGTTTATATCTCATTTCTGACTTTTCTCACAAGTCTGAGATTTTTTTCTCAAAATTGAGAGTTTATATCTCAGAATTCAGACTCCTTTTCTTTAAATTCTGACATTTTGCCTCAAAATTACGAGTTTATAACTCACAATTGCAACTTTATATCACAAAATTCTGAGAAAAAACGTCAGAATTGTGAGATAAAAACTTTTTGTGTGTTTGTTCCACACTTATTAATATTCCAAAATATTCTAAAGTATTTATATTAAGCTACAGACCTTAACTAATCTAAAAAATACGTTACAAATGACTTTTTAAAGCATGTATTTTGTAATTTGTAGTGAAATACATTTTATACAGCCCTGTATACACATGATATACTCCTTGTCGCCTGTAATACCTGTTCTCCACCGGTGGTGGCAGCACTGCCACGCGCGAGTGGTGAATAAACACACACCGCGGGACGTCGAAGAAGAAACGTTCATCTCGCTTACTGTAGTCACAAACTCTTGAGCATTAATTTGTTTTTTTTTTAGTTTACATTTTGGACAATTAAAGAGAGCCATGTCGGAAAGAAAGGTTTTGAATGTAAGTACCTCCTTCTTTAATTTTATATTATTGTTGTGCTGCGGCTCACAGTGGATTTGAATATTAATACCTCAGACAACTATTAGCAGCATGCTAATGAAGTAGCAACGCAATGTTTACATTTGTTAAATTTAAGTCATTCTGTTCTTAGTAATGTTTTCTGTGCACTTATAGTACATACATGTTGTAATATGATTGAACTAAGATGAAATAAGTTTCTAAAGTTAAACTGCCACCTTTACAGAACCTCTTCTTATTTTTCCTCAGAAATACTATCCTCCGGATTTTGATCCGTCTAAAATCCCTAAACTGAAACTGCCTAAAGACCGTCAGTATGTGGTCAGATTGATGGCACCATTTAATATGAGGTAAGACAAGTGTTATTTTTATTTTATATAATTATTGCTCATATAATATATGGTTCGAGATAGAAATAATTTGTATTATTACAGGATTTTCTTATAAGAACATGAGGTAGTAATGTCTAGTATTATTGCATGTTTCATATGAATATAAAAATATTATACTACTTCATTCAGAACTTTATACAGCTTCTCATCTAAGGATAAAATTACATAAAAGAACTGTAAAAAATAAGTTAACGTAGAACTATTTTAACGACAACTAATCTCTCAATTTCTCGGGTTAGCGAGGAAAACATCTGTAGAGGTTACATCATCTTTCAGATAATGATGTTTTGCAGGTGTAAAACGTGCGGAGAATACATTTACAAAGGGAAGAAGTTCAATGCTCGGAAGGAGACCGTTCAGAACGAGCTGTACATGGGGCTTCCCATTTTTAGATTCTACATTAAATGCACCAGATGTTTGGCTGAAATCACCTTCAAGGTACTCGTATGAACACTCACGTCGTAGTACAACACTTTTTCTTGTGTGTTTGTCCGGTTGCACTTCATCTGATCGATGTATTTTACAGACGGATCCAGAGAACACGGACTACGCCATGGAACATGGTGCGACACGCAATTTTCAGGCGGAGAAACTGCTGGAAGAGGAGGAGAAAAAGATTGTACAGGAGCGAGAGGAAGAGGAACTCAATAACCCAATGAAGGTCAGTTCGAAACTTTGAAGTGTACATGGATGGAAACTTTCCTTGGGAATAAATAAACAGGGAATAAACAGTTAGCCTATAATGGGGAACTTAAATGTAGTTTGAAAAAACATCTTGAAGCATAATCTTAGTTAAATCAACCAGATTTAATGCAATTTCAGTTTAATATTTACCTTGCACATTTGATCAAAAATACAGAAAAAAAGCAGTAAAATTGTGAAATATTATTATAATTTAAAGTAATGGTTTTCTATTTTAATATACTTTAAAATATAATTTATTTCTGTGATGAAAAGCTGAATTTTCTGCATCATTACTCCAGTCTTCAGTGTCACATGATTCTTCAGAAATCATTCTAATATGTTGAGTATTAAACTCAACAGCTGCTTAATATTTTTTATAACCTGTGATAAATTTTTCAGGATTGTTTGAGGAGTAAAAAGTTAAAGAACAGTATTTACTTAAAATAGAAATCTTTTGTAACAATATTCACTACCGTCCAAAATTTTGGGGTCAGTATTTTTTTTTTTTTTTTTCTTTTTTGAAAGAAATTAATACTTTTATTCAGCAAGAACGTGTGAAATTGATACAAATTGATTTTAAAGACTTGTATGGTTAGAAAAGATTTCTATTTTGAATGAATGCTGTTCTTTATTTATCAATGAATCCTGAAAAAAGTATCACAGGTTATAAAAAATATTAAGCAGCTGTTTCCAACACTGATAATTGAGTATCAAATCAGCATATTAGAACGATTTCTCAAGAATCATGTGACTGTAATAAATAACACACACACGACCATTGCTACAATAAAGATATACTTATTTTATAAATGTACTAAATTTAGAATTAATTGGATAAATAATTGTCATTTTATGTTATTCTGACCAAACAAAATGTTAATATTTATGTTAGTTAACATGTAATACATTTCATATAAATTTCCAATTAATTCCCAAAAATTCCTGTAATTTTGTGTCAAGTTTTTTGCAACCCTGCTTTCATGATATTAAAGGTTTTGTTATGGGTTTATTGTTTTATTCTGTGATATTCGTGTTTGATTTTTTTCTTTTATTTCCACTTTCCTGCATTGTGTTTTTGTGACCAAAAAAAAACATGTTGTATTCTCCGCTGGTGCACATAAAAGTCTTTACAGTGTCTTTGTAAGCAAACCATCAAAAACCCATACAAACTTCAGAGGTAATGTCCCTGAATGCTGTCACAGGTCCTGGAGAACCGCACACGGGACTCAAAGATGGAGATGGAGGTGCTGGAGAACCTGCAGGAGCTGAAGGACCTGAACCAAAGACAGGCGCAGGTGGACTTTGAGGGCATGCTGGATCAGTATAAGGAGTTGGAGAAGAGACTGAGAGAACGAGAGCAAGAGGAAGACGAACGAGAGACCAAGTATGAAAAGAAAAAGCCTTATTTCTTTTGTGTTCAGCAGAAGAAAGAAATTCATGCAGGATTGGAAGTAAATGATAACCGATTTTTTTTTTCCCCTTTTAATGGTGGAATATCTGAATTTGTCACACTTAAGTGCACAAACATTTAAATTGCATTTTTTATCAGAAAAATGTCAATGAAATTTCCCCCCCAAATCAGGCAGCTGTATTTTACAGCATCTAAAATATAGTTTATGAACATAATGTTGATTATACCTATGTATTTTAAACTAAAATGCATAGGTTTCAAAGTCATAATTGTGTTTATATTGTTTACCATACACTAATAGAACCTCTATGAGTCATCATATACATTCACTGTCTGTGTTTTTTTTCCCGAAGCGTATAATGTCAAGATTAAGAAGGATGGATTATATAATATAAATATTCTGTGGATTAGACTTCTCTCTTCTCTTGCTCCTCATAGAGAGATGTTAGAGAGAGCTCTGGTTAAACGACTGAGGGACTCAGACTCTGAGGAAGAGACTGAACATGCAAAAGACGGAGACAGGAAACACACGGCTGATAAACCCACAGACATCCTCACCACAGACGGGAGTGCAGGATCACAGGTTGAGTAAAAGACAGAAGCCTCAATCTCATTAGTTTATTTTAGAATGTTATTTTATTATTTTTCTTTTGGTCACTTTTATACATTTGATATGAAATTTTTTTATTTTTTTTTTCTCTGTGCAGTATTCAACTGTGATTGGTCAGTTTTGACATGCTGTGATCAAATATTATTCTTGTTGCTCTCAGGCAAACAATTTCCTACATAAACTTTGGTCAAAAGTTTGGAATGATTAATATTTTTTGTTTTTGAAAGATTTGCTGCTCAAGAAACTTTTCTTAAGATTATTTAATTTTTTGTTTTTACATTTTGTGTCCTTGCCGCATAAATCTATTCATTTCTTTTAAAAATGAATTTTACCCTAGACCTTTAAATGGTGTATTTCAGCAAAAACGGCACTGATCATGATAAGAAATGTTTCTTGAGCATCAAATCAGCATATTAGAATGATTTCTGAAGGATCACATGACACTGAAGACTGAAAATTTAGCTTTGCTGAATATTTAAATATATTCAAATTGAAAACAGTTCTTTTAAATTGTAACAATATTTAACTATTAATGTTTTACTGCATTTATGATCAAATAAATGTAGCTTTGGGGAGCAGAAGAGACTTCTTTCAAAAACATAAAAACAATCTTAATTATTCTTAACTTTAGAGCAGTTGTGTAGTTGGGCTAGTTTCATGTTTCTCATATCACTTTTTTCCATCTCACATAATTTCATCTTAATTCAATATTTAATATCCATTTATTTATTTATTTACCAAGTAACCATTTACTGCCTCATATGCTTCTCTTATTAATTTTGTGCTGTTTTTCCCTCCTGAACTCCGCAGGGCTCGTCGTCTGTGGGTGTAAAGAAGCAGAAGGTGGAGAGCTGGGAGAGGAGTGTCGGAGGTCTGGGCGGGAAGGGAGCTCTGGGCTCTCTGGTGGTGAGGAAGAAACCTGCCCACGCTTCACCACGACAGGCTCCTGACACACAAACAGGTTCGTGATCTATTACGGCTAGTGATGTGTGATTACTCGGAAGCTTCAGGGACAGTCCAGCCGGAGCGAGTGTGTGGGGGGTGTAAGCAGAAATGAATAACATTACGATTGTGAAAGTTTAAATGACATGATCAGATTTAAATGACCTTTTAATGTTTCTTCTGCTAACCAAGGCTGCATTTACTTGATCAAAAATACAGTAAATATAGTAATATTGTAACAATTTATTACTGTTTAAAAGAGGTGTTTTATATGTGAATATATTTTAATGTAATAGATTCCTGTGATCAAAGCTGAATTTTCAGCATCATTACTCCAGAATGCAGTGTCACATGATCCATGCAAAATGAAAGTAGTGTCTTTAATAACAATTTTAGTGACCTCAAAAGTTTTTAATAGATAACAAATGGTCTTTTTTATTATTTTTTTTTTTTTCATATAAATGATGAAAATCTAAATCAGTGGTTTTGGATGTATATCAGGATTTGGGCAGAATTCGTCTTTTATTTCTCTGAAATTGAGGAACGCTACAGAGGTGGAGTGTGCCTTTTTCTTATGTAAAGTGGAAAGGACAACATTAACTTTTTTATTAATTATATATATATATATAATTTATTTTAATTGAGGGGGCTTATGTAAGTGATGCCTGAAAACCAACTAGTTTCCACCAAGAAACCCTGATGTTGTATTTATGCATCAAACTCACAGTTTAGGGTTTTTTTCCCCATCTGTTAACCTGCGTTTTCTGTCTTTCTGATCATTCAGGGGCAGGTGCGTCCAAACCAGAGTCCTCCACAACATCAGCCAGTGTTTCGTCTCAGAACGGTTCTTCTCTCAGCCTCTTGGGGGCGTACACAGACAGCGACGACAGCAACTCCGACTAGGCTGAGAAAATGTTGTCTGGTGTTTTTGTTGACTAAAACTAAATGTTTAGTTTCGGGCCAGCAAAAATGACCGCCTCTTTTTTTCACAGACCAGTTTGTTTCCTTACTTTGGACCCTTTAAAAGTATAATTGAGAGTTTTTATTTTTCAGTGATGATCTTTTTAGCTGAAGAAGCACTGTCTATGAGAAGCTGTTTCCATTGCCTGAAATTCATTTGGCATTAGATCTGCGCCATCCCAGTGTCTCTATAATGTGTTTCTAATGTATTATGCACTCTATAAAGTAGTATTTGTTTCTCTATGTCAGTTCAGTCAATACGAGGAAATGCATTTGAGGGTAACAGTGGAGATAAGTGAATCGAAATCTAATTTAGTCTGATCATCTCTAACCCCATGTCATAAAAGACTTTCATCTTCCCAAACATCCAACAAATAAAATGTTACTTGTGTTTCATTTCCATGCATAGACTTGTTTGTTGTTTATTGAAAAATGAATATCAGATATTATTATTATTATATACATTTATTAATTTACTAAAGCAATTATTAATCTTAGTTCATTATTAATTTTATTAATACATTATAAAGATAAAAGTTGTATCTGGTTAATATTATTTAATGGACATGAACTAACAACACTTGTATTTTTACAAATGAACACATTGACAAAGATTAATAAATACTGTAACAAATATACTTCTCATGCATTAACCAACGGGACCTTCTTGTAAAGTGTTGCCTTATTATTTATCATTTTTGACATTCTGCATTTAAATATCTAATTGCACGTTTTGCTTTTTAAGTTGTCACTTGCTAATGTGATGTTCAATGTGTGTCAATATTGATCCACCAAAGTGCTGCTGACCTTCTAACCTTACAGTTTGACCTCTGTTTACTGATGGAGGTGTTAATGGGGGGTTGGCGTGCATTGTGTAGTTAAACCAGACTGTTTATCTGCGTTTTACTGCACTTAAATCTCTTTATTTCACCTAAAAACATGTACTTTGATAATAACTATGCTTTGCACACATGCAACATTTTGCAGAATGCATGCCAGAGCACGAGGCACCATGTGAAATGAAATGCCTCAGCAAGAACAAAGACAATGCAGTGGGCTTCAACAACAAGTCGAGCTCGTGTTGTTCAGCAGCTGAAGCTGCAACAACCAATGCAATCCGATGCAACTCATCCATCCATCTGCACGTGCACACGATCGTCACTTTTTGATATTTTCCTCTCAGCTTCCTTCTATTCTCACTTCCGTCCGTTTATCCTTAAGAGGTGAGTATTTTGCAAATGTTTTGAGGGTTGGTTGGTTTCGGAACTGTGTTTATGAGTTAAAAACTGCCGTTTTAGAGAAACAATTTGCACGCGCTCCTCAGTGAATATCCATCGGGATCGCGCGCTGCACAGTTAGCCAGCAAGCAAGCCGGCTAACAAAATGCAGGTTAAATTTGTTGTTTTTTTTACTTTTGTGTTCCAAATGAACGCTGTATTCCACTTATGTGTTCAAAATACTATAGTATTTGTGTATGTAATCAAATTTGTTGACAAAGAAAGTGAGAATAATGTGTGTTGGCGGAGTTGAGGTGTTAGCCACCATGCTAACATTAGTTTTAATCTATAATGACAGTTTTTTTAATCGAATTCGGTGTAAAATACGTCAAAATATTCCTGTTGTGTACTGAGGTAAATGGGAACAGTTAGAAAGTGGGTGTGTACAGACTTTGTTTTGACAGGATTTGAGTTGTGTGAGTGTGAAACTTTCTCTTTGAATAATATTGAGAATGATTTGTTTTCATTTTGTAAGAAATCATCGCCTTTATGTTAAATCTATGACCCAAGTAAAAGCGTATAACGCCTGATCTAACATTACAGTAATATGATAATGAATATTTAAAGGAACAGCGCTCCCAAAATTAAGATTACGTAACCCTTTATTCAAGATGATGTGTTGTCCCAAATCCGTATTGTCTTCTTTCTTTCCATGGGACACAAGCTGAATGTGAGGGACTGACAACCTCAGTCACCATTCACTTCCATTGCATCGTGTTTTTATCCAATGAGTTTAAAAAGACATTCAAAGTAGCCCATGTATGACTCATTAGTTGTATTGTAACTTACATGAGAGCTTTCTGTGAGAAACAAACCCAATTTTAAGTCTACAACCTCGCTTGGCTTGACCTACATGGTCACCATTCACTTTCACTGTATGAAAAAGCTGCCTTGTCATTCTGCTAACTGACTACTTTTGTGTCACAAGGAAGAATGAAATTCATACGGGTTTGGTTAAGTAAATTATGATTTGTGTTTTGATTGATCCTTTAAAGGGATAGTTTTCCCAAAAATTACAAATCTGTCTCTCTCACCCTCAAGTTGGTCCAAACCTGAAAGACTTTTGGAAATCCGAGCAATTTTCGTTCTACTATTGACAGCTACGCAACTAGCACTTTAATGCTTGGTTCATGAAAAGATACTAAGCCATATGAATTGAGCGACATTTTCTTAAGAGACTCGATCGCTTTATACGCTGAACAGATTTAATTTAGGCTCTGATTCACATATAAACATTCATCAACGCATATATAATTTGGGGTAAACGGAAGCTCAAGCATGTTCGCTTGACGTGCAAGAACCAATGAGGTTCATTCTCGCGTTATGCGGCACGTTTGAGCTTGTACAAGAACCAATGAGGTTCATTCTCGCGTTACGCAGCACGTTTGAGCTTCTACAAGAACCAATGAGGTTCATTCTCGCGTTACGCAGCACGTTTGAGCTTCTACAAGAACCAATGAGGTTCATTCTCGCGTTACGCAGCACGTTTGAGCTTCTACAAGAACCAATGAGGTTCATTCTCGCGTTACGCAGCACGTTTGAGCTTCTACAAGAACCAATGAGGTTCATTCTCGCGTTACGCGGCACATTTGAGCTTCTACAAGAACCAATGAGGTTCATTCTCGCGTTACGCAGCACGTTTGAGCTTCTACAAGAACCAATGAGGTTCATTCTCGTGTTACGCGGCACATTTGAGCTTCTACAAGAACCAATGAGGTTCATTCTCGCGTTACGCGGCACGTTTGAGCTTCTACAAGAACCAATGAGGTTCATTCTCGCGTTACGCGGCACATTTGAGCTTCTGCAAGAACCAATGAGGTTCATTCTCGCATTACGCGGCACATTTGAGCTTCTGCAAGAACCAATGAGGTTCATTCTCGTGTTACGCAGCACATTTGAGCTTCTACAAGAACCAATGAGGTTCATTCTCGTGTTACGCGGCACATTTGAGCTTCTACAAGAACCAATGAGGTTCATTCTCGCGTTACGCAGCACATTTGAGCTTCTGCAAGAACCAATGAGGTTCATTCTCGCGTTACGCGGCACGTTTGAGCTTCTACAAGAACCAATGAGGTTCATTATCGCGTTACGCGGCACATTTGAGCTTCTACAAGAACCAATGAGGTTCATTCTCGCGTTACGCAGCACGTTTGAGCTTCTACAAGAACCAATGAGGTTCATTCTCGTGTTACGCGGCACATTTGAGCTTCTACAAGAACCAATGAGGGAACATTCTCGCGTTACGCGGCACGTTTGAGCTTCTACAAGAACCAATGAGGTTCATTCTCGCGTTACGCGGCACGTTTGAGCTTCTACAAGAACCAATGAGGTTCATTCTCATGTTACGCAGAACGTTTGAGCTTCTACAAGAACCAATGAGGTTCATTCTCATGTTACGCAGAACGTTTGAGCTTCTACAAGAACCAATGAGGTTCATTCTCGTGTTACGCAGCACATTTGAGCTTCTACAAGAACCAATGAGGTTCATTCTCGCGTTACGCAGCACGTTTGAGCTTCTACAAGAACCAATGAGGTTCATTCTCGTGTTACGCAGCACATTTGAGCTTCTACAAGAACCAGTAAGGTTTGTTCTCGCGTGTCACCAGTTCGGTTGAGCTTCTGTTTATGTTCGCTATATGTGAAAAAAAGTCTAAATCAGAGCTTCCCAAACTTAAGAGCGGTAAGGCCCCCCAAAAACACTGCAAAAGCTCCACGACCCCGCTGTTAAAAAATATATACCGACATTTAACTACAAATACATTTATTAACAAGTTTGCAAGAATTCCATGTGATTTATGAGAACTATGATGTAAACATTCTTTACAAATATATTTAAATCCATAACACTAACATTACATACTTTCAAAAATTCAAATTTTAGAACAATTGGAATTTTTTAATTATTTTAATTTATTGATTTGGACTAGCTACGGCCCCCCTGCAATACCGCTACGGCCCTCCGGGGGGGAGTTAATGAACTAGCTAGGCGCCAAAGTGGTAATTGCGTAGCTATCGATGGAGGGACAGCACTCGGATTTCTTCAAGAAGATCTTCGTTTGTGTTCAGAAGATGAACGAAAGTCTTACGGGTTTGGAACAACACGAGGGTGAATAAATAATGACAAAATTTTGGGGTGAACTAACCCTTTAATGTCTTTTCCACTGGGGCAGGTCGAGGGGTGGAGGCTTAAAATAACTGTGCTTTTGTTTTCCAGATCAATTTATTGCAAGGAAATAGAACTTGGATGTTCTAAAGAATCGATGCATCGGGGAAACTGAGGTGAGCTATTGCACAATATCATATGTGCTGTTTATTGACACTCTGAGTAATAGGTAACTTATTGGTGAGGTGTTTTCAAGATTTATGGATGGTGTTCCTTGGAAGAACTAGGATAAAGGGATTTTTAGAGTCGTCATAAGCTCATTTTAAATCTATTTGGATCTGTTCCCTTCTTGCGTTGGTTGTAGACCCATGGCAAAGTGGTTTAGAGATCACCTGAGTTTTGGCAGCAGGAAAGCACCGCCGCAGCCACCGAAACCGGACTACACCGAAAGCGAGATCCTACGGGCCTACAGGGCTCAGAAAGAGCTGGACTTTGAGGACCCCTACGAACCCTCCGAGAACCGGTTGGTGAACGGCTCAGGGTCTTTGGAAGTCTTTCCCGCATTTGGCACGGTGCTGTCCAACGGCGTGGAGGTGAAGATCGTGTCTCCCAAACACAGACTGATAAAAGTGGAATCTCAGGAATTCGGGCGTAGCAAAATACCGCTGAACATTGTGACCTTTGAGGAACCGCAGACCCCTGTAAGTTCGTGTTTTCTTAACATATAGAGAGCTTAAATGGGTCTTACCGGACTGTTGTCAGAAAGAATGGTGTGTTTTAAAAAGTTTCCTGGGTCGATGTATGGAAAATGAATGGGATTAATCAAAAACCACTTGCAGTTTCTAAAGAAAGTGTATAAATGGAGTTTAGTAGTAGTGTGCAATGGTCTTAACAGGTAATTGTGATTTTAAGCGCTTCATCCTTCTAAAGTTTACTTCAAAATCATTATAATGGCAACTTAACATTTGTTTGAAGGTGTTTATATGGTCGGTTCATTGGCGTAAAGACCCTCCAGTCAACGTCTTTCGTCATGAATAGATCGATATATCACAGATCAGGGGCTGTTGTTCTTGGATTTCATTGATGAAGTGACTCTTTTAGAGTAGATTTGATTGGTGCACATGTGAATGAGTTGTCATAAACCAACCAGACACACAATTCTCCTGTGTCTCCAGAGCTTGGCCGGATGACAATTGTCTTTTGTCGGAGTTGAAGGGTCGGAGAATAGGGAATCAATTTCATTAACCCAAATACATTTAATCCCAAAGCCTGCGGGGTTATAAACTATCACACACACCACCCTTCATTCTCACTTGTAAAGGTCACTCGCTTCAAATCTGTACGATTATTTTGTTTCATTTGTCTTGCTTTTCTCTAGTGAAACAAGAGAATTTTAGCAAAATACTCTTTTCTGTGGAATGTAAGCATCATGTGATCGGTCAATGTTTAGAAAGGTGTGCTGTGTTCCACATCATCGGAAGTCATACAGAGTTATTTTAGTATCATTGAGATACTAATACTGTTTTTTTAATATTTTGAATTGGTCATTTTTGAATGCGTTTTTGTAATTTTTAGTTTTTTTATGTCTATAGTTATTTTTATTGAAATTTAAATTATTTTAGTACATCAAATTAAAGTAAATGAAAATGTTGCTTTGGGAACTAGCTGAAATAAAATAAGTTTACGGAGGACCTATAAGGACTTTTTCACAAAATCACAAGTCTGGGAAGTTTCAGCTCAAAATCCTCCACAGATCATTTATTATAGCTTGTCAAATTTGCCCCTATTCAGTTGTCTCTTTCAATGCAAATGAGCTGCTGCTCCCGGCCCCCTTTCCAGAAGAGGGCGGAGCTTTAACAGCTCACGCTTCGGTTGCTCAACAACAACAAAGCTGGAGAATCTCACGCAGACAAAATGAGGATTGTGTTCATCCTTACATTGTTCAAACCGGAGTCGACACTGATGGAGAGACTCAGGAAGAAGTTCCAACTTTTAGACGTTTCTGAACGGTTAGTGGATAAATGTATGTAGTTGCTGTGGAGTTGATCAACTCATCACTAGCATGTGTCGTCATGTTCATCTTTTTTCCTTGAATTGACCCTCGTTTGTGAAGCAGTCCGGCGTAAAACGACGGCATCAACAACACTCGACTACAACAACTCTTCTTCTTCTCTAAAGCAGCCCAACATGACCACACCCACTTTGTTGCGTGTTCTCGGGGGCGGGGTTTATGTAAATTTTAGGGTTAGTGATGTCACCAACCAGGGAAGAATCTCGTTGTAGTCCCGACCAGCCGTTTGTTGTAGTCCTTAAACCGCAATTTCTGTAAAAGAAAATATCTTTGCTTTAAACTTTAAGTATCGTAGCTTTTCAGATGTTGTTTATGTTGTTTATGCTCAAACAGCAACAATACACACTAACTAAAGTTAAAAATGTGAAATCATAATTAACCACCCCTTTAAGTTTAAGTATAATAACCCTGTTGGACGTTTGATTAATAAAGCTTCATGAGCATTTAAACAAGAGGTGGCAGGATCGCATACTCTGTAAAACACTGCAGTTGTCCTCGTTTCTGATTCATGATTACCCAGACATCACTCATTCTTTTCCTCAGGTGGTTCCCTCTGCGCCTGTGGTCGGGGAGACCGATTACTCAGACCCGTTTGACGCCAAACCAGACCCGCGACCCAGGCCTGGCTGGGAGGAGAACGCTGTAGAAGCCTGCAGCAGTTACATGGAGCCGTTTGAGGCCCAGCGATTCATAAGCGGTACAGTACAGTAGTTCCCCACTCATACTGGAGGAGCTTTTATTCAGCCATTGTTATTCCAGTCTGTTTAATTTGTGGTCTGGTCTGCTCTATGTGGTCTTTTTGCATGTTCTTCAAAGCTTGACAACTCCAGTCATCTGTCTCTTTCGTAATACTCAATGCCATATCATGTGGTGCAAATGAATGTGTTTGATGTTGTTCAGAGCTCCAGCACAGCACAGATCAGGGCAGGAGCAGCCCGCAGCTCTATGACAGTCCGTATGAGGAGAGGGTTCGGCCCCGGGCGGCCCCCGTGGAGGACGAGAGAGAGAGCCGTCTGCCCCAGGACGACGACAGGCCCGCGGATGAGTACGACCAGCCCTGGGAGTGGAAGAAGGAGAATATCTCAAAAGCCTTCGCTGGTAAGATGTAAAAATGCGCTCTCTTCCACACCAGCATGTTTTCATACTTTTGAAATTGTGGTTTTGTACACTACAAGCAGTTCAAAATTTATCGGTCGCTAACCGCTTTCTGCCAACATAAAACCTCTGTGGTTGAGCATTTGAAAGCAAATCAATTGAGATGGCCATCAATATTAGTATTTTAATGTACTGTGTTTATCAAATAAAATTACTATTATTATTAATTATTCAATTTATTATTCAATAGTATTTTGCAATAATATATTCCTTTATTGATTTGTGCTGCCTAAAAATAAATAATAATAGTAATTATAACAATCATAATTGAATAACAATAATAAAATATTAAATAAGCAATTATTATTAATAATAAAAATAATAAATACTCAATTTATTATTATTGCACTGATTTACTTTATAGTATTTGTGCAATAGTAATATATTTCTGTATTGATTTGTGTAGTTTAATAATAATAATCATAATTGAATAACAATAATAATATACTAAATAAAAAATATTATTATTGCATTGATTTGCTCAATAGTATTTTGCAATAATATATTCCTTTATTGATTTGTGCTGCCTAAAAATAAATAATAATAGTAATTATAACAATCATAATTGAATAACAATAATAAAATATTAAATAAACAATTATTATTAATAATAAAAATAATGAATACTCAATTTATTATTATTGCACTGATTTACTTTATAGTATTTGTGGAATAGTAATATATTTCTTTATTGATTTGTGTATGATTTGTTTAATAATAATAATCATAATTGAATAACAATAATAATATACTAAATAAAAAATATTATTATTATTAGCAATAATAAATACTCAATTTATTATTGCATTGGTTTACTCGATAGTAATTATGCATGGTAATATATTTCTTTATCGATTTGTGTAGTTTAGAAATAAATAATGATGATTATAATCATAATTTAATTATAACAATAAAATAAACTATTATTGTTCTAAATATTCAATAATTAAATATTAATAATAATATAAATACACAATTTACTATTACAATATACTATATTAAAGTAATCTATACTTTGATTTACTTGTTAGATACTTGATTGATTTGTGTGGCTTTGTGTACATAATAATAATGATAATACATTATTAAATTATTATAAACTATTAAAATTATATATATTTGTTTTTTACCCAAATCCCTAATGCTGAAGTAGTAGTAGTAGCTGCATGTTTTTTTAATGAAATAATGTAAATACTGTTTTGTGGCCAAGTGAAAAAATATATATTTTTGGCCAGTAAATTTTCTCAAGTCACCGGCCATTGGCACATTGGTTTTGAACCCTGACTACCGCTTGACGCGTCAACAGATTAATCGGTGAGCACAGATTGAAGTTTTCTATGATCTTCTTGTGAGGAGAGGGATGTGTGGGGCACATGATGGATAGAAACAGAAAGAGAGGATTAGAGCTGTCATGCAGAAAGATCAGCACCACCATGTGACCTCTGCTCTGCATCACACACACACACACACACACACACATCATCTCTTCCTATGTGACTGAAATGTCACACACTGTCATTTCACCTCTTCTGATCAGATTGCCGGTTGCTCATGGATTGCTCACGCTCTGTCACACAAACATGTCAAGAGCTTCTCAAAAAAACATCAGAGACGGGACAGGAATCCTCCACTGCTGCTCTGCAATAACTCTCACAGCAGGAACATCTGTGCTGACAACGAGAAAATACTGTTACAAGATTCACTGTATGCTTAATGCTTATACTCAGCGATTTGAACAAACACTAACCACAAGAATTAATGTTAATGTAACTCATCCTGTATTGTTTGTACTATGGACTTGAGTTACATGACTGATACTTGTCTATGTAATATAAAAAACATTTGTGCATACAAAAAAGGAGGGGAGTTATGCTTTATTGTCATAAAAAGATGTTATTTCAAAATATATACTTTATAACTTAATGCATTAATATTTATAAATACTTAGTAATGATGCTGAAAATTCAGCTTTGCATCACAGGAATAAATCACAATGTAAAATATATTCTAATAGAAAACACTTATTTTAAATTGCAATAATATTTCACAATATTAATGTTTTTTTTTTACTGTTTTTGTCATTTTAAAAGTACAGACCCTAAACTGTAGTGTGTTTTGTAGTGACGTTTGAAGCGGGAGACTGGGATCAATGTACGCTGCCCCGTGACGAGCCGCTGAGGAAGGCAGGAGCGTCCAGAATCAGCCCTCCATCCAGCGGAGCCACCAGCCTGCGCAAGCCCAGCAACCCCCACAGCATCCTGGGAGAGAGGGTGGACCCCACACTGCCCCTGGAGAAACAGGTGTATGTATTCACACATGAAAATCTATCTATCTGTCTGTCTATCCATCTATCCATCTATCTATCTATCTCTCCGTCTTTCCATCTGTCTATCTATCTATCCGTCTATCCATCTATATATCTATCTATCTGTCTATCTATCTGTCTATCCATCTATCTATCTATCTCTCCTTCTTTCCATCTGTCTATCCATCTGTCTGTCTATCCATCTATCTCTCCGTCTTTCCATCTGTCTTTCCGTCCATCCATCCATCTATCTATCTATCTATCTATCTCTGTCTTTCCATCTGTCTGTCCATCTGTCTGTCCATCTATCCGTCTATCTATCCATCTATCCGTCTATCTATCCATCTATCCGTCTATCTATCCATCTATCCGTCTATCTATCCATCTATCTATCTATCTGTCTATCCATCTATCCATCTGTCTATCTATCTATCTATCTATCTATCCATCTGTCTATCCATCTATCTATCTATCTATCTATCTCTGTCTTTCCATCTGTCTGTCCATCTGTCTGTCCATCTATCCGTCTATCTATCCATCTATCCGTCTATCTATCCATCTATCCGTCTATCTATCCATCTATCCGTCTATCTATCTATCTATCTATCTATCTGTCTATCCATCTATCCATCTGTCTATCTATCTATCTATCTATCTATCTGTCTATCCATCTATCCATCTGTCTATCTATCTATCTATCTATCTATCCATCTGTCTATCCATCTATCTATCCGTCCATCCATCTATCCATCTGTCTGTCTGGCTGTCGTCCGTACATCCATCTATCTTTCTATGCATCATCCATCTATCTTTCTATGCATCATCCATCCATCTTTCTATGCATCATCCATCCATCTTTCTATGTATCATCTATCTTTATATGCGTCATCTATCCATCCCCCCGTCCATCCATCTTTCTATCTATCATCTATCCATCCGTCCATCTTTGTGTATCATCTATCCATCCATCCATCCATCATCTTTCAATGTATCATGTATCTATCCTTCCATCCATCCATCTATTCATCAATCCATCTTTCTATCATCTATCTATCCAACCAACCATCTTTCTGTCTATCCATCTATCCATCTGTCTATCTATCTATCTATCTATCTATCCATCTGTCTATCCATCTATCTATCCGTCCATCCATCTATCCATCTGTCTGTCTGGCTGTCGTCCGTACATCCATCTATCTTTCTATGCATCATCCATCCATCTTTCTATGCATCATCCATCCATCTTTCTATGTATCATCTATCTTTATATGCGTCATCTATCCATCCCCCCGTCCATCCATCTTTCTATCTATCATCTATCCATCCGTCCATCTTTGTGTATCATCTATCCATCCATCCATCCATCATCTTTCAATGTATCATGTATCTATCCTTCCATCCATCCATCTATTCATCAATCCATCTTTCTATCATCTATCTATCCAACCAACCATCTTTCTGTCTATCCATCTATCCATCTGTCTATCTATCTATCTATCCATCTGTCTATCCATCTATCTATCCGTCCATCCATCTATCCATCTGTCTGTCTGGCTGTCGTCCGTACATCCATCTATCTTTCTATGTATCATCTATCTTTATATGCGTCATCTATCCATCCCCCCGTCCATCCATCTTTCTATCTATCATCTATCCATCCGTCCATCTTTGTGTATCATCTATCCATCCATCCATCCATCCATCTTTCAATGTATCATGTATCTATCCTTCCATCCATCCATCTATTCATCAATCCATCTTTCTATCATCTATCTATCCAACCAACCATCTTTCTATCTTCCATCCATCTTTCTATGTATCATCTATCTTTATATGCGTCATCTATCCATCCCCCCGTCCATCCATCTTTCTATCTATCATCTATCCATCCGTCCATCTTTGTGTATCATCTATCCATCGATCCATCTGTCCATCTTTCAATGTATCATCCATCCGTCCGTCCATCCGTCTTTGTGTATCCTCTATCCAACCAACCATCTTTCTATCTTCCATCCATCTATCTGTCTATCATCTATCCATCGATCCATCTGTCCATCTTTCAATGTATCATCCATCCGTCCGTCCATCCGTCTTTGTGTATCCTCTATCCATCCATCCATCTTCCTATCATTTGTCTATCCATCTATCTTTCTATCATCTATCCATCCCACCGTCTTTCTATGTATCTTCCACCCATCCATCTGTCCATCTTTCTATCATCTATCTATCCATCCAACCATCTTTTTATGTATCTTCCATCCATCTGTCCATCCATCTTTCTATGTATCATCTATCCACCCATCATCTCTGCATTTTGAAATAGCAGAAGTTAGGAGTATCATGAAATTTCACAGATATTTGTATCATCTGCTGACATATATTTGTTGTCATGAAAACCGCAGTAGTGACCCATCTGTGTGTGTGTGTGTTTTAGGTGGTACCATGGTGCATTGTCGCGCTCAGAAGCTGAGTCTCTGCTCACGCTCTGTAAGGAGTGCAGTTACCTGGTGAGGAAAAGCCAGACCATACGAAACGACTATTCGCTCTCTCTCAGGTACAGTCTTAGACACAAACTCACGGTCACATGTACTGCTAGAACCCAATAAAGTGATTCATCATGCCATCATTTCAGTTAACGTTTAGTCATTTCTGCTCAAGTACACAGAGCTGTTCTTCTGATTTTTATATCATATTCTGAAAAAAAGCTGTTTTTCTGTTTCTTTCTATTAGTGTGCTATAAATGTCCACTAAACAGTCAGCCACTGTTTAGTTTGGCTGCTGTGATTGTTTTCAGAGGTATAATGACTGAAGTACTTGTCCCACTTTTGCTTTTGTTTCATGAAACAGTTGGAGTCTATAAATAGCATTTTTTTCCCTGCTAAACTAGGTTTCATGTTTCTGTTTCTCCGTCTTTACTGAGAGTGCTTAGTGTTTCTGTATACACAAAACAAATTTCCACCATTAATATTTACATGTTTATGAAAATCCACATAAACACACTAAATGAAACATTTGATTCTGATAATTTTCTGACTTATATTTAGACAATGTAATCCCAGAGATGTACAGTGAAGGAGGGACCAGAATGATCTAGAAACAAGAATATCTGAGACTCGTTTTGATTGGACTTGGGCCAGTAAGCAACCACTTAGCAACCAGCCTGAACACCCTAGCAACTGTGTAGGAATCCCCTTGCAGCCATCCTAATGCTTTGTTCTTCTGTAACTACCTTGATATTTTACTGCTGGAGGGCAGTTACATCTAGTTATTCTGCTTGAATGTGCAATTTATTCAGGTTTGAGGTGTTTTGTGTAGGTCTGAATGCGTTTAGCATGCTATTAATAATGCAGCACCCACCAAAAAGCATGGCTGCTTTTCGATTTTAAGGAATAGGTGTGAGCAGAATGATCAAACGCTTACATTACGGTATGCATCTTTTAATGAATTAAAGTTTTATTTTTTTTTTAAATGGTATAGATCACAATATAGTTTTTTTTTTCTTTCTGTAAATTAAAAATAATAAAATATAAATAAATAATAATTAAAATATATATATATATATACACACACACATATATATATATATATATTCATGTTGTAAGGCCCATTTTCTTTTTCTTTTTTTTTTAATGATCAGGTGATTTAAATACTATACAAATAAAATGTGCTTCATCTCATCTAATTATTTTCCCTTTTTATTTTCCCATTTTATTAATGCGGCAAATTGCAACATCGCTCAGTACAATTTTAACAGTTATATGTTTTTATGTGATGCATGTCTCCGCATTTCTTTACTCCTTTTCCTTCAGGGTTATTTTTGTATCTATATACTAGTAAGGTATTAAGTAACGCTTTATTTATATATCATCTTTTAAAATGGTGTTTCCAAAGTGCTTTACAGAATAGAAATACACAAAGACCCAAAAAAAAATAGCTTGGGACTAAAAGGTGACTCACCGATTTTTAGCCGCGTCTTGTGCACAACCAACAAATTACGATCTCATGTTTGGTATCATACCAAATATAATGCTGTACGAACCATTTATGTTAAATATGGTCTGAAATATCAAGAAATGTTTGGAAATTTGAGTCTGTTGAATTTTGAAATTCAACCCTGATTCACTTGCACATACTTTTCAGCAGCCTTGTAGAAACAGTATAGCCCAAGCTCTACCAGCTGATACGTTTCTACCGTTGCAGGGATGCCACACATAGATATATGGAAACTCAACCTCCCTCCCTCCGTCTCTCTGTCTCCGTCTCTCTGCAGGAGCTGTCACGGGTTCATGCACATGAAGTTCTCGCAGTCTCGTGATGGGAAGTTCATCCTGGGAGAGAACAGTCCTCCGTTTGACTCCATCCCTGAAGTCATTCATTACTACACCACAAACAAACTGCCCATCCGCGGAGCCGAACACCTGTCTCTGCTTTTCCCGGTGCTGGTGCAGACGCTCTGAGGCCACACACACTTATCCCGCTCTCACACACACTCAGGGCTTAACTCGGACGGCTACTTTACTGCTTCATTTTCAGTCACATATTGAAGGCTCAAACAGATCCTTGCGAGTTTGATTTGTGTTTGGAGTGCGCGTTTGATTTTTCCGGAGCATGATCGAATCCGACCCTGGTGTGAATGAAAACACAGTGGGCCTGTAATGACACTGTATTGATGTGTGAAGAATACTCTCACTGGACCCTAATGTGTGTTTGCACCACTGTGGGAACTGCAATATTATTCTTTTTCTGCTCCAACCTCTTTAAAATATAGATTTAAGATTTGAGGATGTAAAATATAAACCGACCAAAGTATTTATAAAGATTTACTATACTATAAAAAAAAAAGCAATGATGTACAGTACAAATCTCATCCTCTGTAGAATTTCTTGTTTCCAAAAGTGAAATAATTCACCCAAAATGACAATTCTGTCAACGGTTACTCATCCTCGTGTCATTTCAAACCTGTATGACTGTACAACAAAAAAGGAGATATTTTGAATCATGTTCAAGCTGCTCTTTATGGAAGCCCGTTCCCGCCACTGTTGAGAAAAAAAATATTCTGTAAGTCATAATAATGAGAAACTCTATAATAATAATGACTTCTTTAACTTTAAAAAAAAAAAAAAAAATTGATTTCTTTTTTAAACTTTCTCTCATATAAATACTTCATCTTCTTAACTTAAAAAAAAAAAAAAAAAAAAGGTTTTTTTTATTAAGTTAAAGATACTAAAGTCATTATGATGAGAAAGTTTCTCATTATTTTGAGATACTAAGTCATTATTATGAGAAAGTTTCTCATTATTATGACTTACGGAATATTTGTTTTTCTCAACAGTGGCGGGAACGGGCTTCCATGGCTCTTTTCCACGCAATGAAAAAAAAAAAAAGAGAGTACAAAATCACCATAAATGTAGTCCATATGACTTGTGCACCATATTCCACGTCTTTTGACACCATTAAATGGCTTTGTGTGATGAAAATACCACAATTTTAGTTATTCATAAATGTTTCTTTATGTCGCAGCTCTGTTCTCATTTATCTTTCTGCATATTTAAATCAGGGCTGAATTGAGCTGTTGATTAAAAGTCGAAATTGACATACAAACTCATAATTATGTGATGATAAAGTTTAAAGTATGACAAAGTCAAAATGTTAAGATTAAAAGTCAGGTTTTTGTCAATTATGCCTTATGTCACAATTTAGACTTTTTACCTCATAGTTGACTCGTGTAAATTGACTTTTTATGTCATAGTTATTAATAACATCACAATTTTAGTTGGAATAAGTAAATTGTTCAGTATGTTGCAGCTCTCAATTCTCATTTGCATTTCCGCATATTCAAACGACAGCAGAGGGAAATCTACAAATAAAAACTTCAATTTTAGACTGTTGAGAAAAATATGAAAGTATGACAAAAAGTCAGAACTGAATCATCATTGACAAACAAAATTATGAAACGAATAAAAAGTTTAAATGACAAAAAATCAAAAGTCACATGGACTATATTTATGCTGCATTTCGTCCTTTTTAGATCTTAACGGCGATGGTCACCGTCCGCTTTCATTAGTGCTATTCTTCTGAATTTCTCCTTTTGTGTTCCACGGTATAAAATATACTAGTTTGGAATGACCGAATTTTAATTTTGAGTGACTATAAGTGAAAATGAGGGCTTCTCTTTAGGAACAGGAACAGGAAAACGGTCCTCAACTTCCTTTTGTCAGTAACTAGAAGCGATGAATCTCGGTTTAATGGTAAGGAAGTGAGGATACGACACTGGAATGTTCCAAATATGACTTTCACTCATCCGGATGGCCATCTGCGCAGAGATTTGTTATGCTCCCAGTATCCCAGGCGGCAAAGGATGATGAAAACAGGAAGTGATGTCCTGAGTCCATCTAATGCTTCATTTTCATTCGCTTCAGTGCTTGTAGCCTGACAGGAAGCAGTCTTTGCTGTGGCATTTCGCTTCACTTAAGGCTGCTGTCACAATGCTACCCATCATGATCCCGTTCAGTGGCGTCGGGTCGCTTCAATTAATATTTGAAACTTTACATGAACTGTTGTCTATTTCCAGGCGATTTAGGTTAACATGATATTTGAAATAAGGTCACCCCCATAATCGTAAGCCACTACCGTAGTTTTTTCCTCCGAAGAAACACAATCTCCCGCTCTATAGTGAATGTTGCGATAAACGGCTTTCATTTCGACGTGGTTTGGGATTGGTTTCCTTGCATGTGACACACACACTACTGCATTTAGACTTCTACACTTGCTGTAGAGATCCACACTGTAACTGTTGTTTTTGTTAGTGAGTTTTTTTCTATTTGCTGTTTTCCAGCTTTTCATTTCTTTGGAATAAAATAGTTGTTTTCTAAAAAAAAAAAAAAAAAAAAAAATTAAAGTGTGTTGAATTATTATCCCTTGTTACAGCGGTATGGTTGGATCCAGACTGGATGTGACATTACTGGGCTGAAGGGCGAAGCAGAAAGCGGCGAAAGGGTCCCGTTTTTTTAAAGCGTTCATCCAACACTGTAAAAAATAGGTCAGACCTCCTCCATGTGACTGAGCTTATGCAAACTCTGAGCTCTAATGCCTCTGTGTGTGTGTGTGTGTTTGTGTGTGTGTGTTGACACTCTGACTCAACACAGCTGATATATACTGTCAAGATAAAGTCCCGTCTGAAATGTTTCTCATATCACACTGTCTGCAGATGAACCAGCTGTCTTTCAGTTTATCAGCATCTCTAGACCAACAATTAGTGTTTGCTTCAACTCTAAGCTGCACGCAGACGCTTGGCCAGTGCGTTGTAAGCACGAGATCCTATCATGTGGCCTAAACTCGATACTGTATGTGTTCTTGTGTTACTGTGGCTGGAACAAATCTCCTGTGGTGAAAGCGGTGACACTTCAGATGTCTGTGCACCATGTTATTTTATTTATTGCATGTTATTTTTGTTTGCTTAAATACAGAAATGTATTTAAAAATGGGCATAAGCAGCAAATATTGGATAACGTTGGCGTCGGTAGTAAGTGATGGGAATAAAAGATCATTTCTGCCACATAAGAAAGAAAAATAGTGCTTTGGTAAATTATAATTGTCATGAAAATTCAAACTGTTGTGAAATGGAGAGTCATTATGAGATAAGTCGAAATTATGACGAGTTGAAACAGATGAGTCAAACCTACGTGATGGGTGGAGCTGCATCCCCCAACCACACCCTAAACCTTTCTCTCCACCTATTAAGCTCCAGAAAGCTCTGCAACAAGCACTACTTGCAAAATTATGGCAAAAATCAAAACTATGACATACTAATTATGACATTGCAAAAGTAATTGACTAATAATTGTCAAAATTAACCGTAAAAAAAGTTTAAATTATTGATTATGAAGTCAATGTTAATGACTGCATAATTATGACTTAGTATCTCATAGTTTTGAGTTTGTCAAAAATATAACATTTTGTCATAATTATAATCTACCAAAGCATTTTTTTTTCCTAATTATGAGATGAGATGAAAGTCAAAAATTAGATGATGAGCCATAATTATGACAACAATCAAATCTAAGACAAGTAATAATTACGGCGCAAGCTGAAATTATGAGATACTAAATCATAATTGACAATTATGACAAAAATACTCAATTATAACAGAATTAATTCATAAGAAGTTGAAAATGAAAAAATTAACATGCTAAAACTTTAAATTATGAGATGAAGTCATAATTCTGAAGTCAGTTTTTTGTAATGAATTTGCATAATTATGACTTGGTATCTCATAGTTTTGGGTTTGTCAAAAATATAACATTTTGTCATAATTATAATCTACCAAAGCATTTTTTTCCTAATTACGAGATTATGAGATGAAAGTCAAAAATTAGATGATGAGCCATAATTATGACAAAAATCAAAACTAAGACGGTAAGTAATAATTACGGCACAAGCTGAAATTATGAGATACTAAATCATAATTGACAATTATGACAAAAATACTCAATTATAACGGAATTAATTCATAAGAGAAGTTGAAAATGAAAAAATGAACATGCTAAAACTTTAAATTATGAGATGAAGTCATAATTCTGAAGTAAATTTTTTGTAATGAATTTGCATAATTATGACTTGGTATCTCATAGTTTTGAGTTTGTCAAAAATATAACATTTTGTCATAATTATAATCTACCAAAGCATTTTTTTCCTAATTACGAGATTATGAGATGAAAGTCAAAAATTAGATGATGAGCCATAATTATGACAAAAATCAAAACTAAGACGGTAAGTAATAATTACGGCACAAGCTGAAATTATGAGATACTAAATCATAATTGACAATTATGACAAAAATACTCAATTATAACAGAATTAATTCATAAGAGAAGTTGAAAATGAAAAAATGAACATGCTAAAACTTTAAATTATGAGATGAAGTCATAATTCTGAAGTCAGTTTTTTGTAATGAAT
Source organism: Opsariichthys bidens (assembly GCA_037194245.1). Taxonomy (NCBI): domain Eukaryota; kingdom Metazoa; phylum Chordata; class Actinopteri; order Cypriniformes; family Xenocyprididae; genus Opsariichthys; species Opsariichthys bidens. The sequence continues at coordinate 11,003,740 of CM074303.1, forward strand.
TTGCATAATTATGACTTGGTATCTCATAGTTTTGAGTTTGTCAAAAATATAACATTTTGTCATAATTATAATCTACCAAAGCATTTTTTTTTCCTAATTATGAGATGAGATGAAAGTCAAAAATCAGATGATGAGCCATAATTATGACAAAAATGAAAAACTAAGACGGTAAGTAATAATTACGGCGCAAGCTGAAATTATGAGATACTAAATCATAATTGACAATTATGACAAAAATACTCAATTATAACAGAATTAATTCATAAGAAGTTGAAAATGAAAAAATTAACATGCTAAAACTTTAAATTATGAGACGAAGTCATAATTCTGAAGTCAGTTTTTTGTAATGAATTTGCATAATTATGACTTGGTATCTCATAGTTTTGAGTTTGTCAAAAATATAACATTTTGTCATAATTATAATCTACCAAAGCATTTTTTTCCTAATTACGAGATTATGAGATGAAAGTCAAAAATTAGATGATGAGCCATAATTATGACAAAAATCAAAACTAAGACGGTAAGTAATAATTACGGCACAAGCTGAAATTATGAGATACTAAATCATAATTGACAATTATGACAAAAATACTCAATTATAACAGAATTAATTCATAAGAGAAGTTGAAAATGAAAAAATGAACATGCTAAAACTTTAAATTATGAGATGAAGTCATAATTCTGAAGTCAGTTTTTTGTAATGAATTTGCATAATTATGACTTGGTATCTCATAGTTTTGAGTTTGTCAAAAATATAACATTTTGTCATAATTATAATCTACCAAAGCATTTTTTTTTCCTAATTATGAGATGAGATGAAAGTCAAAAATCAGATGATGAGCCATAATTATGACAAAAATGAAAAACTAAGACGGTAAGTAATAATTACGGCGCAAGCTGAAATTATGAGATACTAAATCATAATTGACAATTATGACAAAAATACTCAATTATAACAGAATTAATTCATAAGAAGTTGAAAATGAAAAAATTAACATGCTAAAACTTTAAATTATGAGACGAAGTCATAATTCTGAAGTCAGTTTTTTGTAATGAATTTGCATAATTATGACTTGGTATCTCATAGTTTTGAGTTTGTCAAAAATATAACATTTTGTCATAATTATAATCTACCAAAGCATTTTTTTTTCCTAATTATGAGATGAGATGAAAGTCAAAAATCAGATGATGAGCCATAATTATGACAAAAATGAAAAACTAAGACGGTAAGTAATAATTACGGCGCAAGCTGAAATTATGAGATACTAAATCATAATTGACAATTATGACAAAAATACTCAATTATAACAGAATTAATTCATAAGAAGTTGAAAATGAAAAAATTAACATGCTAAAACTTTAAATTATGAGACGAAGTCATAATTCTGAAGTCAGTTTTTTGTAATGAATTTGCATAATTATGACTTGGTATCTCATAGTTTTGAGTTTGTCAAAAATATAACATTTTGTCATAATTATAATCTACCAAAGCATTTTTTTCCTAATTACGAGATTATGAGATGAAAGTCAAAAATTAGATGATGAGCCATAATTATGACAAAAATCAAAACTAAGACGGTAAGTAATAATTACGGCACAAGCTGAAATTATGAGATACTAAATCATAATTGACAATTATGACAAAAATACTCAATTATAACAAAATTAATTCATAAGAGAAGTTGAAAATGAAAAAATGAACATGCTAAAACTTTAAATTATGAGATGAAGTCATAATTCTGAAGTCAGTTTTTTGTAATGAATTTGCATAATTATGACTTGGTATCTCATAGTTTTGGGTTTGTCAAAAATATAACATTTTGTCATAATTATAATCTACCAAAGCATTTTTTTCCTAATTACGAGATTATGAGATGAAAGTCAAAAATTAGATGATGAGCCATAATTATGACAAAAATCAAAACTAAGACGGTAAGTAATAATTACGGCACAAGCTGAAATTATGAGATACTAAATCATAATTGACAATTATGACAAAAATACTCAATTATAACGGAATTAATTCATAAGAGAAGTTGAAAATGAAAAAATGAACATGCTAAAACTTTAAATTATGAGATGAAGTCATAATTCTGAAGTAAATTTTTTGTAATGAATTTGCATAATTATGACTTGGTATCTCATAGTTTTGGGTTTGTCAAAAATATAACATTTTGTCATAATTATAATCTACCAAAGCATTTTTTTCCTAATTACGAGATTATGAGATGAAAGTCAAAAATTAGATGATGAGCCATAATTATGACAAAAATCAAAACTAAGACGGTAAGTAATAATTACGGCACAAGCTGAAATTATGAGATACTAAATCATAATTGACAATTATGACAAAAATACTCAATTATAACAAAATTAATTCATAAGAGAAGTTGAAAATGAAAAAATGAACATGCTAAAACTTTAAATTATGAGATGAAGTCATAATTCTGAAGTCAGTTTTTTGTAATGAATTTGCATAATTATGACTTGGTATCTCATAGTTTTGGGTTTGTCAAAAATATAACATTTTGTCATAATTATAATCTACCAAAGCATTTTTTTCCTAATTACGAGATTATGAGATGAAAGTCAAAAATTAGATGATGAGCCATAATTATGACAAAAATCAAAACTAAGACGGTAAGTAATAATTACGGCACAAGCTGAAATTATGAGATACTAAATCATAATTGACAATTATGACAAAAATACTCAATTATAACGGAATTAATTCATAAGAGAAGTTGAAAATGAAAAAATGAACATGCTAAAACTTTAAATTATGAGATGAAGTCATAATTCTGAAGTCAGTTTTTTGTAATGAATTTGCATAATTATGACTTGGTATCTCATAGTTTTGAGTTTGTCAAAAATATAACATTTTGTCATAATTATAATCTACCAAAGCATTTTTTTCCTAATTACGAGATTATGAGATGAAAGTCAAAAATTAGATGATGAGCCATAATTATGACAAAAATCAAAACTAAGACGGTAAGTAATAATTACGGCACAAGCTGAAATTATGAGATACTAAATCATAATTGACAATTATGACAAAAATACTCAATTATAACGGAATTAATTCATAAGAGAAGTTGAAAATGAAAAAATGAACATGCTAAAACTTTAAATTATGAGATGAAGTCATAATTCTGAAGTAAATTTTTTGTAATGAATTTGCATAATTATGACTTGGTATCTCATAGTTTTGAGTTTGTCAAAAATATAACATTTTGTCATAATTATAATCTACCAAAGCATTTTTTTCCTAATTACGAGATTATGAGATGAAAGTCAAAAATTAGATGATGAGCCATAATTATGACAAAAATCAAAACTAAGACGGTAAGTAATAATTACGGCACAAGCTGAAATTATGAGATACTAAATCATAATTGACAATTATGACAAAAATACTCAATTATAACAGAATTAATTCATAAGAGAAGTTGAAAATGAAAAAATGAACATGCTAAAACTTTAAATTATGAGATGAAGTCATAATTCTGAAGTCAGTTTTTTGTAATGAATTTGCATAATTATGACTTGGTATCTCATAGTTTTGGGTTTGTCAAAAATATAACATTTTGTCATAATTATAATCTACCAAAGCATTTTTTTCCTAATTACGAGATTATGAGATGAAAGTCAAAAATTAGATGATGAGCCATAATTATGACAAAAATCAAAACTAAGACGGTAAGTAATAATTACGGCACAAGCTGAAATTATGAGATACTAAATCATAATTGACAATTATGACAAAAATACTCAATTATAACGGAATTAATTCATAAAGTTGAAAATGAAAAAATGAACATGCTAAAACTTTATATTATGAGATGAAGTCATAATTCTGAAGTCAGTTTTTTGTAATGAATTTGCATAATTATGACTTAGTATCTCATAGTTTTGAGTTTGTCTTTCATACGTCATAAGTATGATCTACCAAAGACTTTTTTTCATAATTATGACATTAAACAAAACTATGACAGCAATTATTATAATGTTACTACAAAAGTCGAAATTAAAGGCATACTAGTAATCAGTTAATCTGAAATGCTAAATTATAAATTAGATAAAAATCAATTAAATAAAAAATACTAACTCTTTATGAGAAGTCGAAATTAACAAAAAGTTGTAACAGATCAAAATTATGAATCAAAAACCAATAAAGTTTAAATTATGAGATGAATTTTTCATTTTTTGTCAAAGACACGACTTAGTTTTTTTTTTCTTAGTTTTGACTTTTTGTCATAAATATATAATTTTATCATAAATATTATCTACCAAAGCGTTTTTTTCTTATTTATGAGATAAGCTGAAATTATGGCAAGAAGTCAAAAAATGAGATAAAAAAAAAGTCAAAACTAGGATGGTAAGAATTATTGCATAAATTTGAAATGATGAGATCCCAAATCAAAATTAAGACAAAAATCAATTGACAATTAAAGTCATGATTGTAAAGATATACAAGTTGTAATCGATATACTAATAAAAAGTGTCATAATTATGTCAACAATGTCACAGTTGACATTTTAAGTCATTATAATGACTTTGTATCTCATCTTATGCCATAGATAGAACATACAGTATGTCATAATTCACATTCTTTTTCAGAATTTGCACCTGCAGACGGACTCGCTGTCACCGTCTCTCAGCTCTTCTGACCGTGCAAACATTCTCTTTGCGTTGTGACATGTTGTCCTGAGGAAAGTCGTCGAGTGCCAACATTGTCCTGCGTGAGTCACACTGTAAATAACCCTCCGTCCGGCATCCTTGCATTGTGTTCTTGTCGGTATGTTGAGAATGTCTTGGTGCGTTACTGTCCAGTTGAGGTTATGAGTGAGTGTCAAGATGAAGAACATTTATTATGTTTGTTATATAACTCCAGTATTATTACTCTGTTTACATTCGGGTCGTTGACATGCTACATTCTATCTAAAGAGAATTTTACTCTTATAATATTAATTCTAAACTAGTGAAGGCATGATGATACATAAATCATAAAATGTCGACGGATTGCAACTACTCATTGATGCTGTAGTTTTTTTTTGTGCACATGTGGGAGATAAATTTGAATTGAGTTTTTGGTTATTTATAATTTTGTTTGTAATATTTGCTTTCTGATTAATGTCTCTGTGTGTGTGTAGGTGTACTGTTCGCTGAAGCAGGAACATTTCATCAGTGTCGGGTCAAAGAAAATTCCTGAACAACCACCAGGAAACCACCTCGGTCACCACGGCAACTGCCGCTCCTGGACTCCAGCCTCCCTTCGGTCCGATCCAACAAGACCTTCACGTTTCAGAAAGCAGAAAAGGGCAAATGAAGGGTGTGGACAAGTTAACTTCCTGAAGAATAACTGACATATGAATCACGATAAGGTAATACATTTTTTCAGGACACTTTCATGTGTAGAAAGTTCAAAAGCATTTATTTGTAACATTATAAATGTCTTTAATGACACATTTAATGGTTGTTTGCTGAATAAAATTATTTGTCTTACCCCGAACTTTTGAATGGAAGTGTATCACGCTTTTGACAACCATATTAAGCAGCAAAACGTGTTTTCAACACTGATGATAATCAGAAATGTTTCTAGAGCAAATCAGCATATTAGAATGATTTCTGAAGGATCATCGTGGAGTAATGATGCTGAAAATTCAGCTTTGATCCCTGGAATAAAGTATAATTGAAAATATATAGAACACATCTTCATTTTCTTTCTTGATTTAACGATCAAGTGCTTGAATGTGATAAAGGAGGAGGTTTACCTGTGAAGAATGTTTTATATGCCTGAACTGAGATCGCAGATCACATTTTGCAGTATTTTCTTAAAGGGACAGTTCACACAAAAATTTAAATTCTGTCATCATTTACTCACCCTCAAGTTGTTCCAAACCTGTATGAATTTCTTTCTTCTGCTGAACACTAAGGATGATATTTTGAAGAATATGAGTAACCAAACAGTTGGTGAGCCCCATTGACTTCCATAGTGTGGAATAAATAAATAAATAATGGAAGTCAATGGGGTTCATCACCTGTTTGGGTACTGAGATTCTTATTGAGGGTGAGTAAATTATGACAGAATTTTTGTGTTTGGATGAACGATTCCTTTAAAGGGTTTGTTCATCCAAGAATGAAAATTATATCATTAATTCCTCTCCCTCATTTCTTTCTAAACCAGTAAGATATTTTTGATGAAATCCGATGGTTCAGTGAGTCTCTATTGACGGCAAAACACTTTCAGATGTCCAGAAAGATACTAAAACATATTTAAAACAGTTCATGTGGTTCAACCTTCATATTGTAAAGATACGAGAATACTTTTTGTGCGCCAAAAAAAAACAAAATAAAGACTCTTCAACAATATCTAGTGATTTCACGATTTTAAAACATTCGCTTTACGAATCTTTTGATTTGAATCATTGGTTTGATTCAAATGAGGCGCTCCGAACCACTGATTCGAAACAAAAGATTCGTAGAGCTTCATGAAAGAATTCAAATCGGACGATTTCAAAACACTGATTCATGAAGCTTTACGAATCTTTTCGTAAATCAGTGGTTCAGTTCGCATGTCAAACTGCCAAAGTCACGTGAAATATTGAAATTTCGAAACACTTATGGCGTAACGAAGCCTCGTTTACTGAAATCTGATTCACTGATTCGAAATAAAAGATTCGTAAAATCATAGATATTGCTGAATAAAGTCGTTATTTTGTTTTTTGGCACCCATCAATCGTTTGATATTCTTCATTCTTCTTGAGGGTGAGTAAATTATGACAGAATTTTTGTGTTTGGATGAACGATTCCTTTAAAGGGTTTGTTCATCCAAGAATGAAAATTATATCATTAATACCTCTCCCTCATTTCTCTTCACACCCGTAAAACTTTTGTTCATCTTCAGAACACAAATTAAGATATTTTTGATGAAATCCGATGGTTCAGTGAGTCTCTATTGACGGCAAAACACTTTCAGATGTCCAGAAAGATACTAAAACATATATTTAAATCAGTTCATGTGGTTCAACCTTAATATTATAAAGAGACGAGAATACTTTTTGTGCGCCAAAAACACAATATAACGACTTTTCAACAATATCTAGCGATTTCACGATTTTAAAACATTCGCTTTACGAATCTTTTGATTTGAATCAGTGGTTTGATTCAAATGAGGCGCTCCGAACCACTGATTCGAAACAAAAGATTCGTAGAGCTTCATGAAAGAATTCAAATCGGACGATTTCAAAACACTGATTCATGAAGCTTTACGAATCTTTTCGTAAATCAGTGGTTCAGTTCGCATGTCAAACTGCCAAAGTCACGTGAAATATTGAAATTTCGAAACACTTATGGCGTAACGAAGCCTCGTTTACTGAAATCTGATTCACTGATTCGAAATAAAAGATTCGTAAAATCATAGATATTGCTGAATAAAGTCGTTATTTTGTTTTGTTCTTCATTCTTATTGAGGGTGAGTAAATTATGACAGAATTTTTGTGTTTGGATGAACGATTCCTTTAAAGGGTTTGTTCATCCAAGAATGAAAATTATATCATTAATTCCTCTCCCTCATTTCTCTTCACACCCGTAAAACTTTTGTTCATCTTCAGAACACAAATTAAGATATTTTTGATGAAATCCGATGGTTCAGCGAGTCTCTATTTCCAGCAAAACACTGTCAGATGTCCAGAAAGATACTAAAACATATTTAAAACAGTTCATGTGCTTCAACCTTAATATTATAAAGAGACGAGAATACTTTTTGTGTGCCAAAAACACAATATAACGACTTTTCAACAATATCTAGTGATGGACGATTTCAAAACATTCGCTTTACGAATCTTGTGGTTTGATTCAAGTGAGGCGCTCCGAACCACTGATTTGAAACAAAAGATTCGTAGAGCTTCATGAAAGAATTCAAATCGGACGATTTCAAAACACTGATTCATGAAGCTTTACGAATCTTTTGTTTCGAATCAGTGGTTCACGTGAACTATTGAAATTTCGAAACACTTATGGCGTAACGAAGCCTCGTTTACTGAAATCTGATTCACTGATTCGAAATAAAAGATTCGTAAAATCATAGATATTGCTGAATAAAGTCCTTATTTTGTTTTGTTCTTCATTCTTATTGAGGGTGAGTAAATTATGACAGAATTTTCGTGTTTGAGTCAACTATCCCTTTAACGCCTTTGTGGATTTTACATCTAGACAAATGAAATATTTCACCCTGGTAATGAATTAATGGGCAAGACCTACTGTGGTAAATATGAAACATGTGTCTACATGTACAGTGATTTCTGCTCATCCGACATACTTCAGCATGTTGAAACACACTGACGTTCAGAGTTTTGCCCTGCAGTGACAGTACGGCCCTGTTCTCAAGAGCCGTTTGTAACATTCACCTTTATTCTTCAAAGATCTTTAAGCTTCACATGGGTTTAACCAGCCTAATGACTTAAGTCTGGCAAATTATATTCATGTTCTCATTATGATGTGATATTTATTTAATGACGAGTATGATTCAACAAAAATCCTCTTTATTTTAGGAATTAAAATAAAGTCGTGTCCTGTTGGGATTAATTTTGCCATGATGGCTGGCTGATCGTACGTTATCCAGCTTATTACATAAATGCATAAATAGATAGACATGAAATACTTTTACTGTATGAGAAGAAACGCTTATGGAAAATAAGTGCACTAAAACTGTAAAAAGTGCACTTTGTGACAATGTCAAATTAAACGTTTTACTTTAAGCATTGTTTTAATAATCTTTTGTTATGATTTAAAGAAATACACTTTGATGTGTTGATTAACTAAAGCACATGTAAAGTGCTTGATTGATTACTTGAAATTCCACTTCAATACAAATAGCCTGCATTACAAATGTTAAATATATTCAAATTTTCAATAAATAGCATCTAGTGTGTCTTTAATGTGTGGTGACAGATCGCTGTAGCTCCTCGATCATCTCTTCATACTAGTTCATTTATAGCATCAAATAAACATGAATGAACATCAGAAGGAATGTTGTTTCAAAGACGGGAGTAAGACACAATTGTTCAAGCCAAGTTCACCAACGTTAATCTACTAACTCCTCTAACTGCTTTTTCGTACAAAATGGCAGATTCGGGGTTATGATTGGCAGCGAAGGGTCAATTAAGTGTCCGAAAACGTTACATTCAGCTCTTTTTCAGAGTTATTCTACTTCTTTTTCACAAAGGTAGAGACCATGAAGAGATGTGAAACAAGCTCAGTGACAGTTTACCAGTTTGGAGGTTAAACATTGTACACTGCGTTTGACCAATTAGAATGTGATATAAACAGGGTTGGGGAGTAACGAAACACAAGTATCTTAGTATCGTATTTAAAATACAAAATTTGAGTCACTGTGTTTCATTTTAAATGGGTGGTAATCAGATTACAGTTCCATCTGAAAAGTGTTTTAGATTACCAAAGTGATTACTTTGAGTTTTAATGTCATTTAAAACAGCGATTGGTGATTCTCTGACTCTGACCGTCTGAAAAAGACGAGTTCAGTTTCATGTTTTCTTCACGTTTTGTGATAGTTGTCTGTGAGTCATTTTATAATTCACTCGTCACTGCAACTTTTTTGCACAATTAGTTTTTTTCCCTCACAATTGTGAGTTTGCATTTCACAATTCTGACTTCTTTTTCTCAGAATCGCGAGATTTAAACTCACAATTGCAAGTTATAAAGTCAGAATTGGGAGATATAAACTTGCAATACTGACTTTTTTTCTTGCATTTGTGAATTTAGTATGAGTTTATATCTCATAATTCTGACTTTTCTCAATATTGTGAGTTTATATCTCATAATTCTGACTTTATAACTCGCAATTGCAACTTTATATCACGCAATTCTGAGGGAAAAAGTCAGAATTGTGAGATAAAAACTTGCAATGACCTTTTTTGTGTTTGTTCCACACTTATTAGTATTCCAAAGTATTTAGATTAAGTTACTAAACTTGAGTACTGTAACGAAATCCGTTACAAATGACTTTTTAAAAGCATGTATTTTGTAATCTGTAGTGAAACACATTTTGAAAGTGACCCACCCAGCCCTGGATATAAATGTTCAGTTGAGTTGGCTGGAGGTGGCTTGAGGTCATGTGACCTTAATGAAAGAGCGCCGCACACTGATGATGACTCCACGCAAACAGCTGCTGATGGGCTTCTTTTTCTGATGCATTTGTGCTCTAATCTCCAACATTGTCATGGTTCACCCTCTCCTGGACTCAGTTGGCAGTGTAACATTTGACTTTGGAGATCATTATGCAAGTGTCTGGAGTCTTCACACCTTATTTATCTGCTGCTCTTCCCCACCTGAGCAGAATATACCATTGCTATGTGGCATTTCTGCAGAAACTCCCTTTTGGAACCTTTTAAGAGACTTTAAACCTGTAAATTGCACGCATTTAAATGAAGAGCGCCTTTACGTCACATGTTGCTATGGTGACACGTAACGCGCCGCTAACAGTGGACGCTTGGACAGGTGAGTGAGTCGTGGAAGCTTCTGTTTATCTAATAAAATAACCTTCAACTTACAAAAAACGTATTTAAAAGTGATATGAAAGAATACTATTTCTAACAGTCGAATTTATGTGTGAATAAACCAACTTTCACTTTCACTGTATGGTGTTTTTCTTCACTTAACCTACATGTTTATGCAGATACATTTGGAATGGTCTTATATGTTTATGCATATATTAAAGCACACGTTTCTGTTCCAGAGTTGTGTTGAGTGAGAGGTGACGCGCTTCATCATGGTCACGCGCACAGACCGCCTCGCGCAGCCCAAACCAAACCTGCTCAGATTCCCAGACAGGTGCGACGCTGTGGTACATCAGCACACTTCTCTATATAGATTAACAGAGCGGGGTATGTCCTATATATGACCAGATATTTATATAGAACACACGTTTTCCAATGACATAGTTTTCTTAAAGGGACAGTTCACCCAAAAATGAACTACTCGCTCTCAGGGTGTTCTGAGTAAACCTGTATAAATTTCTATCTTCTGCTGAACACGAAGAAGATTTGGTGAAGGATCTTTCTATCTGTCTATCTATCTATAGATACATAATGAGTAATCTCTCTCTCTCTCTTTCTACACATAGATAAATAATGAGTAATAAGTCTATATATTTATATATATATATATATATATATATATATATATATATACTATATATATATATATATATATATATATATACACACACATATTGATAAATAATGAGTAGTAACTCTCTCTCTCGCTCTCTCTATATATATACACACATATTGATAAATAATGAGTAGTAACTCTCTCTCTCGCTCTCTCTATATATATACACATATTGATAAATAATGAGTAGTAACTCTATATATATATACACACATATTGATAAATAATGAGTAGTAACTCTATATATATACACACATATTGATAAATAATGAGTAGTAACTCTCTCTCTCTATATATATATTCACATATTGATAAATAATGAGTAGTAACTCTCTCTATATATATATATATATACACACATATTGATAAATAATGAGTAGTAACTCTATATATACACACATATTGATAAATAATGAGTAGTAACTCTCTCTCTCTATATATATATTCACATATTGATAAATAATGAGTAGTAACTCTCTATATATATACACACATATTGATAAATAATGAGTAGTAACTCTCTCTCTCTCTATATATATACATATTGATAAATAATGAGTAGTAACTCATATATATATATATATCAATATGGATAGATAGATAGATAGATAATGAGTAGTAACTCTCTCTCACATTTCACAGAGTTATTACTCATTATTTATCAATATATATATATATATATATATAGATAAATAATGAGTAATAACTCTCTCTCTCTCTCTCTCTCTCTCTCTCTCTCTCGCTCTCTCTCTCTCTCTCTCTCTCTCTCTCTCTATATATATATATATATATATATATATATAGATAGATAGATAGATAGATAGATAGATAGATAGATAGATAGATAGATAGTGAGAACTCAGAAAATGTGAAAGAAAATCTTACTCTGCTTCGAAATGTCACTTGAAAGGATGATATAAGATTTACAAGGACTTAAATAGTTGGCAACATCCTCTCCAGAGGACAAAAATGAATTGCTCTGTCCCAGGAGAAAAAAGACTGCCATTCTCTCATCTGGTCAAAACCTCTGTGTTGTTTGACCTAGTTTTTATTATTATTTTTTTTATTAACTGGCTTGTTTGCCCACAAGGGGGCTCTTCGGCTCAAATAACTTGGGCTTCCTTTTGTGAATTATTCATGCTTTCACGTTAACCGTCCATTTCTGTGTTAGTGACACTGCAGTGACATTGACCCCAACAATAGTTTTAGAAATGTACGCTCTTAAAAATGAAAAAAGGTTTCAAAAGGGAGGGTTTGCAGCAGAGCTATAGGACAGAGTTTCCCAACCCAGCTCCTGCAGGCACACCAACACTACACATTTTGCAACTCTTCCTAATCAAATACACCTGAATCCACTCATCAGCTCATCAGCAGAAACTCCAAGATAGAAAATAAAGAGGTCAGATGAGGGAGACATCCAAAATGTGGACTGTTGGTGTGCCTCCAGGAACAGGGTTGGGAAAAACTGCTATAGAAGAACCATTTTTGGTTTCCCAAAGAACCTTTCAGTGAACACTTAATTAAAGAACCCTTTTTTCTTAGTGTGAAGAACATTTTAATAATCTAAAGAACCTTTTGTGAATTCAAAATGGTTAATAGATGTTAATCACTGCAAATGCCTCGATTCTCTGGTCTTCTTTGTTTAGGCGTCACATTTGTCTCCTTCATGGCCAAAAGTGAAATCTTGAAATATAACTTTTTTTTTTCTTTCAGGAAACCCAATGTAATACATTTTTGTTCAATAATATTTTTTGATTATTATTTAAAATTTTGAGGGAATTTTATGATACTATGCGATATTTATACAATATTTATTAGCTATTTTTCCCTGTTTAAAATAATTTCTAATATATATTTTTTAAATAATTTTTAAATTTAAGCAGTATTCCATGTTAGAAATAGAAACAAGGCATTTCAAATCTAAATGTTTGAAGGTAGATTAGTGCCATCTGGTGGGAGTAAAATAAAAAATAAAAATCAGTAACACTTTACAGTAAGCTTCATTAGTTAACATGAACTAAAAATAAATCTGGAATCTGATTCCAACCTCTTATTTGAGTCTTTTGGCTCAATCTGACCATATTGTTACAGCCACACAGGTGTGAGTGTGTGTAAGTGAGTGTGTATTTGAGTAGGTGTGTCTGTTTAGCACTCTCAATGTTTTACACTGTAACCTCTTTCTTGCTCTTTGTGTTTTTTTATGTTTCGTGGCTGTAACAATATGGTCAAATTGAGCCAAAAGACTCAAATAAGAGGTTGAAATCAGATTCCAGAATTATTAAGCCATGATAAGACATAGTTGTTCATTTTTGTTAAAAAATGTCTTCCTCTGTGTTCTGCTTAATTAATGCAAAAACTGACACATCAAAAAAAAAAAATTCTAAACCTTGACAAAAATGAGTCTTTGAGAATGTCTAAGTTTAAATCCAAATCCACAACTTAATTAAGTTATGTCTAAAAAACACATTTATAAGCCACTTTATAAAGATTTATTTAGGAATCTAGTGGTTACATCATGACATTACACAAGTTCATATATATATATATATATATATATATAAATATGTGTGTGTGTGTGTGTGTGTGTGTGTGTGTAGGGTGTCGATTATTTTGCACTCTTTGACATTTTAGAGTCTCAACCGTTCATTGTAGTACATTTTTTATACACAGTGGCTGATTTGTGGTTTGTACCACCAAAAGATTCTCTGAGTTTTCGTATTTTTTCATGTTTCCCTATGTCGGTCATGTTTTACCTTGAAGGAGCATCACTATTTTTTTGCTAATCCTTTAACATATCTGAATAATCTCCATGAATTTTTTCCCATTCCTATGAAGCAAAAAAATATATAATTTAATTTCAAAACGTAAAGGTTTTTTCTAATTTTTTTCAGAAGAGGACCAGAGGATTAGGAGTGTATGATGAAATACAACAGCTAAATTTATCTTTGTGTTTTGCTGTAAAAACAATGTTTTGTCTTCTTTTAACGCAAATATAGGCGCTCAGTATACTGGCTTGATGAACTACCAACCAGGTCAAAGAAGACCTCCACAACTGCCTTTGGTATGAGAATCTCTTCATTTACAGAACGCCTTGATGCTTTATAACAATCTTTTCTTTCATGCAGGTCAAAAAAAAGTCAGGACTTTTTATATAGTGTGAAAGTTTACAATCTGTACTGTACTGTAAATATTTTTAGTAAAGATGTTCATTTAAAACTTGTCTCCACAGAACTGACTCCTCGCTTGGAGCAGCTCACCCTCAGCAAACAATCAAGCCGTTTCTATGAGGAGAGCAGGTGACTAATCGATTAGACTCTCCCGTTTTACAATAAACTGCATAGAGTCGCATGTTAAATGTATTTTTCGCCGCTAGGGGGTGCTATTGTACAATAACAAAGGCGTAGAATGAGAGTGGAATCAGGGAACCTGTCGTCATGTTGATGGATCTAATAATATTTATGGGGAAATAATGTTTATGGATGAGTGAACGCATGTTTTTAACATGACTGTGGTGAAGCAGAGCGTGGCCGAGAATCACGGACGCGATTATGAGAGACAGATATCAGTGACGCACGCGAGATATAAAGAAACAAATTTCAAGTATGGGTCACCATACCTGACAATATGTCACGACTTTCACTTTCACTAATAACGTGCAAGAGCGCCGTCTCTGTCAAGTCAAAGTTTGTCGCAAAGCTCGCGAAGCTGATATTGATCCTCGTTTTATTTCAGCTTATGTCCCAAAGTTTGCTTGCCATGGTCCATAATGTTTGAACGAAACAAGAGCAGCTGTTCACGTCAGTTGCCATGTCTGCTATGCAGAGACCAGGATGACGCAGATATTACGTCACTGACAGTGACAAGAAAGGGACGGGCACTATTTAAAATCGTGAATTTCTCTGAATTTACAAATTCTTGGAAACATTTAGGATAATGTAAGTGCACAGCTGAACGAAATACATAAGACTGTGCAAGTGGTTTTTGTATTTTAATGCAAAAACTTACATATTGTGCCTTTAAATTATATGCATAATATAATTTCCATTCATTCTTGAACATTTTTTATTTTATTTTTTTAATGAATGTTTATGGAGTTTTTATAGCCACCTAAACATATGCACTACCCCCCTCAGCCTTTATTAATGTGTATATGCATCAGACAATGAGAGTCACAATCATTCCATTTTATCTTTGTTAAAAGACACACACAGTAATTTCACTTCCACAGTGTCCCATGATGCTTATCTCATAACTTCAGTATCCGTTTAGAGTTTAATTACGTGGACAGTCACCAGCAGAACAACAACTGACATCTTCATGCAATATCGGCTCTCCTGCTCACTGTCCTCGTGGTTCCATTCAAATGCTAAACTCAGTCTCAAAAGCTCGTCACAGGGTTTGTGACGTTGGCATCTGTAATGAGTTAATAAGCAAATATGAATCCGGCTCTCTCAGGTGTCATCTAGTTGTTTTGAAGAAAAGATAGGAGCTAGAAGATCACGCTCACGAGCAGTACTAGTTTAGAAAAATAAAATCTGAAACAGAAAACATAATGCAGCAGCAAACATTTCCACAGGAAATGGAAGGCCAAGTTAAGTGGATTTCCTGGCATTCTGCACAGTGTGCTCTGATCTTACATTGCACATTTGGGAATGTAGTAGGTCATCTAGGTATTACGCTTACAGACAATTTGCATACTATGCACAGTGTACTGCAGAAACAGTATTATGGCAGTGTGCTATTCTTAACGTAGCTCAGATGTCTGTCCTTACAGAAGGTCACCGGAGTGGGTGGTAAGTGCAGCAGCGCTAAAAGCATGTCCTTCTCAAAGAGTGTGTTCACTGGCTCTGCCCCGTGTGCCAGTTGATGGATGGCAGCCTGATCGCCCCCTTCTGGCCCCTGTGAGTAAATACACTACATCTTACCATGACATTCTTACAATTTGAGATCAGTCCTTTGCTCCTAAACATATTTCTTTGAAATTGAAACTGTTAGACAAAATATTAAATAGACAGCTGGACAGCCAGACAGACAAGACAGACAGATATAGATAGATAGAAAGATAGACAGACAGACATAGACAGATAGATAGATAGATAGATAGATAGATAGATAGATAGATAGATAGATAGATAGATAGATAGATAGATAGATAGATAGATAGATAGATAGATAGATAGATAGATAGATGTGGTCAGATGATAGATAGATAGATAGATAGATAGATAGATAGATAGATAGATAGATAGATAGATAGATAGATAGATAGATAGATAGATAGATAGATAGATAGATAGATAGATGTGGTCAGATGATAGATAGATAGATAGATAGATAGATAGATAGATAGATAGATAGATAGATAGATAGATAGATAGATAGATAGATAGATAGACAGACAGACATAGATAGATAGATAGATAGATAGATAGATAGATAGATAGATAGATAGATAGATAGATAGATAGATAGATAGATAGATAGATAGATAGATAGATAGACAGACATAGATAGATAGATAGATAGATAGATAGATAGATAGACAGATAGACAGACATAGATAGATAGATAGATAGATAGATAGATAGATAGATAGATAGATAGATAGATAGATAGATAGATAGATAGACAGATAGACAGACATAGATAGATAGATAGATAGATAGATAGATAGATAGATAGATAGATAGATAGATAGACAGATAGACAGACATAGATAGATAGATAGATAGATAGATAGACAGATAGACAGACATAGATAGATAGATAGATAGATAGATAGATAGATAGATAGATAGATAGATAGATAGATAGACAGATAGACAGACATAGATAGATAGATAGATAGATAGACAGATAGACAGACATAGATAGATAGATAGATAGATAGATAGATAGATAGATAGACAGATAGACAGACATAGATAGATAAGACAGACAGACAGACAGACAGACAGACAGACAGACAGACAGACAGACAGACAGATAGATAGATAGATAGATAGATAGATAGATAGATAGATAGATAGATAGATAGATAGATAGATAGATAGATAGATAGATAGATAGATTTCACACATGAAGGTTGCATGAATAAGAATGTTATTATGATTTTCCCCTCAATGATTTATTATCTTTATCATTATAATAACTGCCAAACACTTCTTGTTGTTTCTCACCTCTTTGGAGGAAGTCCCACTTCTCTTCAGCTCTGTCATGTGTAGGGTTTTTCCACTTGAACATTTCGTATTTGAAATCACAACCCACCCACAAAATAATCTGACCACAAAAATAAAAAAAGTCAAATGGGGCAAGGACTTTTTCACATCACTATATTGGTTTCTGTTCTTGAAGTACATGCACTGCCATTCAAAAGTTTCGGATCAGTAAAATTTCTGGTATCAATTTACAATAAAGTTTCATTAGTTAATACAACTAATGCTAACAATGAGCAATACCTTTGTTACAGTATTTGTAAATGTTTGTTTATAAATGTTAGTTCAGCTCCATTAAAATATTAACAGGTACTTTCGATTTTAGTAATGTATTAGTAAACATTGAAACGAACATTAACTTAGATTAATAAATGCTTAAGAAGTGTTTTGAATTTTGAATTCAACTAATGTTGGTAACCAATGTGAACAAATGGAACCTAATATTAAAGTGTTATCAGTTTTTAAAAGAAATGAATGCTTTTATTAAGCAGGGATGCATTAAAATGACAATAAAGACACTTGTAATGTTACAAAATATTTATATTTTAAATAAATGCTGTTTATCAAAAAATAATGTAACACGGTTTCTACAAAAATATGAAGCAGCACAGCTGTTTTCAACATTGATAATAATAAGAAATCAGCATATTAGAATGATTTCTGAAGGATCATGTGACACTGAAGACTGGAGAAATGATGCTGATGTTATTAATTTAATTATTAATTCAATTAATTACTGTATTTTCAAATAAAAAGAATAAAAAGTTCTTTATGGAACTTAAGGTTATTCTATGACATCAGGCCGTAAAATAATTTCATAATTTGGAGATCTATAGTGAATTGAACCGGTAATGGGGAAAATATTATTAAAATATTTATTAAAAAATTTAAATTAAATGATGAACTCAAAATAGAAGCATTTTCCCTAGCAAACATAAAATACTATACCATTTCTAGTATATTTTGAAAGTGTGCAGGCGTGTTTGCTTAATGGGCAAATTTTGTTTCACGGCTAACTCATTTTAAAATTGGTACAGTCCCTTCACTTGTCTCCCACCCCACATTCCTGTTTCAATATGAAAAATTGTCAACATCAAGCCATTTCCTGCTCTGTGATTTAGAGAGTGTTTCAATGGTAAATGACAAAGATATCTGTGCCAAGATAGTTATGATTTGTAATGTCCCAATACTTGTGCTGTCTTACTACACTCAAAGTCTGAACATTCCTACAAAGTCTCGATTTTGTTTTTGGGGTTTGCTAGAATAGGCTCTTTTTTCATGTATGCCTTGGGCAGGAATTATTTAAATGAGGAATATTGAGGAAAAAAACTCAAGACTACAATGGAGGCATTTCAGGGAGTTCAGAAACAGCGTGCACTGGAGGGACGTTGTACTTTGTAACTTTCCAGACCTTTATCATGCTCAAACAGCAACATTACACACTAAAATTTGGAAATGTAAAAAAAAAAAAAAGCATAATAGGTCCTCTTTAAACTCAAGAAGTTACAGTTGTGTTCAAAATTATTCAACCCCCCAATGCTGTAAATGGTTTTAGAGAATTTAGAGTACATTTGTAATTGAATTCAGAATGAAATCCTACAAGGACTTCTTAAAGAAGCATATGCAACTAAAATGACATCAATTGGTTTTGTAATACAGTAGTAAATGTTTCTTTTGTGAATTCTTCATTGACACAATTATTCAACCCCTTAAAGACTACCACTCTGAAGAACAGAGGTCCATTGAAGTGTTTTCAATCAGGTATTGAAAGCACCTGTGGATGTCAGGGAGCAGCAATAAAGCCTAATAAGCACCAATTAGGCAGCTTTAAAATGACTGTGATACTCAGCTCCTTCTAGACATTTACTGGTGTGGTTACAAACATGGTGAAGTCAAGAGAATGGTCCAGGAAGACAAGAGAAGAGGTGATTACTCTTCACAGGAAGGGCAATGGCTATAAGAAGATTGCAAAGATGTTAAACATACCAAGAGACACCATAGGAAGCATCATTCGCAAATTCAAGGCAAAGGGCACTGTTGAAACGCTACCTGGTCGTGGCAGAAGAAGATGCTGACTTCGACTGCTGTGCGCTACCTGAAGCGTAGAGTGGAGAAAAGTCCCCGTGTGACTGCTGAGGAACTGAGAAAAGATTTGTCAGATGTAGGTACTGAAGTTTCTGCTCAGACAATACGGCGCACCCTGCGTAATGAAGGCCTCCATGCCAGAACTCCCAGGCGCACCCCCTTGCTGTCTCCAAAGAATAAGAAGAGTCGACTGCAGTATGCCAAAAGTCATGTGGACAAACCACAGAAGTTCTGGGATAGTGTTCTGTGGACTGATGAAACAAAATTAGAACTGTTTGGGCCCATGGATCAACGCTATGTTTGGAGGAGGAAGAACAAGGCCTATGAAGAAAAGAACACCTTGCCTACTGTGAAGCATGGCGGGGGGTCAATCATGCTTTGGGGCTGTTTTGCTTCTGCAGGTACTGGGAAGCTTCAGCGTGTGCAAGGTACCATGAATTCTCTTCAGTACCAGGAGATCTTGGAGGACAATGTGATGCAGTCCGTCACAAACCTGAGGCTTGGGAGACGTTGGACCTTTCAACAGGACAATGATCCCAAGCATACCTCCAAGTCCACTAGAGCATGGTTGCAGATTAAAGGCTGGAACATTTTGAAATGGCCATCGCAGTCACCAGACTTAAATCCGATTGAGAACCTCTGGTGGGACTTAAAGAAAGCAGTTGCAGTGCGCAAGCCTAAGAATGTGACTGAACTGGAGGCTTTTGCCCATGATGAATGGGCGAAGATACCCGTAGCTCGCTGCAAGACACTTGTGTCAAGCTATGCTTCACGTTTAAAAGCTGTTATAACTGTAAAAGGATGTTGTACTAAGTATTAAGATTGAATGTCACTTGGGGGTTGAATAAAACTGATAATGATGTGAGCAGAGAAAAGACATTTGTGGTTATTTCATTATAAATGTTATGTTATATTTGTCTGACCTACACGTGCCTCTTTGATTTAATTGTAAGCAGGATGACTGAATGATCAAAATCAATGTCAAACCGGCCAAAACAATCAATTTCAGTGGGGGTTGAATAATTTTGAACACAACTGTAGCTCTCCAGAAGCGGGACCTGGCAGTGGTCAGATCTTTTAATGTTAATTAACATTAAACATTAAATTATTATTTAAAGCTCTCCTAGGGTTGCACCAGCCTTTCGTAAGTCCTTTCTAAAATTGGAACATAAAACTCTAGAAACTTAGTAACTACTAGCTAGTTTGAAATGAACTCTACTTTATTCGAAATAAGAAGTGTATGGAAGCTTGTTTCAGCCAATAAATAAAAAGTTAAAAAAGGTATTTTCAACTTCTCACAATTCTGATTTTTCCTCTCACAATTGCAAGTTTAAATCTAAATTATAACGCCAGAATTGTGAAATATTGTAATGATAGTCCACTTAGGCAAGTTGCAGGAGAAACCAAGGTGCCGTTTTATTTAAAATCACATGACCAAACATAAAACAAACTAAGCTTGGTGTGACGAGCAGGGCGGGCGAGAGCCGTGAGGGAACGGAGCGAGAGATAATGAGCGTCAGCTGCGCGCTACACCGGTCTCGTATCTCTCCCGGAGGAGCTCCGGAAGCATAAAAGAGAAGCGACGACAGTGAAGGACGAGAGAGGACCAGGCCTGGAATTTATGTTGTGTTTTATTTTGTTTGTGTGGGCGGCAGTCGCCGTGAGGAACTGCCGCCCTTTTACTTTTGTTTTATTTGTTTGGTTATTTTATTAAAAGCTGTTGAACGTTCGCCGGTTCCCGCCTCCTTCTTCCCATATTTACAAACTGTGTTACATTGGTGCCGAAACCCGGGAGGAAGGAGTCGGGAACCGGCGAACGTTCAGCGTAATTTTAATAAACTCAAAAACAAACAATAAAACAAAAGTAAAATGGCGGCAGTTCCTCACGGCGACTACCGCCCACATAAACAAAATAAAACACAACATAAACTCTCTCGTCCTTCACTGTCGTCGCTCCTCTTTAATGCTTCCGGAGCTCCTCCGTGAGAGATACGAGACCGGTGCGCCGAGCAGCTGAAGCTCATTATCTCTCGCGTCACCGGCCTCGCGCCGTTCCCTCACGGCTCTTGCTCGCCCTTCTCGTCACACTTGGTACAAAATCATCAACAAGAAAACTCACCAACAGTGGACAATACTTAACAAAGACACATGGAAAACATGAGGGTTTAAATACACAAGGACTAATCACACACAATCAACCCAATAAACCAATGACAACTTGACATGGGAGCACATGGCAGGATCACATGACCCAGACAAGGGAAACATATGGCAAAAGGGAGCATATGGCAAACATGGAAACAAAGCAATGACAACATAACAATAAGACATTACTAACTTCAAAATAAAACATGAACATGAAACAAAACCAAAACTAGATTTGACGGATATGAAGTCAAGTTTTTATCAGAATTGCATGACATAAACTTTATATCACACAATTCTCACTTTATCCCACAGATAAGGCTTAAGCTAGTCCCAGACTGAAATGTATGTTTGAGCTGTTTTAACTGAAAGTAAGATGCATTCAAGATGCAGACTAATGTTTTTTTTTTCTAAGGTACCTTCATAAAAGTTACTTAGATGCCCTGATTGAACTAGGGCCTAATCCTGGCTTAGTTTAAACCCTGTCTGTGAAACTCGCGATTGTGAATTTATATCTGAGATAAAAAGTTGCAAATACATTTTTTATTTCATGGCAGAAACAAGCTTATAAGATTTTACTTGACATACACAACAAATAGAGCGATGCGACTGATGCACACAGTGGCACTGTTTAGGACGGGTTCAGTAATCTTATCACATAATCTCTTAAAACATGAATAAAGCGAGTGTAAATGTCAGCATTATCATATGTGTCTAAGAATTGAAGTCTGTGAGGTAAAACAAGAGCTTACTGATGCAGTTCAGCCAGTCTGCTCTTTTATTCCAACCATTACTCCCGATCGGAGGCTTCCGTAAAGATTTAGTTTATACGTAGAGTTGCGCTTCAACTAAGTTTAATGGTGTGACACAAAAATATTTTGTAGTTTGTAAGTTGTAACCCATTTACGTCAAAACTAGGCTACTTACACACAGCGGGTGCATCCGGCCCCTGGGTTCTTTCAGTTACTGGGTGTGTTATTTTAAAGATTTCATCATACTGTTGTGAAGCCCTCAAGCACATTCTACAGAGTGTGGGTTCACTGTTTATTGCATGACACATGCAGATCTGGATTCTTGTTGCTTTGCAGCTGAGTGTGACAGTTAAAACTGCCAAGCCAAGTCCAAGGATTTGTCATTTAGCCCAACCAAAGCGAGCGAAGATGGAGTCGACGCGCTTCAGCGCCGATTCAAGTACCCACGCGTTTGCTGTTCTCACCGCACCCTCCTCGCGAATACTGCAGCTGGCCTGTGAGTCCGTTTCACTATGTTTGTAGAGCTTTGAATAGTAATTTTGTTTGTCTCTCTCACTATTTTCCACTCTCAGCTCCTAAGCAGGTTCCTGCGCAGCACGCTCTCTCCAGGCCGGTCTCTTGGCCCGTTCCGGATCGTGTTCTGAAGGCTGTAGCCAGTGAGAGACTGCAGACTCTGGCTCGACCCAAGACACGTGAGGCCCTGTTTGAAGGGTACGACCCTTACCGGGTCAGTCCTGCCGCCCGGGCCGCCACAGCCTCCCCCAGACTGCTGGACCTGTCTTTACCCTTACCACGCAAATGTAAAAGCCAATAGGCCTAAACCATCATCCCTCCATCTTCAGTGAGGCTGCTTTGGTTCATTTTTATAATTAACATTGCCGGCCAGAGGTTTGGAATAATAAAGATTTGTTAATGTTTTAGAAAGCTCACCAAGGCTGCATTTATTTCATTTAAAAAAAAAAAAAAAAAAACAGTAAAAAAAAAAAGTGTATATATTATTACTATTTAAAATAACTGTTTTCAATTTGAATATGTCATAGAATGTAATTTTTATCCAGTGATCAAAGCTGTATTTTCAGCATCATTACTCCAGTCTTCAGTGTCACATGATCCTTCAGAAATGATTATAATTAGTTAATCAGTTATTATTGGTGCTCAATTGTTAATAAAGTTTCTTATTATTTGCCACTAAATATTTTTGTGGATTTTTTTTTCTTACATTCTAAATGTTTCACTGTCACTTGTCATCAGTTTAATGCATTCTTAAATTTCTTTATTTGTTTTTTGTTTTGTTTTTTTACACCAAACTACTGAATTATCACGGTTTCCACAAAAATATTAAGCAGCACAACTGTTTTCAACATTGATGTTACACCCCAGGAATAAATTATTTTATAGTTATTTTAAATTTTTTACTGTGTTTTTGATCAAATAAATGCAGCCTTGGTAAGTAAAAGAGACTTGTAATGTTAGTCAGGGTTTGTTGCTTCTAAAATAAGGACATCCAGGCTCTCGTACTCACCATGCGTTTCCAAAACACTGTAATTTTGGAAAGAAAACAGGAATGAAACATGTTGCTTCAGATCTGAAACTGCGTTGCCTGAAGCCTTCAGGCAATCTTCGTAGGTTATATATTTACCTGCATTCACTGATAAAGATCACAGAATGAACAATGAGCATCTGTGCGGTTCAGCATCTGTCGGCAGTATTAAAATCCATAAAAGATCTGTGTTTTGAATATAATAAATTCAAAAGTGCATCAAAAGTCTAATGTACTAAACTTCAAATAAAGCATATTTGTGCAGCGCTGTAAATGTCGTGTGCAGTTTGACTAATACCTGCCTCATCATTTCACAAAAATTGAATGAAATTCCAGTTCAGATTATATAGAAATTAATCCGAATTATGAGGGAGTGTTATTTTTAGTCCTATAAATTGGCAAACAGTCAGTTATGCAATTTCAGTTTATCACATAACTCTTTTGATGTTTTTACTTGAGTTCGACTTTGCTGATGTATGTTGTGTTTGTCATCTTAAGTTCATCCCCATTAAATTCTTCATCACAACCGAACTCACGAGAGACTTATTAATACTTCCATTTGTTTGTTTGGAGTGATCGATTGAGTGAGTAAAAAGCCATTATATGAAGACCTATTAAGTTTCCTCAACAAGAGTGAGGTTGATGTCATTTCTATTCCAGATCTTCTGGAAAATCTTCTTCTCATGAAAAACGCATGAATGTTTTGAAGCCTCGACATCTCAGTGGACATTTTCTCTTGTCTTAAAGTGAGTACCGTTATCATATTCCTTATTCTGCCATGTTACTGCCTAGTGGATATATGCAAATATTGTGAATGCATAGAATCCCCGGATGACACTGAGCTGGGTACTGTATCCCACAATGCAATGCACAATAATTGTTTTTTCTTCTCATAATTCGAGATGGATTGTATGTTTTACCAAAATAGTGTTAAAAATGCAATATACCCATCTTTTTATTTCCAAGATGATAACTAGACATGACTTGCAAAATTAAGCATGCACATGATTCATTCAGAAATTTCCAGTAACTTTCATAAATAAGAAAAAGCAAGTTACACAGTTCTGAAAATGGTATTTTCGGTTGAACTTTATTTTATAGTTTGTGTACTTACATGTACTTGACTATTAAAATACTGGGTAACACTTTACAATAAGGTTCATTAGTTAAACATTAAGTAATGTATTAACTAACCATGTTTAACCCTTATGTGCTGTTCGGGATGTTTTCATCCACTATTTGAGTCTTAATTTGGCCATAACTTTCTCCGTGTTTTCAGCAAATGGAATGATTTTTGGTGACAAATCTTATTTTGACACATATTTTGGGAAAATTCAAAAACTCAACAGTACTCTGTGGGCAAATTCACGACCCTTTCGTTATGTTCGTGTCTGAAAACAGCCACGATTTTAACTGCTTTAAAAATGTATCAGATAAATAATTTTTTTCAATTTTTTTTGCTTAAATCTATTAATCAACCTCAGTCCTGATCAAAACTACTAAATTAAAAAAAAAAAAAAAAAATCAGGATTTTAACTCTTTAAGTGCCAAATTCATAAATGATGTCACTGATTTGGGAAAAAACGTGTCAAAGATTAGAAACAACATTGGCTTTGATGCGTTGTTAGTTTTTGTGCAGCATCAGATTTTAACGTTTTAAAGGGTTAAAATCCTGATTTTTTTTTTTTTTTTTAAATTAAGTAGTTTTGATCAGGACTGAGGTTGATTGACCATAACGAAAGGGTAGTGAATTTGAACAATGCACAAGGGTTAAGCATACATTTGTTATATTTACTAAACTATATGAATGTCAGTTAATGAAAATACAGTTGTTCATTATTTATTCATGTTAGCTCACAGTGCATTAACTAATGTTAACAAGATTTTAATAATGTATTAGTAACAAAGATTAATAAATGCTGTATAAGTGCAGTTCATGTTTACTAATGAACCTTATTGTAAAGTGTCACCAAATACTGAGTAATATAAGACAGGGTTAAGCTTAGGTTTAGGTGTAGGTTCAGGGTTAATACATACGGGGAACAGGACTGTAAAATAAAGTGCTACTGTATTTTCTTGTAAAATGTACGGTAACACTTTATTTTAGGATTTAATTCTCACTTTTAACTAGTTGCTTATAGTGTATTTTAAAGCACATTTTAATGCCTTATTCTGCATGTGCTTATACATCGCTTAATCCTACCCAATACCTAAACTTAAACGCTACAAAAACTGCCTAATAAGCAGTAAATTGGGAGTTTATTGAGGCAAAAGTTGTAGTTAATAGTGAATACGTTCCCCATTCTAAAGAGTTACTAAACGTACTCTATGTACAACCTTGATTGTTTAACATGTTTATTGTTACACAATACATATTTCACTTTTTTATATATTTCAGTAATTCTATTTCAAACATAATCACTGTGTAATATTACAGGTTGCTCAGTTAGAGGTACTGTTGTGTTTGATGAGCAATAATTGTTTTATTTCTCCTCTCTGTTCCACAAAGCACAGTTTACGTATGCTAATGTTATATTTGTTTTTTTTTGCAGAACTCCAAAGGGAGGTGAAACACTCATTTGCAAGTTATTGAATGAGAATTTGCAGCATACTGTACGTGGTTCAATATCCTGTTCTAATGGGACTTTGGGGAAGTTGATAACTGAAATGCGTGCTTCCTCTGAGCAGGTGTGATTATTTAACATCCATTTATGACAGACCAAGGATTTCACAAAGTTATTTGATTGAATCTGTAATCTCCATTTATAAAGTTTATTTCTCGAACTTCATATTTCACTCCACGAGGCAAAAATTAATCCCGAAAACAGTTATAACACGATGTATTATACTGCATGAATGAATGTTGTGAACTTGCACTGTTTAAATATCTCAGTAGTTCTCTTTTAAGCAAATATTTGGTTTTAGTTACATCGTAAGGCATGATTTGTTTGTCATTTTTTTCACATTTTATGTTGCAGCCTTATGTTAAACTGCTTTAAATGACTTTTTTCCACATCGATGTACACCATAATGACAAATCAAAAAAAAACTGATTTGGGATAAGTTTACAAATTTATTAAAAATCATAATAATACTTACATTGCATAAGAATTCATACCCTTTTACATTTCGATTGGAGTTAAGCTGTGGAAAATTCAGTTGAATGGGTATGATCTAACAGCTGAAAATGCAGAGCAGAACAAAAAAACGAGCCATGAGGTCAAAGGAACGAGACACAGATCTGGGAAAGGCTAGAAAAAATTCTGCTGCATTGAAGGTTTATCGAAGCATGTAGCCTCCATAACCCTTAATATTTTTTTTTTTTAACTTAAGTTAGTGTGTAATGTTGCTGTTTAAGCATAAACAACATCTGGAAAGTTACGACGCTCAAAGATATTTTCTTTAACAGAAATCGCTTTTTTAGGACTATAACAAATGGCTGGTATAGAGACTACAATGAGCTTTTTCCTGGGTTAGTGACATCACTAACCCCGCCCCCCGATCACATGCGACAAAGGGGGCGTGGCCATGTTGGGCCGCTTTAGAGAAGAGGAAGAGTTGTTGCAGTCGAGTTGTTGATGCCGTCATTTTACGCCGGACTGCTTCACAAACGAGGGTCAATTCAAGGAAAAAAGATGAACATGACGACACATGCTAGTGACGAGTTGATCAACTCCACAGCAACTTCATATTCACACACAAAAATGGTGTGTTTTTGCTCACACCCAAATAGCAACACATTTGACTAGGACAAACATCACTGCAACACTCCAGCGTTCTGGGTTTTGTGACAGAGTGGCCAGATGTAAGCCTCTGCTTGGTGAAAACCCACCTGGAATTTGCAAGAAAGCCCCTAAAGGACTCTCTCAGACTGTGAGAAACAATATTTTGATCTGGTCGGTACAAATACTTATGCAATGTACTTATTTAAAATTTTTCCTTTTTAATACATTTGTGAAGTTGTCTCAAATATGGAGTGTAGACATATTAGACAATAATTTAATATAAGGCAGCAACATAAAAAATGTGAAGGGGTATGAATACTTTCCCAAAGCACAATACTGTATTATTCCCAATTTCAAGCAGCCAAACTTTGATGTTTTTCAGTTTAGCATGTTTCATTACCTACTACTGTACATGAAAGAAAGTCAGCAGATTTAGGTCATTTTAAATAAATGTTTCTCTTCCAGAAATTGAAAATGTTTTCTTTGCATAATCACTGCATGAATTTTTCAAGGATAGCAAGCAGTTGTAACATTGACTAATTGACCCTTCGCAAAGGCGATCTGACCAATCATAACCCCGAATATTGTGCGAATATTGTGCGTACTCACGTCTTTCTGCGCTTGAAACAACATTCCTTCTGATGTTCATTCATGTTTGTTTGATGCAATGATCAGTTCACGAGGAACTACAGCGATCTGTCACGACACATTAAAGACACACTATACGCTATTTATTGATTAAACCTCTTTAAAAAAATTACAATATTTTAAATATGAAACTGTTTCATACGTTGTCAGTGTCCTCTTTGCTCCGCGATGTATTTTTCACTGCATGAGAACATGATGTGTGGCATGAGAGCGCATGGCTTGTCGGACAAAGCAACAGTAACTAAAGGGGTCACTTCCGAAGGGTCACTTACCGATTGTGCCACTGTTGTTCTGTGTTTAGTCTAATGTGTGACATATATAATATACTGTAATAATCATATAATTATTATATATAATTAGCTTAGTATTTAGTAATTTAAAATGCGTTGATAAATGTTTAGTGTATTCATTGTTAATACTTAATAAAATGCCTTAATCTTTTTTTTTTTTAAATTGTTTTTATGTGTTTCACTGCTTAATTCAATTACATTTTTGCCATTTCTGGACCATATCCGGCCCGGGGACCCAACCGACTCTCAGCCAGATCTGTCTTACAGTGCCTGGGCCAGATCTGGGCCACACCAATAAATAAGAGTCTTTATGTCACACTTTAGTTCTTTTCTGTCTAGTCGGTTTGAGTCCTAGTTATCACCGTGTTTCTAATTAGTTAAGTCTTGTCAGCTGTCCTTGTCTGATCATCAGTGTATTTAGTTCCTGTCTGTTTGCCTGTCAGTTGTCGGTTATTGTCAATGTTGGAAGTCCTGTATGTTGTGCTCTCCAGGATTAAAGTCTGTATGTTTATCGTCAATCTACAAGGACCGTGACACTTTACAGGGTGTGGGCCGCATCTGGGCCAAAGGAAATTGTTTGTGACATTTTTCAGTACGTGGACCAGTTTTGGGCCCGGGACCCAGCCAGAACTGGGCCGGAAATGAAGCAAGAATGTGGGCCAAACAAATTTCGCTATCTGGGTTCCCTCATTATCACTGAATTCTGTGTCATTAACTTTTATCTCCACACGAGATCTTTGCGGTCGCAGAGTTGGATTTGCAAATTCTAGCAGAATGTTTTCCATCTGATGTTGTTGAAAACCAACATGCCCTCCCTCACTGAATTTAAAAACCACATCCCTCATCCTTCAAAACTCAACTTCTAAACATCATCTGCATGTATAGGGTTCAATTTCATTTGGTTTCAAGCACCATTAAACACCATTAAAGCAGTCAGAGAGCTATCTTAAACCATTTTCGAACAGAAAGACTCATTTCCCAAAACTAACAATCACTAATGTTGTGAGGAAACATTCGATTTTATATATTTGCTCCTTTTGACAGCTTGTATCTCAGATAGGATACTAAACTCCGTTATCCAGATGTACAGCCTACTCAGTTTTAATGATGAGACATCAAGCAATACCCCAAACAGACAGTGTGCGACAACAACTTTCACTCACCGCCTCGCACTTCAGGATCAGCGTGTAATCTCGAAACTGATCGCATCATCGGATCCCCTGCAGTCATTATGTTGTCATCGTCATCACGGGACACTTAAAGACTAAGTTCTGGGCAGCTTTCACCTCTGCTTCTTCAGCTTCATCCCGAGCAGGTACGACTTTACACGGTTATTCGTGCTTTCGCTTCGGGTGATCCAGCAAATAGCCATTTAGTTTGCTTACTTTTCGCTTTCGTGCATGTTTAATGTGAATGTGTTTCGCTAGAAAATATAGAATTATACTTGTTTTTATGATTTACCTGTAAAATGCGATGCCGATGAGCATGATCGCGGGTGTTCCTTCTGCTTCCACTTGCATTTAATCATTTGCATATTTTAAATAATTGATTAATAATATATTCGTATTAATAGCAATGATTGGACTTGATTTTATGCATTTATTTGTTTGCATATTTTAAATAATATGTTGTGATTAAAATAATAATATTTGATTTTCACCCTTTTTTTAGCCTTTAAAAATAAACTTTTCTGAATCCATACATCCTGTGACGGGACACACTGTGCTTTGAAGCTGTTTTGATGTGGGAAATTGTGCAAGAGTTTGGCTGTGAGCCTCTGCTGATGTGATTTGTGAATCCAGTCACATTTCAGCTGAAATGTCTTGATCTTACTTTCACGGCAGCTGACGGTATTCAAGTCAGAAATGAGCCGGAGGAACCTGTGTCGAGCTGGACTCCTGCTCTGGATGTGCGTGATGAACAGGTTCTTGGACACAGGTAAGGGTTCACTCGCTTTTTACTTTGTCTTAAAATGACCTGTGTCAGAGGTGTAGAGTAGTGGTTAAAGATCTGGGCTCGTAATTGACGGATTGGAGGGAATAAACCATCTCTGAGTTTGAATTTAGCCACAGTTTACCGTGGGACAGTCCCACGTTAAGTTTGTAGTAACCCAATGAATAGGCAGCCGCAAAACTTCAGTCTCAAAGTTTTGCACGCTTTCTTTTTTCAGTAGAATACGACAGAATTTCTGAAGAATTGTCACATAGCTTTTTTTTTTGTAATACAATGACTGAAATGCACCATAACAGTATTTCATATGACGCATGTGCTAGTCATACGCAAGTTTTGTTTGAGGAGCTGTTATTCACTGAAGATCTTTTCCAAAGCTCTCAAAAATCAAATACGTTGCAAGTTGGACGTCAATAACACCACTGGTTCTCACATGTCTCCTCACCAAACGTCATTGGACGCAATACATCAATCCAATATTTATTCACAAAGAACATTTAAAAACAGCCGAGGCTGACCAAAGTGCTGTGCAGAAAAGAATAAAACTTAGAGAAAATAAAGGGACACACAACAATATAATAATCAAAGCTATAATCCAGGAGTGTTGAAAGCCAAAGAGAGTAAATATGTCTTTAGAACAGATTTAAAGGCGGAAATAGAAGCAGCTAATCTATTATGTAGAGGTAGACTCGTAAGTTTCTGACCTGAGTATTCGTAGAAGGACAATTTTTTAAGTCTAATCACTAGAAGGATTGGTCACTGCGGGGCCAAACTGTTGAGGGCTTTATAAACACATAGTAGATAAAATTGGAGTTGCCGGCTCATATTTGGAGGTGCCGGAGAGAAGCCTTGCATCTACGTTTTGCACAAGCTGTGGACGAGAGAGGGAAGAATGAGAGACACCATAATAAAGAGAGGAACAATAATCTAGACGAGTTGTTACGAAAACATGAATCACGGTTTGAAAAGTACTCTGGGGATAAAAAGGGTTTCTCTTTACAAAGTTGACAAACTGATCTGTTTATCAGTTATTAGATTGTGATCGAACAGCCTGGGTTTTCTACCACATCGATTTTCATATGGGGCAAAACCAAACGCACAGTTTTCCTTAGGCCCAAATAGTTTTATTTTCATTCAAATTTAGAAAATTACTTGAAAACCAAAGCTTGAGTTCTTTTAAACAGGCCAACAGTGGGTGTAAGCCGTTTTTATCGTTGTGTTTTAAGGGAAAGTATAAATGGAAGCCAAAAGTAGTACAGGGTAAACAATAGAAAGAGCCGATCCCTGTGGGACTCCATGATACTAGAGGAGGACCAGGGCTGGGTGGGTTACTTTTAAAATGTATTTCACTGCTGATTATAAAATACATGCTTTAAAAAGTCATTTGTAACGTATTTTGTTACATTACTCAAGTTTAGGAACTTAATCTTAATACTTTAGAATACTTTGGAATACTAATAAGTGTGAAACAAACACAAAAAATGCAATTGCAAGATTTTATCTCACAATTCTGACTTTTTCCCTCAGAATTATGTGATATAAAGTTGCAATTGTAAGTTATAAAGTCAGAATTATGAGATATAAACTCACAATATTAAGAAAAGTCAAAATTATGATAAACTCACAATATTGAGAAAAGTCCGAATTATGAGATATAAAATCACAATATTGAGAAAAGTGAAAAATATGAGATATAAACTCGTAATATTGAGAAAAGTCAAAAATATGAGATATAAACTCGTAATATTGAGAAAAGTCAGAATTATGAGATATAAACTCACATACTAAATTCATAATTGAAAGAAAAAAAGTCAGTATTGCAAGTTCATATCTCCCAATTGTGAAATTGTGAGGGGAAAAAACAAATTGTGAGAAAAAGTTGCAGTGACCCTTTTTACAATTATAAAATGACTCACAAACAACTATCACAAAACATGAAAACAGTCGAAAACATGAAACTGAACTCCGCTTTTTCAGACTGTCAGAGTCAGAGAATCACCAATCGCTGTTTAAATGACATTAAAATTCAAAGTAATCACTTTGGTAATCTAAAACACTTTTCAGATGTAACTGTAATCTGATTACCACCCATTTCAAATGAAATACAGTGACTCAAATTTTCTATTTTAAATGCGTAACTAAGTTACTTGTATTTCGTTACTCCCCAACCCTGAGGAGGACTGATGACTAATTCAAACACTCAAACCATCTGTCGGTCACATAAGAACGGATCCACGGTAAGACTGCGCCACGAAGGCCCACAGATGTCCCCAGACGTGTCAACAGGACCTCATGGTCATCCACATCAAATGCAGCACTCAGATCAAATAAAACTAAAGCCACGGATTTCGCAGAATCGGTTTCTGTAAAAATATACTCTAAAAGATTCTTCAAACCCATATTGAAACATTCCATGAAGAGAATTTACCTCCAAATAAGATTGTAATTCACTTAGTTTGAGATAAAAGGTAGATTAGAAATAGAACAAAAGTTGTATTTAAAAAAGGAAGGATCCTCTCAGTGTGTCTTGCTGGGATTTTCTTCATGATTTCCAGAACTGGATTATTTCTTGCCCTTTATCTGAAATCTGATCCGACCGGCTGGTTGTTTTGCGGCTCCATGTGTGTTCAGTTCACACAGGTTTCTCAGTGAGGATGCGGTGTGTCATCCTTGCACAACTGCTGTTTGTGTGTCGAAATGGGCTATATAGGGTAGACCGGGGCTAGTTGTCACACCGAGGGCTCAATCTCAGTAGCTATAAAGTTTCAACCAAAAGATCCAATTACACAAATAATAAAAACAATTTTTATGTTCTCAGGTCCAAAGGGTACTTACTTGCTGGCACAAGCTGCCACATGTTTATATATGTGGTTATTTTATGCAATTGAATAAGCCCAGAGACACTTTTTTTGTGTTAAGAAACACTATTAAACATGTTCACTCTACATGTCTTAACTCTTTCCGCGACTGCAGCTTCATCGGCACTGTCAATCACAGAGTGTGTGATTATGCAACGGAACATCACGTGTTATTGGAAAACGACCAACCACCACCTGAACAACAGCATTCTTCAGATTGACATGTAAGCCATGTTTCACACTAACAAAATGATCCAAAATGTATTAGCATGTTTTTGGACTGGTATTGTACTATCAGTAACAATGTATTTGTTAAAGTACCTTAAGGCAACTCATAATCAGGGCTGGGTGGGTTACTTTTAAAATGTATTTCACTACAGATTACAAAATACATGCTTTTAAAAAGTCATTTGTAACGAATTTCGTTACATTACTCAAGTTTAGTAACTTAATCTAAATACTTTAGAATACTTTGTAATACTAATAAGTGTGAAACAAACACAAAAAAGGTCATTGCAAGTTTTTATCTCACAATTCTGACTTTTTCCTCTCAGAATTGTGTGATATAAAGTTGTAATTGTGAGTTATAAAGTCAGAATTATGAGATATAAACTCACAATATTGAGAAAAGTCAGAATTATGAGATTTAAACTCACATATTAAATTCACAATTTCAAGAAAAAAAGTCAGTATTGCAAGTTCATATCTCCCAATTCTGACTTTATAACTTGCAATTGGGAGATTAAATCTCGCAATTCTGAGAAAAAGAAGTCAGAATTGTGAAATGCAAACTCACGATTGTGAGGGAAAAAAACAAATTGTGAGAAAAAGTGACGAGTGAATTATAAAATGACTCACAAAACATGAAAACAGTTGGGCAATTTTTTTAAATAAATTCAGTCATTTTGTCTTGTTCAGGACAGAACTAAATAAAAATAACATTTTTATGATCCTCTTAAAAGTATTCAAATGTTGATGAAACTGAACTCGTCTTTTTCAGACGGTCAGAGTCAGAGAATCACCAATCGCTGTTTAAATGACATTAAAACTCAAAGTAATCACTTTGGTAATCTAAAACACTTTTCAGATGGAACTGTAATCTGATTACCACCCATTTAAAATGAAATACAGTGACTCGAATTTTGTATTTTAAATACGTAACTAAGTTACTTGTGTTTCGTTACTCCCCAACCCTGCTCATTAATACTATAATATATGAATATGATATCCAGCAGCACAGCATTGCAAGTATCTTTGTATTAATATCTGATACCATAGTACTTCTGATCATATGCTCATGGTGGTTTTGATTGGCGTGACTACTGCCAACCAATATGGAAATTTGAACAGATCAGTGTAACTGATAAATAAAAAACCTCTATAGTTTCAGTAAATGTGTTAAATCTCCTTTATTCAAGTCTCATGCACTGAAAAGTCACTTTACAATCAATACAGTTTTTTGTTTGAAATTCATTTACTTATACATAAACACACATCTTTTTAGGGGCTTTACACACCAACCTTTAAGTCTACCGCTAACTGACGTTATCTTGATTTTAAAGTGGTTAATGATCTTTTGAGCGGATTGAAAAAGAGACAAGCAGTATAAAGTACCAACTAAGCACAAATTTTGTTTTTCTTATTTACTCATTGCAATGTTTTTTAAAGCGCCTTTATTTGTTGTACCGTTCTCTTCGTTCGCTGAATAGATCTTTGGAGATGAAACAAGTTCTTGGTGTTTCATCACAGATTCTTCAGATCAGTGTTTTGGTTTCTGGGGTTTTTAAGGGGATCTTTTATGCCCTTCTACAAAGTCTTGATTTTGTTTTTGTGCTCTACTAGAACAGGTTTTCATGCTTGAATATTCAAAAAACATTATTTTCCCCATATTTGACATTGTTGCAGCTCCTCTCTTCCCAGTCTGTCAGTAACGCTCTGTTTAGTTCCTGTCTCTATGAAGCTCCTGCTTCAGAAAAGCACAATTTACTCTGATTGGTCAGCTGGACCAGTGTGTTGTGTTTGGTTGGACCTTACCATAACGATGAGTTTCAACAATGCCTTATGGGGAGGAATAATTTAAAAGGGGACCTATATGCCGCTTTTCGCAACATCTAATATATAAGTCTCTGGTGTCTCCAGAATGTGGCTGTGAAGTTTCAGCTCAAAATCCCCCACAGATCATTTATAATAGCTGGTCAGTTTGTGTGTGTCCCTTTAAATACAAATGAGCTGCTGCTCCCCGCCCCCTTTCCAGAAGAGGGCGGAGCTTTAACGGCTCACTCTTCGGTTGCTCAACAACAACAAAGCTGGAGAATCTCACGCAGACAAAATGAGGATTGTGTTCATCCTTACATTGTTCAAACCGGAGTCGAGACTGATGGAGAGACTCAGGAAGAAGTTCCAACTTTTAGACGTTTCTGAACGGTTAGTGGATAAATTGATGTAGTTGCTGTGGAGTTGATCAACTCATCACTAGCATGTGTCGTCATGTTCATCTTTTGTGCAAATCCAGCGTTATCGCGTGTTCTCGGGGGCGGGGTTTATGCAAATTATGAGCTTTGTGATGTCACCAACCCAGGAAAAAGCTCGTCGTAGTCCCTACCAGCCCTAAAAAAAGCGATTTCTATAAAAAGAAAATATCTCCCTTTGCATTGAACTTTGAGCATTGTAACTTTGCAGATGTTGTTTATGCTCAAACAGCAACATTACACACCAAAGAAAGTTGAACAGCATTATAGGACCACTTTAAATCATCAGTACACTTTATTTGCAAGCATGTGATTGAGTGTGAATATTCTTGTGTAATTCTGCACAGAATCATTTGTGAAACAAAACAAACCTACAAAAATGTGGGTGCCTGTGGTACCAGAGGGTCTAATTGCACCGTTCAGGCCAATGATTCAGTGTTACACTGTTTCCGCGCGGAAGTGCAGACGTCCACACGCACTGGATCCGTACGCTCACCGCCGTACTTCTTCAGTGGGATCAGTGCAGGTACTACACTTCACTAAACAACATTGATGTACATTTGTTGCATTGAAACTTGAGGTATGAACACTTTGGACAGGTTCGGAATAGCACACCACCGTACTACTCTGTGGTGTTTAGGGCGTATATTGTGTTTGCTAACTTCCATTATGCATATAAAACCCAGACAACCTGCACTACTGTTGAAAAGATTTTTTTTTTTTTTTTTAAAGAAATCAGCAACTTGGATGCATTAAATTGATCAAAAGTGACAGTAAAGACATTTATAATGTTACAAAAATCCTAACCAAAAAAATCACGCTTTCCGCAAAACTATAAAGCTTGCCATCACAGGAATACATTTTTAAATATATTCAAATAAACAGTTATTTTGAAATGTAATAATATTTCACAATATCACTGTTTTTACTGTAAGTTTAATCAAATAAACGCAGCCTTAATAAACAGCAGTGCATATATTCAAGATATGAAATGTTTATGGCTTATCGAGTCATCCACACTATTTCATATGCTGTTTTTTTTAAAATGCGTACAGCGCAGTGTGCTCGTATTCCTTTCTGCTATTGGAACAGGTCAAGGTCAGTTGTGACAACATAAACAGCAAACAATGATTAGAGAACAAAAGCGCACATGCACACTTGTTTTTTCCTTATAGCTTTTCATTTGTGACACGTATCAAAAAATATAATTAGAATGCATCATGCAAATGACTCATTTCCATCAATTGTAAAGTGTACAGTCAGTATTCATTATGCTCTGCACCTGTTTTCAGTGCCAAAGGCATTTCATACCTGACCACAGAAAAAAAAAACTGTCAATTAAGTGTCTTTTCTTTTGTATTCTCCTCATGTTTTCTCTCTCTACTGCAGTGAAACTCGCTCCTCCACGGATAGTAAATCTCGAGCAATCAGAGAGACCTTTGGGCTGTTTGCAGGTGATCTGGGAAATGAATGAGAATGTCTACAAGAATGAGGAACGCTATATACGGCTCCAAGTGGAGTACACCACGCATGACCAGGTTTATATGTCTATCATGAGCAAAAAT
This sequence comes from Opsariichthys bidens, assembly GCA_037194245.1. Taxonomy (NCBI): domain Eukaryota; kingdom Metazoa; phylum Chordata; class Actinopteri; order Cypriniformes; family Xenocyprididae; genus Opsariichthys; species Opsariichthys bidens. Next base: position 11,041,177 of record CM074303.1, read on the forward strand.
ATAAGAGGGATGGTTCACCTAAAAATGAAAATTGTCATCACTTACTCATTACTCACCCTCATTCAAAACTCTTTACTCATTTGATTATTTATATTTTGTTCTATTTCCGGCACAAAGCTATTGTTTGACTTCAGATGTGGATTGCACTGCATTTTATGGTGCTTTTGCACTAAAAGCTTCTCCAAAAAGATTCCTTTTGTGTTCCACAGAAGAAAGAGAGTGAGTAGAAAAGATGACTATTATTAGATCATTATTAGGTTGAGCTGTTCCTTTAAGAGTGTCACATGTGTGGTTTCTTTTTGAATGTTTTGTATTGAATGTGCACTAATAGTGTACTTTAAATCTTGAACATATAATTTTAAAAAACTGTATTAAGCATATTAATGAAATAAATGAGTTATTTTATTTTAAATGTATTAAACTACAACTTCATCATTACAAATATGTAATTGCAAATATATAGTTCACTCAAAAATTAAAGTTCTGTCATCATTTACTCACCCTCAAGTTTCTCAAGTCAAACACAAAAGAAGATATTTTGAAGAATGTTGGTAACCAGACAGTTGACGTAAGCATTCCATCCACTGCTATGTTTGTTTCCTACAATGAAAGTCAATTGCCACTGTCATCTTTTCTTCACAATATCCTCTTTTGTGTTCAATAGAAGAAAGAAACTCAGACAGGTTTGTATACAAGTTTAGAAAAAAGTTTAAAATGAACTTAAATGGGTCAAAAAGCACTCTAAAGTTCAACGAATTGCATTTAACATAAATTTAAACTATAATACGCTTTCAATTAATTGTAGATAACGTGCAATTAAATGTCCAAAAACATTAAATTCAGTTTGCACTTACACATTCTCAGTGCTGGCTAGTAACTGATACATGCAATCTAGATTACGTAATCAGATTCCAAAAATGAAGTGCTTGTAATTAAATTATATTATGTTTTAAAATACTTGTAATCAGACTACAGTTACTTTTTTTATTTAATTCCATGATTTCACTGATTACATGTTGTTGAGAGTGGACAAAGAATGGAATATATTTTCTTAATCTTTGTATTTTCATGTCAATATGATACGATTTTCCTATTCAAATCTATGTGAAAAACCAGTTACGTCAAAAGTAATCAGATTACATTACTTTAAATGTGTAATGTAATAGATTATGTTACTAACTTCAATTTTTGCCAGTAACTGATTACAATTTGTAGGCTTAAGTAATCTGCCCAGCACTGTACTGTATAATCTTTTAAAGTATAAATGCACTCTTTTTAAGGCGAACTCACACTGCACCAACAGACAGGGTTTTGTCGGATCAGTGTGTTACCCCTGATTGAACTTGTTGAATTGTTATTTGATGCAAATTGTCTGGGAAGTGACATATTGTAATCTGGTGTCTGTCGGCGTAGTGTGAATTGGCCTTTAAAAGTATGATGAAGTTTACTAAAGGTTAACAAAACTATTTGATTACACCAAATATAAGACTAGACTATTAATGAAACTCTCTCCTTCGATCCCGTAGACTCGATCTAAGACTATACCGTATTCCAGGGAGAGACCGGAGATCTGTGGCTTACACCCAGGATCCAAGTATACAGTGAGACTGAGAGTTCAGGACAGTCGAGCAGACGCTCACTGGAGCTCATGGACCTCTGCAGACACCACCACTGCGGAGAGAGGTAACACTCTGATGCATTTTGACATTGAGTGCTGCAGGGATGACTTCATTTTGTTGTCCACTCCAGAAGTTAGCATCACCCTGATTCCATTGGCTTTTGGATTATTATTGCAGAAAATAAGCTCTGTGACAAGCAAAGGTTATGATTCTTACACATTTTATTCATCATGATAATCTTAATAAATGAATTGAATTTTGAAGCCCGGACACAATTAGCAGAAAAGCGAAACGTAGGCGATTAGTGGACAACACTACGGTCGCAAGACTCAAATGCCACCTGAAAGTTTGAGTTAGTAGTTCGCAAGAGGGCGATTATAAACACAACGAGGCTGTGAAAGTGAGTAGTTTAGTTTAGCTGTTCGATGTGATGATGTTTAACCCTTATGTGCTGTTCGGGATGTTTTCATCCACTATGGGGAATTTTTGAGTCTTAATTTGGCCGGAACTTTCTCCGTGTTTCAGCAAATGGAATGATTTTTGGTGACAAATCTTATTTTGACACATATTTTGGGAAAATGCTTTGAAAATGTTCAAAAACTCAACAGTACTCTGTGGGCAAATTCACTCCTCTTTCGTTATGTTCAGCCACGACTTTTAACTGCTTTAAAAATGTATCAGATAAATATTTTTTTCACATTTTTTTGCTTAAATCTATTAATCAACCTCAGTCCTGATCAAAACTACTAATTTTTTTAAAAAAAAAAAAGCAGGATTTTAACTCTTTAATTGCCAAATTCATAAATAATGTCACTGATTTGGGAAAAACGTGTCAAAGATTAGAAACAACATTGTTAGTTTTTGTGCAGCATCAGATTTTAACGTTTTAAAGAGTTAAAATCCTGATTTTTTTTTTAATTTAGTAGTTTTGATCAGGACTGAGGTTGATTAATAGATTTAAGCAAAAGAATTTGAAAAAAATATTTATCTGATACATTTTTAAAGCAGTTAAAATCGTGGCTGTTTTCAGCCACAAACATAACGAAAGGGTCGTGAATTTGAACAATGCACAAGGGTTAATTTCACCAACAACCTCTGTTGTCTCAGTTAGACACTTGTTAGCAACTGCCTTTTTCAAGATAAGTAAAAAAAAATCACAAGAGGTATTGTGATATATTTTATGTCATCGATAAAATAATTTGAGCTTGTGTTCTGCCATTTCAGGCATTTAAAGGCCATCTGAAGTGCTTGGAACATGCAGAATAATTCAATGTATTGAGGCAATTGACTCTTCTCCGGGAGTTTGATTGACAGGCGACCTAACCAATCATAACCCCGAATCCGCCGTTTTGTCCGTCAAAGCGGACAGGGGAGTTAGTAGATTAACGTTGGTGAACTTTAAAAATTGTGTGTCCTCACGTCTTTGAAACAACATTCCTTCTGATGTTCATTCATGTTTATTTGATGCTATAAATGAACTAGTATGAAGAGATGATCGAGGAGCTACAGCGATCTGTCACGACACATTAAAGAGAAGCTATACGGTGTTTATAGTTTAAGCCATTCACCATGTAGAAAATGGTAAATGTGTGACCAATTCCAGCCGCAGCTTTTAAAATGTAGGGGGCGGGACGCTTTAGATTGTACAGAGCATTTGATTGGATATAAGCTGATGAGAAGCTGAAGTCTGTGGTGATGTCATGAAAATCCGTGCTCCATTTTAGTGGAAGTGAGAGATTGTAAGTTTTGAATGCTTATCTAAATGTTTTGGAGCGAACATATTCATACTAAAACCTAAAAAAAACCTTAAATTTTCATTTCAGGGGAACTTTAACCAAAAACACATTGACATCTTTCTGTAGGGTTTTGACCCACAGAAATACGTCATCCCTACAGCACTATTTTCCTTGTTAAAGTGCTTTTTCTGTATCATCTTTCTTGTCGTGTGTGTTATACAGCTGTTTGTGAATGTTAAAGGTCTGCAAAGATCAAAGGGCACAATAAATTCTTTCAAAAGAAAGAACCGATTCTGAACTGCTGAAACAAGTTGTCAGCAAACCTATGTAGGTTTGTAACAAATTTACATAATTCCAGCCAATATGGTCTTTTTTGCCCGTGAACAACATCTACTTTGACCCGCCCTCAAGCACTGTAGTTATAGCTGAGAAGAGTTTGGTTCAAGTTGTCGACATTTCAAGAAGACACTGTTTTCCGAGGCCCCGTTTACACTGGTGTGTTCATGCATGCATGTACAAGTGTAAACCGTTGCCTCTTGCACATGTGGGTAGCTGCAGTATTTAAAAAATGCAGAGTTTAACCACACAATGGCTGCTAAACATGATTGGAAAGATTGCAGTTCTCTCTCCATGTTATTGTTTACACGGCCGTCAAGGATTCGCAGAGCGAACGCTCCATCGTTTTCAAAAGTCTCCGTTTTTGGTGCATTTATACTGAAACGCAACCCTGGTGTTTTCAAACTAAAACAGCGTTTTCTAAAGTCTGTTTTCGGGGTTCGAAAACGCCGATGTAGTGTAAACGACAGCAAACCTGAACGAAGACGTACTAGGGGGCCCGAGTCGCTAAAGCAAACCCACTTGGCATGTGCTACGAAAGGATAAGAACTGATGATGCTTCAATGTATATAATGAGAAAATTAAAGTGTTTTTTCTTTTTTACCTTGGATGCATGTAAACATTGTATGAGACTCCTAAACAGAATTAGGAACCTTTAAAATAGCATAATAGGGGCACTTTAGGCTTGAATCCCTCAAATGAGCGTGCATTTTCACATCCCACCAAATGGATGTTTCAAGCAATACAGGCGCCACTCATTATGATGCTTTCAAAGTGTTTGCTGAGAAAAATCTGTTTGAGTCATTTTGCATTGAGCAGTGTGGTTAAATGGATGAATATGAGTCATATGATTGATGTTTCCTCAGCTCCGTCTGCGGCTCCTCGGCTCTGGAGACACATTCAGCCTGCTGAAGAAGCTGGGAAGCGACGTCTCACCCTGCTCTGGAAGGTTTGCTTTTGTTCTATCAAAATCTGTTATCAAATTAGACGTGATGAGGATGTGATTCAAAGGGTGGTAGAGGCAGCTAAAGCGTTTTGTGTCTGGAGCCAACAGGAAAAACAGGAGCCTCTTCATTATGTCAAGAGCATTGTTATAGTTCTCAGTTATTCTGCGTTAGCAATTATAAAGATGATTCATCTAGATTTCCTTGAAATGAGAGTTAAAAACAAACATATTTGAGTCTGTTCACATACCAGTCTATGTTATTTAGATCGCTGACATTTGGTTGCAGTTTTTATCTTTGCAAATCTGAGTCAGTTGTTGAGATCTGAAACTAGATTTTTAGATCAAAGGGGAGTTTTCGCAGGAGAAGCATTTCTATTTAATGTTATTGAGATGACTTGTGATTTTTCTTTCCTGTGGGATGGTACAGTCTGGATGTATTTTCTGGAAAATGTATTTAGACTAAACAATGACATGATCATTAATATTAAATATGTTTCATATAAGTTTCCACCTGGCATACAGACAAAAACAAGCCAACAGCATATAATATATGTAAAGTAGATCAGCAACTGATCTAAAAGACTCACTTGTAAGTCACTCAAGGCACTTCCTGTTCTAATAACACTCTTTCAGAATTTCCCGTGTCAGCTTAAATCTGACAAACAAGAACCACCACATCCTGCATCCCAACCCACTCTCCATCTATCACACATATCAACCACCTGAACTTAACACCTGATTTAGTGATTAGACCATCTCTACAGCATTTTTCCCCTATATATATATGTAGGGGTATATATGTTCTTCTATATATATTTATGCAACAATAATAACATTTTTGTTTATGTGTGTGTATGTGTTTACACTCACCTAAAGGATTATTAGGAACACCACACTAATACTGTGTTTGACCCCCTTTCGCCTTCAGAACTGCCTTAATTCTACGTGGCTTTGATTCAACAAGGTGCTGAAAGCATTCTTTCGAAATGTTGGCCCATATTGATAGGAGAGCATCTTGCAGTTGATGGAGATTTGTGGGATGCACATCCAGGGCACGAAGCTCCCGTTCCACCACATCCCAAAGATGCTCTATTGGGTTGAGATCTGGAGACTGTGGGGGTCATTTTAGTACAGTGAACTCATTGTCATGTTCAAGAAACCAATTTGAAATGATTCGAGCTTTGTAGACCGTGGCATTTAAATGATGCCCAGTTGGCACTTAGGGGCCTAAAGTGTGCCAAGAAAACACCCCCTGACCATTACACCACCACCACCAGCCTGCACAGTGTTAACAAGGCATGATGGATCCATGTTCTCTTTCTGTTTACGCCAAATTCTGACTCTATCATCTGAATGTTTCAACAGAAATCGAGACTCATCAGACCAGGCAACATTTTCCACTCTTCAACTGTCCAATTTTGGTGAGCTCGTGCAAATTGTAGCCTCTTTTTCCTATTTGTAGTGGAAATGAGTGGTACCCGGTGGGGTCTTCTGCTGTTGTAGCCCATCCGCCTCAAGGTTGTGCGTGTTGTGGCTTCACAAATGCTTTGCTGCAGACCTCGGTTGTAACGAGTGGTTATTTCAGTCAAAGTTGCTCTTCTATCAGCTTGAATCAGTCGGCCCATTCTCCTCTGACCTCTATCAACAACAATTTTTTCTCCACAGGGACTGCCCGCATACTGGATGTTTTCCCTTTTCACACCATTCTTTGTAAACCCTAGAAATGGTTGTGCGTGAAAATCCCAGTAACTGTGCAGATTGTGAAATACTCAGACCGGCCCATCTGGCACCAACAACCATGCCACGCTCAAAATTGCTTAAATCACCTCTCTTTCCCATTCTGACATTCAGTTTGGAGTTCAGGAGATTGTCTTGACCAGGACCACAGCCCTAAATGCATTGAAGCAACTGCCATATGATTGGTTGATTAGATAATTGCATTAATGGGAAATTGAACAGGTGTTCCTAATAATCCTTTAGGTGAGTGTATATATATATATATATATATATATATAGAGAGAGAGAGAGAGAGAGAGAGAGAGAATGAATGTGAGAGACCAGCTTATATAGCAAACACAAAAAAGGATAATTAATGGAACACAGCTGATACATAAAAACCAATAATATCAGTAACCAGGGAGACAAACGAGTAGCGGGAAACTGAATAAAGGAACATATGACAAATGAAAAGCAAACTGAAGGTCCATGAACAAAACTGAAGTGATCGTGACACTATTGAGCATTGAGGACCAGACCTTGTTTTTTATGCGTATTATAATATTTCTTCTGTATACACAAACACACAGGCTTGAGATGATCATTAAACAGAATATTAATTCTTCTGACGTCTCTGAACCCTCATCTGCTCATTTAATGGAATAATAATTAATGTGGCTTCAGTTCAACGTGATAGGTTTTAATAAGTTGTTTGCCTCTAGTCTTTCTCTGCATACAGTAACATTTAGAAGAATAATAACCTCAGAATGGTTCCAGGCTCACAGCTGCTGTGATTAATATGGTATGAGGTGATATGTCTCATTCTGTCACAGAGGAACATTTGGAGCAGGAAATGAACACAGACCCCAGTGCTAATTAAAGACAGAATTGTGTCATGCATGTTTACTCCTTTAAATGTTTGTCGTTGTCATTGCTTTATAGTCACGTCTGTGGATATGCAAAGTGGATCAACTAAAGCAAGCCTAAATCTGTTTTGACAAACAAAATAAACTAAGTGAATCTTTATCATCTAAATCGTGGATTTTCAAACTGGGTGGAAAGATTAATAGAAAAAAAAATAGGGCTGTCAGTTAACATTTTTAATTAAATATGTTGATAACACTAAAGCATTTCTATGTAATGCATTATTCATAATGTACACTATAATGGATTATATATTTTCATAAATTATTGTAAGCAAAATTAAACTGCATTATAATGATTGCAGATTCATATAAAATTGGTTGTTTGTCATGTTTCTATGCATTATACTTTCTAAAGGTGTAACAATGAATAGATAAGTATTATATATATCTAGTTCAGTCGTGAAACTCTAGAGGGCGCAGACTGCCAGCAATCACATCATCACCGCATGGCACAATTTGATCCTGCAGCCAATGAGATTGCTCAACATTTAAATAGTCTGGTTCAGTTGTTTGCTGTAAGATAGTCCTCCACCTCCCCCAGCTCCACCTGCCTAGATCTGCTAGGGGATTTATGTATGTCTATTTTTCCAGTAGCAGCCTGACTTACATGCGCCGTTTATCTACTAGCAATAGCAAGTCTGTACTTGCTATGCGGCAGCGTTGCCAAGACCAACTATATTAACATTGCCATATTCAATAACATGCTAAAACGTAATAATTATGATGCAAACAAGAGTGCAGCTGTGATGAAAGTGGTCAGTGTTTGTCTGCTTATCGTGGCCCTTTTAGCCCCTACTGGTAGCTATTGTAACTATACCATCTGCCTGCAATGTGCATATTTCTTTTACAAGATGTAATATCAGTTTTTGGTGTCTCCAGAATGTGTTTGTGAAGTTTCAGCTCAAAATCCCCCACACATCATTTATTACAGCTTGTCAAATTTGCCCCATTTGGGTGTGAGCAAAAACATGGCGTTTTTGTGTGTGTCCCTTTAAATGCAAATGAGCTGCTGCTCCCTGCCCCCTTTCCAAAGAGGGCGGAGCTTTAACAGCTCACTCTTCGGTTGCTCAACAACAACAAAGCTGGAGAATCTCACGCAGACAAAATGAGGATTGTCAGTAATTGTCAGTATTGTTCAAATCGGAGTCGACACTGATGGAGAGACTCAGAAGTTACAACTTTTAGACGTTTCTGAACGGTTAGTGGATAAATTGATGTAGTTGCTGTGGAGTTGATCAACTCATCACTAGCATGTGTCGTCATGTTCATCTTTTTTCGTCGAATTGACCCTCGTTTGTGAAGCAGTCCGGCGTAAAATGACGACATCAACAACACTCGACTACAACAACTCTTCCTCTTCTCTAAAGCAGCCCAACATGGCCACACCCACTTTGATGTGTGTTCTTGGGGGCGGGGTTTATGTAAATGTTAGGGTTTGTGATGTCACTAACACCGGAAGAAGCTTGTTGTAGTCCCTACCAGCCGTTTTCTGTAGTCCTTAAACAGAAAATTCTTCCGTTTGCTTTGAACTTTGACCGTCGTAACTTTGCAGATGTTGTTGATGTTCAAACAGCAACATTACACACTAACTAAAGTTAAAAAAGTGAAATCACAATCAACCACCCCTTTAAAACATGATTAATTATTCATAATAATCGATATCTCTTGGTTTCATGTGTCTGTTTCAGCCGGTCTCCTGGCCTGAGGTCAATGGTGTTGTGCTCAGTTACTCTGCGTCCTGTCGCAGTGAGCTGGACTCATCGCAGTGGACCTGCGGCGCTTTAAACGCATCCAGAAGCTCCTGCGTCCTCACCGTGTCAGTCGACCCCTGTCACTGCAACCTGACGGCTACCAACTCTGCCGGGACGTCACCTCCAGCTCACATCTACATACCTGCGCACTCAGATGCAGGTAAATCACTGATGTGATGCTTCAGTTTCAGTTTCAGTGGGATTAATGTGTCGGGAAATGCAGCTGATAATAATAACCACTGGTTCTAGCTGGTCCAAACTGGTGGTCATTTATGGTCACGAGTTGGTCCAGGCTGGTCTTCATGCAGCTTGCTAATGTAGAATTTAATATGCATCACAGGTTTACATATATCATATTTTACAGTGAATATGCATGTGGTGCATCCAAACATGCAGTATTTTAGAATCGGTTATCTGTTCAATATAATATAATATAATAATACATTTTTATATTTTATTTATTAATTTTGCTGTTTTGAGTCTTTTGCATTGAACCCAAATTCAAAAATAAAAAAGAGAAAATGATTAAATGAGAAGCAGCTGATTTATTTAAAAATATGCAAAACAACATTTTTATTTAATATACAAGCATCCCCCCCCCCCCCAAAAAAATAAAATAAATGTTTTCTCTGTTTCACTCTGAATTCATGACACCCTGTTAAAAACTCAAAGCAATATGCTTGTGTCTGTTTAATGAAATAGTGATGATTTTTTGGGAAATTCTGCACAAGCATCCATAAAACGTCATTATCAGAAACCTTGAGGCCATTTATCCTAAATCTATCTCCCATTTCCCGAGCTAGAAGATCTCCCACCACCTCAGATCACCAGAGTCACCCCATTGGACGACACTCGCCTGAGGGTGGAATGGACGGCTGCAGTGAACCAATCAGAGAGCGGCTTCGTGCTGCAGTGGAGTTCTGTGCCTCTCAATGGACCGACTAGTCTGCACTGGGAACATATAAATAAAACTGCAAGAAGTTTTATTCTCACAGGTCTGAACAAACATTCTTTTTTGTTTGTTTGTTTGTTTGTTTGTTTTTGCTGGACGATATGACAGTGTGGTGTGGATCCCATCACAGGATTACAGTTAATTATGACATTCATTTATTTCTTCCTCTTGAATAAGAATAAAAATACAATTATATATTTCACAAGTTTTCCTTCTCTTTCGTCCTTAGCTGTAAAACCTTCCCTGGTTTTTTAAGCTACTGCAGCCTTTTACTACTTTACTTATATTCTAATTAAAGAACAAGAACAGAGTAGTTTTAGCACATGTCTGTCTGTCTGTTTCAGGCCTTCTGCCAGAAGTCCCCTATAATCTGTCGGTCATGAGTCTGTATGGGCGAAGAGCAGGAAGTGACATGGCCGTCATTGTCTTCACACGGGAAGGAGGTGAGATGTTACACTGAAAGATGTTCATTCGTGGGAACTAAAGGGGTGGTGGAACGGCAATAGTATTCATCAGTTCTTTTCCTTTGTCATATCCTGAAAGAAAATGAAAGAAAAGATAAGCATAATATGCAAAAATGATCTTCAGAAAAGAATGGAGCTAGTTGTCACATGCTTTTTTTCTTTTGTCAGATCAACTTAGATAATTAAGGTGGTTCAGATTACATAATATTTTGAGTTTATATTTATTAATTCTATATATTCAACTATTTTATTTTGCATTTTATTAACTCAAATTTTTAATTTCAATGAACTCAACATTTTAAGTCAACCAGGTAACTTACTTTTTTCATTTAAACCAACTATTTTGTTTTTACAATGGAAGGTTGAGTCAAAAGTTCAAATAAATAATTGATAATAATAAATAAAAATGACACATTATTTATTAATTATTATTACTAAATACTATGATTATTGTTATTAATTAACCAGTACACTTATACATTAATTAATTCGTTGTTGTTATTATTATATGATTAATTAATTATTATTTATTGTTATTATTATTAATTATTATAATCAATAATTTGTTATTATTGTATTTATGTAATTAAAAATAATGAATGTATTATTTTTTTATTAATAAAATAACTAGCCTTTAAATATGTTGTATATATATATATATATATATATATATACATATATATATATATACATATACACATTATGTTGTTATGTAGTAATTTATAATATGAAGTTATTTATAATGTCATATTTCATATATTTCACCCCATATAATGTGACACATGCTCCAGTCACTCTTAAAGACAATTTATCTGTATTTTTATTTTATTTTATGAAAAATGTCCTTATCAAAGTAATAAATCTGACATTTGAAAAATACAAAAGGACAAGAAACGGTTGATGACCAAAGAAAGGCTGTCATTATAATAATGAATAATAGAAAAAAAAAAAACAGTGCAGCTGCTCATGAATTTTCATAACCTTCAACTTCTGTACACATCAGTCCAGTTCATGTCAACACCTGCATTTAAATACATATATCACTGCTGTCAGTGTGAATGCATTGACTGATGTGTTCCTGTGTGTCAGCGCCCTCTGTTGGGCCAAAGATGAGAGTGCTGAAGATGAGCAGAAGCGGCGTTGTTCTGAAATGGGAACCTGTTCCTATAGAGAAACTCCACGGCTTCATCCGGCATTACACTGTTCTGTACAGTATAAATAGCAAAAGTAAGACGCACACTTCTCTTTTGCAAAATATTGAGAAGCTACTAATGAATTAAATGACGTTGAAAAGTGATTTTCTCCACGTTTGCGTCTGTATGTGAAGGTGAGGAGGTTGAAGTTCACGCTGAGCAAATATCTCTGAGTGGACTGACAGCAGGAACCTATAACATCTGTGTAATGGCTCACACTGCAGCAGGGGGCGCCGCGGGGCCGTGGCAGATGGTGGCCGTGGGTAAGAATCAACCCGTCTGGGTTGCTTTTTTGATGCATCCATGCCTGTATAAACACAATCTTTAAACCTGTTTGTGTGTGTCCAAATAAGGGCTTGAGGATGTACAGGTGATCCCCATACTGCTGTGCGCGCTACTACTGAGTTTTCTGATACTAATAATCCCATTATGTCTGAGAGTAAGGTAAGAGAGTCGTGATTCAGTTACTAAATCTATATTCATTCAAGGAGAGTATTAATAAACATGGTCCAATATTCATCTCAGTATGAACGACCTTTGTGATTCAGTATGTTCTTCTATTTTAAAAAAACAAACAAAAAACAATTCTCAGTATTTTCTGTTTTTATGTTTGTTTTTTAGGATTAAACAGTGTCTGTGTCCGACCGTACCAGACCCCTCAAAAAGCAGCCTGTCCGTCTGGTCTCACACTAACCCAAGCCATGTAAACATATTTATAGTTATTCAGCATGATTCTTCTATAAAACCTAGGACATGTGTACACCTCATGGTATCAATAATCTATGAATTAAAATCTGTAGGTAAGAATAGTTTTGGGGAATGAATTGTATGTCTTGCTACAGTCTGGAAAGAAAATGACTTCCAAATGAATGATCAGAGATGTGGCCTAAAACAAATGCAAGTAAATGCATCTGGATTTAAGTATGTTTAGATATTTGAACTTAAGTTTGTACTATGTTTCCTCCAATACTAACCATTTTTATTAACGTGTTGTCAAGTAACTGTACTCGGTTACCAAGCAAACATGACATGAAATATAGGAAATTTGAAGCAAACAAAGTAAAATCCTGGTAAATAGGCTATAGCTTGTAAGCAGATTTTTTTGGAATATTATTAATAATATTAATATATTATCAGTTTAGTGTTTGGACTAATTAAGAGTGGAAAAATTGGAAAAATTTATTAGAATGATGCTGAAAATTCAGCTTTGATCGCAGGAATAAACTGCATTTTAGAATATATTACAATCCAAACAAGTTTTTTTAATTGAAATAATATTTTTAATAATTTTAATAATATTTTTGATCAAGTACATGCAGCCTTGGTGAGCGTAACAGACTTCTTGCATATATATATATATATATATATATATATATATATATATATAATAAATAGAAATACAAACAGTAATATTGTGAAATATTATTACAATTTAAAATAATAGTTTTTTATTTTAATATACTTTAAAATGTAATTTATTCCGTGTCACATCACTCACTTCAGTGTCACATGATCCTTCAGAAATCCTTCTAATATGCCGATTTATTATCAAGGTTGGAAACAGTTGTGCTGCTTAATATCTTTTATAAACTGTTACACTTTTTTCAGGATTCTTTGATGAAAAAAAAAACATTTATTTAAAATAGAAATCTTTTGTAACAATATTCACTACTGTCTTTTTTTTTTTTTTTTAAAGAAATGAATACTTTTATTTAGCAAGGATGTGTTAAATGTATAATAAGTTATTTTATATTGTTAGAAAAGATTTCTATTTTGAATAAATTATATTCTTTTTAACCTTTTATTTATCAATGAATCCTGAAAAAAAAATTTATTAAGCTGCACAACTGTTTCCAACATTGATAATATCTGAGCATCAAATCAGCATATCAGAATGATTTCTGAAGGATCATGTGACACTGAAGACTGGAGTAATGATGCTGAAAATACTGCTTTGATCACAGAAATAAAGTATATTAAAATACAAAAACCATTATTTTTCAAATTATAATAATATTTCACAATGTTACTGAATTTTTGATCAAATAAATGCAGCCGTGATGAGCATAAAAACATTTGATCCCTTATAATACATATATTAAACCTAGAGCAAGACCCGTTTCATTAGGTTTTCTCATCTCTGTTCAACAGCATACGCTAACCTCCACCATGAGCTCCATCATCTCCATCAGTCAATCTACAAGCTTTCAGGGTTGTGGTGAGAAAGACTACGTCCCGGTTCAGGTGTTCACAAACCACCCTCGACACGATGACAACGAGGCCGAAACCAAGACCCCTGGAACACACCCGGACCCCAAACCAGCACCAACTCCAGCTTTCCCAACACATTTCCTCAACGAGAGCTACACCAAACTAGACCAAGTCGATCCAGCTGGATATAAAGAAGACTCGCAGCCCTCATCGGCCCATCTCTTGTTTGCCTCAGTCTACAGCAATAAAATGAGTGCCGTAGATTTAAGCAGCTACGTCCACGTGTCCCAGAGCTACGCGGCATTTGTTACAGCCGTAGATACAGAATACAGAACTCTGGAGCTTGATGAGTGTTCGCACTTCCTGCAGGTTTTACCGGAGGACACCGGCACGTAGTTCATCACAGACTAAGCAACGAGTCTTACGTGACTGGGGTTCTCTCCAGCCAGCCCGCCAAAACACGTGCCCTCATATCAAACGCCATCTTTGTGTGCTTTCTGATGGACAGATATACACAGGCTTGGGAAGGAACAGGATAGTTTGAACGGTATAAGGCAGGTTGGGACATGAAGCTGGATGCAATAGAATCCGATAACTAGTCTGCTCTGCAAACTGTGTCCAGTGTAGACAGCCTCAGTGTTGCACTGGATTTACAAAAGTTTCATTGGCAGGTTCGAGAGATGTTCAGTGTGACAGAGCGGATAACTCTATCTGAGCGCCTCCCGTCAGATCTCGTCTAGGTCAAGGGCTCCACGAGTCTGATCTGCTAGTCATGTGACACCTCTCACAAAACCAACTTTGATCTCAAGACAAAAGTGTGCATAAAACACTGATAGCAGTTGCCAATTTTGTGGAAAATTGCCAGGGAGGAAAATTGTTTTCATTGCATGGAGACTTGGCCAGTATTTTCTGTTTCTGAGATAAGACCGTGCTATTTTAATGTTAACATCATATTGCTTTTCTCATTTATTTTTTATCTTATGGTTCCTTGAACACTACAAGCATGCGCTTTGTTACTTTCAAGAATTTGTAATTAGTGATTTTTAAACCCTCTCATTTCCATTGACACAGTCAAGGACAAACAATCCCAGACAGGACAACGCGTTCTCTTTCATGGGACTCGTTACATCACGGACACATCTTGGAATTATACCGACCTGTTTAACTTAAGAGGAACCAAATATGATTTTGCGTTGTGTATTTCCAGTGTGGTCTTAACTGTAGCATTGCTGTTTACATTAAACCTGTTGTCTCCTGCTTTTTACTCTGTCCTGCCTTTCCTCTCGCATTTGGGTTTTTGATGACATTAGGACCGTTTTGGATATCAGACAAAATACAGTTAACTGATTTTGGATATCAGACAAAACTCAATTTTGGTTTTAGATATCAGACAAAACTCAATTCTAACAGGTTTTGGTTGTCAGACAAAACTCAATTCTAACTGGTTTTAGATATCAGACAAAACTCAATTCTAACTGGTTTTAGATATCAGACAAAACTCAATTCTAACTGGTTTTAGATATCAGACAAAACTCAATTCTAACTGGTTTTATATATCAGACAAATCTCAATTCTAACTGGTTTTGGTTGTCAGACAAAACTCAATTCTAACAGGTTTTAGATATCAGACAAAACTCTATTCTAACAGGTTTTAGATATCACACAAAACTCAATTCTAACTGGTTTTAGATATCAGACAAAACTCAATTCTGACTGGTTTTAGATATCAGACAAAACTCAATTCTAACTGGTTTTAGATATCAGAAAAAACTCAATTCTGACTAGTTTTGGATATCAGACAAAACTCAATTCTAACTGGTTTTAGATATCACACAAAACTCAATTCTAACTGGTTTTACATATCAGACAAAACTCAATTCTAACTGGTTTTAGATATCAGACAAAACTCAATTCTGACTGGTTTTAGATATCAGACAAAACTCAATTCTGACTGGTTTTAGATATCAGACAAAACTCAATTCTAACTGGTTTTAGATATCAGACAAAACTCAATTCTAACTGGTTTTGGTTGTCAGACAAAACTCAATTCTAACAGGTTTTAGATATCAGACAAAACTCTATTCTAACAGGTTTTAGATATCACACAAAACTCAATTCTAACTGGTTTTAGATATCAGACAAAACTCAATTCTGACTGGTTTTAGATATCAGACAAAACTCAATTCTAACTGGTTTTAGATATCAGAAAAAACTCAATTCTGACTAGTTTTGGATATCAGACAAAACTCAATTCTAACTGGTTTTAGATATCACACAAAACTCAATTCTAACTGGTTTTACATATCAGACAAAACTCAATTCTAACTGGTTTTAGATATCAGACAAAACTCAATTCTGACTGGTTTTAGATATCACACAAAACTCAATTCTAACTGGTTTTAGATATCAGACAAAACTCAATTCTGACTGGTTTTAGATATCAGACAAAACTCAATTCTAACTGGTTTTGGATATCAGAAAAAACTCAATTCTGACTAGTTTTGGATATCAGACAAAACTCAATTCTAACTGGTTTTGGATATCAGACAAAACTCAATTCTAACTGGTTTTAGATATCAGACAAAACTCAATTCTAACTGGTTTTGGATATCAGACAAAACTCAATTCTAACTGGTTTTGGTTATCAGACAAAACTCAATTCTAACTGGTTTTAGATATCAGAAAAAACTCAATTCTGACTAGTTTTGGATATCAAGATATCACACAAAGCTCAATTCTAACTGGTTTTGGATATCAGAAAAAACTAAATTCTGACTAGTTTTGGATATCAGACAAAACTCAATTCTAACTGGTTTTGGTTATCAGACAAAACTCAATTCTAACTGGTTTTAGATATCAGACAAAGCTCAATTCTAACTGGTTTTGGATATCAGACAAAACTCAATTCTAACTGGTTTTAGATATCAGACAAAACTCAATTCTAACTGGTTTTAGATATCAGACAAAACTCAATTCTAACTGGTTTTGGTTATCAGACAAAACTCAATTCTAACTGGTTTTAGATATCAGACAAAACTCAATTCTAACTGGTTTTGGTTATCAGACAAAACTCAATTCTAACTGGTTTTAGATATCAGACAAAGCTCAATTCTAACTGGTTTTGGATATCAGACAAAACTCAATTCTAACTGGTTTTAGATATCAGACAAAGCTCAATTCTAACTGGTTTTGGATATCAGACAAAACTCAATTCTAACTGGTTTTAGATATCAGACAAAACTCAATTCTAACTGGTTTTCTCAATTCTAACTGGTTTTAGATATCAGACAAAGCTCAATTCTAACTGGTTTTGGATATCAGACAAAACTCAATTCTAACTAGTTTTGAATATTTATTAGGTACATACTTGGTTGGGCCCTCTTTTGCCTTAGTTCTTCTTGGTATAGATTCAACAAGGTGCTGGAATATGCATATCATGATAGCATCACACAGTTTCTCCAGTTTTGTCGGCTCCACATCCATGATGCGAACGTTCCACCACATCCCAATTGTGCTCGATTGGATTGAGCTCTGCTGACTGTGGAGTGAGTATAGCGGACTCATTGTCGTGTTCAAGAAACCAGTTTGAGATGATTTGAGCTTCAGGACCCATAGAGTGCCTACAAAATATCCCACACACCATTATACCACCAACCCCAGCCTCAACAGTGGATACAAGGCAGGATGGATCCATTCTTTCCTGCTGTTTACAGCAGATCATTATGACTATGTCTACATGCCTCGTGATGCCATGTGATTGGCTGATTAGATGGATATCAAGTGTCCCTAATAAAGTGTCTGGGATTGCTTCATTTACAAAAGAATAGTTTTGAGCAATCCCATTGCAAAATAATGCTAAAAGTTCATTTTTGTGAGCTGAATCTGAAGATAAACCAGACTACGGAAGAGGAAAAGACAATGAAAGGGTCGCTAGGCGAGTTTCGGGAATATTTTGTTGGGAATGTTGTGGCTTTAGGCCAGAGTTCACCACCACTGGTCCATCTTTCCTGCGAATGGAATTCCTGACAAAGTCCCTCTTTGTTTGGACAGACACGGGCCAGGGCAGTGTCACACACAGAGCTGATCTTTGGCGACAGGAGTTCAGATCGGCAGTGAGCCAGAGCTGGTGCAGCAATATTTATTGTGAATGAAATGTGCTGTTGTTGACAATAGATGGATATTCACACTGACCTGCCAGAACCATGCTAACATGCTCCTTACATTCCAGCATTCCTTCAGGAATTTGTCAGCCTGTGAACGCGGCTCAAAAAGGAATGGATTAATTCTTAGCACCACTGTTTGTCATTCCCGTAGTAATGTTGAGAAACTCAAGGCTCTGTATGTATATATATCCCGATAACGCACATGTCATTGTTATTTGAGTAATAAAGTGAACAGAAATTCACCTTGTGTTAGTGTTAACTCAAGTCACGAAGGTTAATATTTGAAAGTATCTTACTCAGTTTGAGGAAATATGTGCATATACATGAACTATACATGTGCTGAGCGTGTTGAGTGCTTGGAAATGCCAGCACACATTGGACTTTGGTCATATTTATTGATATTTCTTGGGTGTGGTGATTGATCATAAGGAGATTTCACTTGCACTTTGACTGCCGTGCAGCGGAGATCTTTGGTGTATGGAGAAATATATGTAAAAATGTGTTTGTTAGCTTTCTCTCTCTGAGTACACATTTTGTTAACTTTGGGAATTTTTGTATTTAAAGGGATAGTTCACCCAAAAATTAAAATTATTTCATGATTTACTCACCCTCATCGTAGGTGTATCCCATCTATCCCATCCTATCTTCTTTCAGTCGAACCCAATCGGAGATATATTATAAAAAATATCCTTACTCAAACTCAAAGGTTTATAATGGTTGTGAATGGCTGCCCAAATTCTGAAGACCACAAAAGTGCATCCATCCATGAGCTCACCATGACGTAAAAAGCGTTATTTTACTTTATAAAGTTTTAAATAAGGATACTTGTCTTTACACAAACGCATCGAATCCATTCAGAAGGCCTTTATTAAACGTATGGATTCATTTTATTATGGATAGATGCATTTTTTTGGTCTTCAGAATTTGGGCAGCCATTCACAACCATTATAAACCTTGGAGGACAAAGGATATTTTTAAATATATCTCAGATTGAGTTCATCTGAAAGAAGATAGTCATATACACCTAGAATGACTTAAGGGTGAGTAGATGTCATTTTTGGGTGAACTATCCCTTTAACTTCCCTAATGTCATCAGAACAACCTGACAAAACATCCTTGGGACAAAGGAAGAAGGTTCATAAAAGGGCATAGGGATCGTCAGGGTTCATTTATTTATTTTAAGAACTTAAATAAGCTTGTGTGTGTATTTTGTACTGTGTGAGTCAAGTTTGCACATCCTTTCCTCTTGATTAAACTAAGAAGTAGAATGAAAAACTACCCAGGAGGCAAACCCCCCCCAAAAAACACCATATATATCAAAATATCATCATAGCGTGAGAGCTGCTGAGAAAGGCATCCATATGATGGTATGTAAAATAGATCGGGGTTACACTTATAAAATAGTAACCAACAAGGACAAAAACACTAAACCACAAACCAATAACTAAGTGATGTTACTATTAGACTGGATCCTGTTAAATCACTCAATAAGTGTCTTGTAAGCCCACTATAGTCTTAGAGGATTGTCCCTGCAGTAAGTGAAAGTGTTCATGCTTGAACAGGAGCATTTTCTTTGTTTGCCTCGACATATTAAATGATCTTGCGATGCTTTATTGAACTGAACTCCAGCTATTAGATATTTAACAGGGAGGACCGAGGCAACAATGTGCTTTTTCTCTATCGTATCAAAGCTCCAATCTTAAATTAGGATACTTTTTTTTTTTTTTTTTGATGAATTATGTCCTCCAAACTAAAATATCATCTCTTTTTTACTATAGCTGTTGTTGTGTAAACTATATGATCGCAATAAAACCACACCGACATATATTCACATTATTAAGGTCAACTACATAATGCAACTATGTAGTATGCTTATTTTTCATAAATGTAAGGTTGTAGCAAGTTGCATTTTAAATGTTCGCATGTGTTTTAAATGCTTTATACATTACAAATAATTATATATATATATATATGTTACATAATTATATAATATAATATAAAATAATTAAATAATAATAATATAATGCTTAATAATAATTCAACATTAAAAAAATGGAAAAGTAACTATATATATATTACATAATTATATAATATAATATAATATAATTATATAATTAAATAATAATAATAATATAATGCTTAATAATAATTCAACATTCAAAAAATGGAAACGTAACTATATATATATATATATATATATATATATATATATATATAGGTCAATTTGTGTTAAATAAACTGCTTAATAATAATAATAATGATGATGATAATTATTATTATATAATATATTATTGTATTTTATAAAATATATTGATAAAAACAGAATGTAAAATTGTTTTACATGTCACTTATAATTAAGCATACATTTTCTTTAAATAATGCATGGAAATATTGTCAGTATTATCATATTTGAGCCTGAACGGTTTAATCTTCTGTTATATTTCACTCTTCAACTCCAGTGTGTGTGTGTGTGTGTGGGGGGGGGGGGGGGGGGGTATTCCCTACGTTATAGGGACCAAAGCTGTAGGGGGACAGAATGTACAGTATACAGTATAAAAACCATTACACCTATGGAATGTCCCCATAAAACTTGAAAACGTGTGTGTGTGTGTGTGTGGTTGTGTGCTTATTTTCATGATTTAGGAGGACACAAATTTGTAAAATGACATGGGTATTACACTGGGATCACGAGGTAAACATGTTTTATAAGGACATTTCCTGAGTCTTTCATGAGCTTTAAAAACATACTAAACAATGTTTTAATGAAATTGTAAAAAAGCAGAATTTTTTCTTTAGATTTAGGAGTAGAGTTAGTGCAAATGTACACTTTGTACAGTATAAAAACAATTACGCCTATGGAATGTCCTCACTAAGATAACAAAACAAACCTGTGTGTGTGTGTGTGTGTGTGTGTGTGTGTGTGTGTGAAAGACAGATTGACGTCAGCAGTGGGCGTGTACCCGGGCGAGTAAAGTCAGTTCAACAGTTTGCGGTGCAGTCTTCGCTTGTTCGCTCGCGTCCGTGAAATTAGTCCGCGGGAGCGAGGACGCGTTACATCATCAGCTCACCTTTAACGCAGGTGACACAGGACATCCGGAAGAGCGCGCATCGACCCTCACACGAGTCGCTTCAGTTTCTATAAAGCCCAGAAGAGCTGAACAGATCACAGTCATGTCAGATCTAAGGAAGAACAGGTTGTTCATTGTGCTGATGGATGTTGTGTGTGTGCTCGTGGGTAAGTCTGATCTTTTATTTCATGTGCATCTCTGTCTAATGTGATCTCTGAGCTGATGATTGTGAAATCCAGCCTGAAGTTCACTGAAGTTCACCTGCCACCTTTAACTTTCTTCCCATAGGATACAAGCACATGTCACACATTATATCTGGATCAGTGACTATGAAAATGGTGCCAAAAGGATTAAAAAGGAGTTTAAAATCCATGTGCCCAGCTCTTAATGCAATATTTTTTATGATATATTTTAATATTTTTGCTATATTTTATGTTGGTTTTATACACATGAACAATAGTTTCCTACAATTATTTACATTTACTTAATCATAATTTCCCCAAACATATACAAATATTATATATATATATATATATATATATATATGTGTGTGTGTGTGTGTGTGTGTGTGTGTGTATATGTGTATATATATATATATATGTATATGAAAGGTCAAACATATATAATGACTTTGTTTTCACATTTTAAAACATTTATCATGGGTGTAAATTATTATTTTTGTACGGATTGAATTTTAAATGCATTGTCTTAATAGATCTCGACAAAACAAAGTTTCATACGAATACATTTTTTTTTTTTTTTTTAATGATCTTCCAACTTTATCTTTCTAATTTACCTTTATTTAAGTGACTGGTTTATTTGAGGTAAATGTTGATCATGTAAGTAATAATTATGTATTTCATGCCAGGATGTTAAAGTACTTTAAGATAACGTAAAGGAGAAATCTGACATTGAAAATTATTATAGTCTTCCTCATAATGTATATAACGATTTCCATCCTATACTGTTTTTTTTTTTCGTGGTATTTACCTTGCAGTGCCATTTCCGTACCATATATATTTTCTAATTACCATATTTTCTAATTTGTTAAATGACCATTAAATTGACATGAATCAAACCTGATGATCATATTCAAAGAGATTCAATGAAAGAACATCTGACCGTCTGTACAAAGTCACATGATCAATAGTTTGCATTTGTAAGTAGAGCAGAAAATGTTTGTTTTTCTCAGACTTTTTGACTCCATAGTTTTACTGTCTGATGAAACAATTTCTAATTCTTTGCACCATGGTACTTTTTGAACTCTTCAGAGTTTGTTCACACATGCAGGGCTCTTTGAATCAATCTGATGTTACAAAAGGACTGACCATAATCATTAGTTCAGATGAGAGATGTTCCCTTGACATTTCTGCTTTTCATATGTTCAATTGAGACGTTTCTTGTCAAGATTCTGCTTTGTATTTCAACTGTTATTTGAGTCCGCACAGAATAATGCCTGTAATTTTACACCGGTGAAATGAACTATGCGAGCATTATCTGATGAGTTCCTCTGCTGAAGCATATATCATCCATCACGGTAACAATGCCGACCTTTAGGAGTGTCTCCATGCATAATTATAGGTGAAGCGAACAATGGCTTCTACAGACAGAGTTTTCCTGCAGCTCATGTATGCTTCGGTTCATCTGTGTGGTCTTGTAGACCTGTCCAGATGGCTCGGCATAGAGTGGATGACATTTGTAAATCAGTTTTACTTAGTGTGAGTCAAGATTGGATGTTCATTAACTGCTGCTGACTCGGCAAACTCTCTCACAGATGAGGACTGAGTGCCGGTATCAGTCTATTGGAATCTGTTTTCATTTAAAGCAATAGCTCACCAGGAAATAACAATTCTGTCATTATTTATGTTAAAAAAGAACTACAAGCACTGTAAACATAGTCCATATTCAGGGTTGAGTATGATGGAGGAGAAGATTTTAAAAGAATAACAGATGATTCTTCTCACAAAGCTAAAAATTGCTTCCAAAAAACTTGGATTATAGTGTTTGAATTGTATGAATTACTTTTATTTAGTGTAATAGTGTAACACTTTTTTGGTTCTAGAAGTATTTTTTCTTTAAAATTGATACCCCACAGATCATTTATTATAGATTGTCAAATTTGTCCCATTTGGGTGTGAGTAAAAACACGCCGTTTTTTTGTGTGTCCCTTTGAATGCAAAAGAGCTGCTGCTCCCGGCCCCCTTTCCAGAAAAACGGTGGAGCTTTAACAGCTCAACAATAACAAAGCTGGAGAATCTCACGCAGCCAAAATGAGGATTGTGTTCATCCTTACATTGTTCAAATCGGAGTCGACACTGATGGAGAGACTCAGAAGTTCCAACTTTTAGACGTTTCTGAACGGTTAGTGGATAAATTGATGTAGTTGCTGTGGAGTTGATCAACTCATCACTAGCATGTGTCGTCATGTTCATCTTTTTTCCTCGAATTGACCCTCGTTTGTGAAGCAGTCCGGCGTAAAATGACGGCATCAACAACACTCGACTATAACAACTCTTCCTCTTCTCTAAAGCAGCCCAACATGGCCACACCCACATTGTTTTGCATGTTCTCACGGGGTTTATGTAAATTTTGGGGTTTGTGATGTCACCAACCTGGGAAGAATCTCGTTGTAGTCCTTAAAAAGTGATTTCTGTAAAAGAAAATATCTCCCTTTGCATTGATTTTTGAGCGTCGTAACTTTCCAGATGTTGTTTCTGCTCAAACAG
Source organism: Opsariichthys bidens (assembly GCA_037194245.1). Classification (NCBI taxonomy): domain Eukaryota; kingdom Metazoa; phylum Chordata; class Actinopteri; order Cypriniformes; family Xenocyprididae; genus Opsariichthys; species Opsariichthys bidens. Next base: position 11,064,984 of record CM074303.1, read on the forward strand.
CAACATTACACACTAACTAAAGTTAAAAAAGTGAAATCATAATCAACCACAAGTTTTTGTTAAAGAGATATAAGCAAAATGACAAAGATAAGACTATACTTGTGTATTTAACAGCTTTAATGAGGAAAACAAAAAACACAGTGACATCATATAATTAAAAACGACAACCATTTAAAAAGCTGATTTTATATATATATATATATATATATATATATATGTATATGTGTATATGTGTGTGTGTGTGTGTGTGTGTGTGCATTTATTTTTAGAGACTGTGACGTAATTGCCATGCATGGGCGCTAAGAAGTTATTTTGGTGCAATCTGATCATAGTGACTAATTGGTGGAGATTTCATTTGCGGAATTGTGGGTATTGTAAAAAAAAAAAAAATGTTATGTTTCTAAATAAAAAAAAAATCCATTCCCATTTAGAGAAAAAAAAAAGTGATTTTTACTTCTGAAACTGAGCTGTTGCTGTTTTGGTCTCTCTTTTTTTTGTTATTTCAATAAACAACAACAAAATGAAACATTTTGGGTTAACTCTTACTTTAAAAAACGTTAAACAAGCCCAATTTCTTCCGTAAACAGCAGAGACTGACCGTGTGAATGATATTTCCTGGCAATGTGGGCGTGGCCTACAGGTAAAGCTCACCTGTGCTTGCGGTGAGATGATCGTGTGCACTGACAGAAAACACAAACTCAAACAAAGTGAACCGAACTATAGAATCTCATGCTTGTGGTTGTTTGCATCTGCGACGCTGCCTGTCAAGGCTTGCTGTAGAATCAGGTCTGTGCACGTCACACGCTACTCTCTTCTGTCAACACCGGATGGGGATTGCGCTCAAATCATCCCCTTTTACATGTCTGTCCAGACAAAGGCAAATATTTGTGCATGTGTCTGGTTATCCGGTGTGGCCGATGGGTCAGAAAGGGAGAATTAGTGTGGAGTTTTGATGCATTAAAAACTCTCATAAACGGCTGCACGATTAAAACAAATTTGCAGTTATCAAATTTTAATGGCTGTGATGTAATTAAAATATATGCACTACGAGTTTCGGAATGAATCATGGCACTGTGATCTTTACACACAAGCAGCTTGCGGCCTGGTGTTTTCAGCGACCCTTTTTGTGACCCTGGACCACAAAACCAGTCATAAGTCGCACGGGTATATTTGTAGCAATAGCCAACAATACACTGTATAGGTCAAAAGAGTCGATTTTTCTTTAATGCCAAAAATCATCAGGATATCAAGTAAAGATCATGTTCCCATATAAATAATGTATTTTTCTGAGTGGATATGCATTGCTAAGATCTTCATTTGGACAACTTTAAAGGTGTTTTTCTCAGTATTTTTATTTATTTATTTATTTTGCACCCTCAGATTCCAGATTTTCATATAGTTGTATCTTGGCCCCATATTGTGCCATTTATTCAGCTTGAATACACATGAAGTATACATCTAAATTTTTTAAAAGATTGACCTTTATGACTGGTTTTGTGGTCCAGGGTCACATATATGAATATATGGGAAAATAATAACATTTATCGAGATAATTGGTGATATAGAAGATGTAGGTAACACTTTCTTTTTTCTTTTTGTCTAAATTGTAATTTCAAAGGAAATTGTTCACTTTTGACTCTGAAATTGCCTTATAGTCCTGCTCAGCTAATGTTTCACGAATATGATTCATGGCTTGTTTAATATCCTGTCTTTTTATAGATAAAATTCCATTCACGCCTCATTGGTAGACCTCGGAGCGGTTCGGTATTGGAAAATCTCTGCAGTGTTCAGATTGGCAGGTTACATTGTTTGTGACATTTGAGCAAATCCTCAGACGTCCACACCCCTCAGAGCTTCATTCACATCAGTGTCAGCAGAAATGCTCAAAGCTGTTCATTGTCATACTGAAACTGGTAGTGAAAATGTTAGATTTTAAATTCTGATTACTGCATTAAAGCCTCACTCTCAAAGGAATAGTGTAAGTGTGATGTAAGTCCCGCTAGCGCTCGTCCATATGTGAATAGCGGCCAGCATCAAGCTTTAAAAAAACATGCAAAAGTATCACAGAATGATTTCATGCGTCATGTGCCATGAATTTCCTGTGTTCTGAGAGTATTCAATACTCTCGTTTTGCCCAGAAAAAACACACAAGTTGTGAGAAATCAAGAGTAACAAAAAAACAACATGAAATACAATGCCTAGAAATCCCAACAAAAGGACCTGTTCTTTCTTCACTGAATTAAATAACACTGGACTGGAACTGCGCTTGTCTGATGACAGTCACAACAGCTGACAGATGTGAACGATGTAAATACAAAGTTCTGTCATCTGTCACTCTAGATGGCACAGGCTAATGGGTCCATAACTCAGTCTGCTTGAAGCAGCAGCAGCAGCAATAACAGCAGTGGCAATAAAAGCAGCAGCAGATGAAATAACAGCAGCGGCAAAAAGAACAAAAGATGTAATAACAGTAGCATCAGCAGCAATAACAGCAGCAGCAGCAATAACAGCAGCAGCAGATGAAATAGCAGCAGAAGCAGCAGATGCAATAACAGCAGCAGCAGATGAAATAACAGCAGCAGCAATAACAGCAGCAGCAGATGAAATAGCAGCAGCAGCAGCAGATGAAATAGCAGCAGATGAAATAACAGCAGCAGCAGATGAAATAGCAGCAGCAGCAGCAGCAGATGAAATAGCAGCAGCAGCAGCAATAACAGCAGCAGCAGATGAAATAGCAGCAGCAGCAGCAGATGAAATAACAGCAGCAGCAGCAATAACAGCAGCAGCAGCAGATGAAATAACAGCAGCAGATGCAATAACAGCAGCAGCAGATGAAATAGCAGCAGCGGCAAAAACAACAAAAGATGTAATAGCAGCAGCATCAGCAATAACAGCAGTGGCAATAACAGCAGCAGCAGATGAAATAACAGCAGAAGCAGCAGATGAAATAACAGCAGCAGCAATAACAGCAGCAGCAGATGAAATAGCAGCAGCAGCAGCAATAACAGCAGCAGCAGATGAAATAGCAGCAGCAGCAGCAGATGAAATAACAGCAGCAGCAGATGAAATAACAGCAGCAGCAGATGAAATAGCAGCAGCAGCAGCAATAACAGCAGCAGCAGATGAAATAACAGCAGCAGCAGATGAAATAGCAGCAGCAGCAGATGAAATAGCAGCAGAAGCAGCAGATGAAATAACAGCAGCAGCAGATGAAATAACAGCAGCAGCAGATGAAATAGCAGCAGCAGCAGCAATAACAGCAGCAGCAGATGAAATAGCAGCAGCAGCAGCAGCAATAACAGCAGCAGCAGATGAAATAGCAGCAGCAGCAGCAGATGAAATAGCAGCAGCAGCAGCAATAACAGCAGCAGCAGCAGATGAAATAACAGCAGCAGCAGCAGATGCAATAACAGCAGCAGCAATAACAGCAGCAGCAGATGAAATAGCAGCAGCGGCAAAAACAACAAAAGATGTAATAGCAGCAGCATCAGCAATAACAGCAGTGGCAATAACAGCAGCAGCAGATGAAATAACAGCAGAAGCAGCAGATGAAATAACAGCAGCAGCAATAACAGCAGCAGCAGATGAAATAGCAGCAGCAGCAGCAATAACAGCAGCAGCAGATGAAATAGCAGCAGAAGCAGCAGATGAAATAACAGCAGCAGCAGATGAAATAACAGCAGCAGCAGATGAAATGGCAGCAGCAGCAGCAATAACAGCAGCAGCAGATGAAATAGCAGCAGCAGCAGCAGATGAAATAACAGCAGCAGCAGCAGCAGCAATAACAGCAGCAGCAGCAGATGAAATAACAGCAGCAGCAGCAGATGCAATAACAGCAGCAGCAATAACAGCAGCAGATGAAATAGCAGCAGCGGCAAAAACAACAAAAGATGTAATAGCAGCAGCATCAGCAATAACAGCAGTGGCAATAACAGCAGCAGCAGATGAAATAACAGCAGCAGCAGCAGCAGCAATAACAGCAACAGCAGATGAAATAACAGCAGCAGCAGCAGATGAAATAACAGCAGCAGCAGCAGATGAAATAGCAGCAGCAGCAATAACAGCAGTGGCAATAACAGCAGCAGCAGATGTAATAGCAGCAGCATCAGCAATAACAGCAGTGGCAATAACAGCAGCAGCAGATGAAATAGCAGCAGCAGCAATAACAGCAACAGCAGATGAAATAGCAGCAGCAGCAGCAGATGAAATAACAGCAGCAGCAGCAGCAATAACAGCAACAGCAGATGAAATAACAGCAGCAGCAGCAGATGAAATAGCAGCAGCAGCAATAACAGCAGCAGCAGATGAAATAGCAGCAGAAGCAGCAGATGCAATAACAGCAGCAGCAATAACAGCAGCAGCAGATGAAATAGCAGCAGCAGCAGCAATAACAGCAGCAGCAGATGAAATAACAGCAGCAGCAGCAATAACAGCAGCAGCAGCAGATGAAATAACAGCAGCAGCAGCAGATGCAATAACAGCAGCAGCAATAACAGCAGCAGCAGATGAAATAGCAGCAGCGGCAAAAACAACAAAAGATGTAATAGCAGCAGCATCAGCAATAACAGCAGTGGCAATAACAGCAGCAGCAGATGAAATAGCAGCAGCGGCAAAAACAACAAAAGATGTAATAGCAGCAGCATCAGCAATAACAGCAGTGGCAATAACAGCAGCAGCAGATGAAATAGCAGCAGCAGCAATAACAGCAGCAGCAGATGAAATAGCAGCAGAAGCAGCAGATGCAATAACAGCAGCAGCAGATGAAATAACAGCAGCAGCAGCAATAACAGCAGCAGCAGATGAAATAACAGCAGCAGCAGCAATAACAGCAGCAGCAGCAGATGCAATAACAGCAGCAGCAATAACAGCAGCAGCAGATGAAATAGCAGCAGCAGCAAAAACAACAAAAGATGTAATAGCAGCAGCAGCAGCAATAACAGCAGTGGCAATAACAGCAGCAGCAGATGTAATAGCAGCAGCATCAGCAATAACAGCAGTGGCAATAACAGCAGCAGCAGATGAAATAACAGCAGCAGCAGCAGCAATAACAGCAACAGCAGATGAAATAGCAGCAGCAGCAGCAGATGAAATAACAGCAGCAGCAGCAGCAATAACAGCAACAGCAGATGAAATAACAGCAGCAGCAGCAGATGAAATAGCAGCATCAGCAATAACAGCAGCAGCAGATGAAATAGCAGCAGAAGCAGCAGATGCAATAACAGCAGCAGCAATAACAGCAGCAGCAGATGAAATAACAGCAGCAGCAGATGACAGATGAAATAACAGCAGCAGCAGATGAAATAACAGCAGCAGCAGATGAAATAACAGCAGCAGCAGCAGCAGATGCAATAACAGCAGCAGCAATAACAGCAGCAGCAGATGAAATAGCAGCAGCGGCAAAAACAACAAAAGATGTAATAGCAGCAGCATCAGCAATAACAGCAGTGGCAATAACAGCAGCAGCAGATGAAATAGCAGCAGCGGCAAAAACAACAAAAGATGTAATAGCAGCAGCATCAGCAATAACAGCAGTGGCAATAACAGCAGCAGCAGATGAAATAGCAGCAGCAGCAATAACAGCAGCAGCAGATGAAATAGCAGCAGAAGCAGCAGATGCAATAACAGCAGCAGCAGATGAAATAACAGCAGCAGCAGCAATAACAGCAGCAGCAGATGAAATAACAGCAGCAGCAGCAATAACAGCAGCAGCAGCAGCAGCAGCAGATGAAATAACAGCAGCAGCAGCAGATGCAATAACAGCAGCAGCAATAACAGCAGCAGCAGATGAAATAGCAGCAGCGGCAAAAACAACAAAAGATGTAATAGCAGCAGCATCAGCAATAACAGCAATGGCAATAACAGCAGCAGCAGATGAAATAGCAGCAGCGGCAAAAACAACAAAAGATGTAATAGCAGCAGCATCAGCAATAACAGCAGTGGCAATAACAGCAGCAGCAGATGAAATAACAGCAGCAGCAGCAATAACAGCAGCAGCAGCAATAACCGCAGCGGCAATAACAGCAGCAGCAGATGAAATAACAGCAGCAGCAGCAGATGCAATAACAGCAGCAGCAATAACAGCAGCAGCAGATGAAATAGCAGCAGCGGCAAAAACAACAAAAGATGTAATAGCAGCAGCATCAGCAATAACAGCAGTGGCAATAACAGCAGCAGCAGATGAAATAACAGCAGCAGCAGATGAAATAACAGCAGCAGCAGATGAAATAACAGCAGCAGCAGATGAAATAACAGCAGCAGCAGCAGATGAAATAACAGCAGCAGCAGCAGCAGCAGCAATAACAGCAGCAGCAGATGTAATAACAGCAGCAGCAATAACAGCAGCAGCAGATGAAATAGCAGCAGCGGCAAAAACAACAAAAGATGTAATAGCAGCAGCATCAGCAATAACAGCAGTGGCAATAACAGCAGCAGCAGATGAAATAGCAGCAGCGGCAAAAACAACAAAAGATGTAATAGCAGCAGCATCAGCAATAACAGCAGCAGCAGATGAAATAGCAGCAGCGGCAAAAACAACAAAAGATGTAATAGCAGCAGCATCAGCAATAACAGCAGTGGCAATAACAGCAGCAGCAGATGAAATAACAGCAGCAGCAGCAATAACAGCAGCAGCAGCAATAACCGCAGCGGCAATAACAGCAGCAGCAGATGAAATAACAGCAGCAGCAGCAGATGCAATAACAACAGCAGCAATAACAGCAGCAGCAGATGAAATAGCAGCAGCGGCAAAAACAACAAAAGATGTAATAGCAGCAGCATCAGCAATAACAGCAGTGGCAATAACAGCAGCAGCAGATGAAATAACAGCAGCAGCAGATGAAATAACAGCAGCAGCAGATGAAATAACAGCAGCAGCAGATGAAATAACAGCAGCAGCAGCAATAACAGCAGCAGCAGATGAAATAGCAGCAGCAGCAGCAGATGAAATAACAGCAGCAGCAGCAGCAGCAGCAGCAGCAATAACAGCAGCAGCAGATGTAATAACAGCAGCAGCAATAACAGCAGCAGCAGATGAAATAGCAGCAGCAGCAAAAACAACAAAAGATGTAATAGCAGCAGCATCAGCAATAACAGCAGTGGCAATAACAGCAGCAGCAGATGAAATAACAGCAGCAGCAATAACAGCAGCAGCAGATGTAATAGCGGCAATAACAGTAGCATCAGCGGCAATAACAGCAGCAGCAGCAGCAATAACAGCAGCGGCAATAACAGCAGCAGCAGATGTAATAACAGCAGCAGCAATAACAGCAGCAGCAGATGAAATAGCAGCAGCGGCAAAAACAACAAAAGATGTAATAGCAGCAGCATCAGCAATAACAGCAGCAGCAGATGTAATAGCGGCAATAACAGTAGCATCAGTGGCAATAACAGCAGCAGCAGCAGCAATAACAGCAGCGGCAATAACAGCAGCAGCAGATGAAATAACAGCAGCAGCAATAACAGCAGCAGCAGATGAAATAGCAGCAGCGGCAAAAACAACAAAAGATGTAATAGCAGCAGCATCAGCAATAACAGCAGTGGCAATAACAGCAGCAGCAGATGAAATAGCAGCAGCAGCAATAACAGCAGCAGCAGATGTAATAGCGGCAATAACAGTAGCATCAGCGGCAATAACAGCAGCAGCAGCAGCAATAACAGCAGCGGCAATAACAGCAGCAGCAGATGTAATAACAGCAGCAGCAATAACAGCAGCAGCAGATGAAATAGCAGCAGCGGCAAAAACAACAAAAGATGTAATAGCAGCAGCATCAGCAATAACAGCAGCAGCAGATGTAATAGCGGCAATAACAGTAGCATCAGTGGCAATAACAGCAGCAGCAGCAGCAATAACAGCAGCGGCAATAACAGCAGCAGCAGATGTAACAGCAGCTGCGGCGTAGCAGATCTATTCCAGCAAGACCAAACCCATCCACATTGTCATCTCCTTTACCATGCCAAACACACTGTCATGACAGAACTTCTTTTTACGTTGAACACAAAGGATATATTCCCCTCAGAGAAGAAGGGAACTATCCTTTTAAAAATAAAAATTTCAAGCGATGTCATAGAAGAACCATTTTTGGTTCCTCAAAGAATCTCATCAGTTCTTAAGAACCACTTTTTCTTAGTGTGAAGAACATTTAAAAAAATCTTTTTGTGAAATGGAAAGATTCCATGGTACCATCACTGCCAATAAAGAACCTTTTTTTTTTTAGGGTGTACAGGAATCCATGGCAGCGAAACTTCATCTCTATGACTTGATTTCCTCTTTCCTTTGATGCATCTGCAGTTTTAGAAGAATTCACGAGTTCATGTTTGTGTTCGGCTCATAAAGTCCTTCACAGGATGCAGAGGTTGAGTGCCTCTGCTGTTCTGTATTTCCTCTTCCTGTATGTCCCATGATTCCTACTGACTTATTGGAAATGCTCCAGCTACTTAAAGTAAATGCCTCTGATCTATCGGATTCACAAACATGAAGAATGTTCAATACAGGATTTCCTCAAACTAACTATTGCGTTTAAGTAGAAGAAAACCTATGGAAAAAAATTCAAATGAACTCACCCTGTTCCTAATTTGCGCTTTGTGAAATAAAAAAAACCCAATATATATTTTGAAGTACACTGAGTTTAGTTAGTTGCAAAGTTACTCATAGTGGACTATGAAAATAAACCATTTCATTTTTTGGTGAACTATTCCTTTAATAGTTAAACATTTTCTTCAAATCCTTCACACTTGATCTGCATCTGAGAAAGTTTGCGTGCTTCCAAAACTCATTTGTTTGCCTCAAATACTCCTGTGAGAAACCATGAGAAAGGTCTGTTGTGTGATGGTTCAGTACATCAGATATGTAGTTTTCTTTTATACTGATGAGGCTGAGTAATGAGGATGTGCTCTTAACATTTGGTTTGGAGTGTTTTATCCTCTTCTCTCTGAATTAGTTTGGGACTTCCGTGGCCAGATAACATCAGATGACATGCCAAACTGAATGAACCCAAATCCTCTGATTTTCAGAGAAGCTGTTGTGCTAAACGCTTAGAGGCTCTGTGTTTAATTCTTATCAGATGCTTTCCTTCCTTTTCTTTTAAGCCATGCTTCAATTTCCCTCTCCCTACATCTGTGGATAGATGCTTTTTAAGTTTGTCGGATTAGGTCATTTTCTTCACAGACCAAATTTCCTCATTATGTTTATGTTTGTGGCCACAAATGAGCGACAAATAATGGGACATACTGGAAGCGTTCTGATTTTTGATGTCATGCAGCTCATTTGCACTGGCTCCATCCCAATTTTCAAACCATCTATACTCTTAAGTATGCAAAATTAGGATGTACAAATCATAATATGTTGAAAATAGCATGTTTTGTCGTCATTCACAATGAGACCAGGAACAGGTATTGAGGAAGTAAATAGACAGTTTTAAATTCACGTTGACCTAAAACGTGTAAAATACAAGGCCTCCACGCTGCGTTTTTAATGTTCACTATTGTTCAAAAGTTTAGGGTTGGTCAGATTTTTTAAATAAGAAGCCTCTTCTGTTAACCAAGGCTGAATTTATCTGATCAAAAATACAGCAAAAAGAGTAATATTGTGAAATATTACAATTTAAAATGTCTGTTTTCTATTTGAATATATTTTAGAATGTCATTTATTCCTGTGATCAAATTACTCCAGTCTTCAGTGTCTCATGATCCTTCAGAAATCATTCTGATATGCCGATTTGCTGCTCAAGAAACATTTCTTATCATGATCAATGTTAAAAACGGCTTCATATTTTTATGGAAACCAAAAAATTTCAAAAAAGTAGCATTGATTCGCTGTAGAATCGTTTGTATCTTAAATGTCTTTACTGGCTGTTTTAATCAATTCAATGCATCCTTGCTGAAGTAAAGTATACATTTCTTCTTTTCAAAAAAAACTATAGAAATCATCTCGCGACCCCCCACTTTGGGAACCACTGAGCTATATTACAATAATTAGTTTTCTGTCTATAATGTATCGAAACAGATGTTTAGTTGTCCGTTCCCATATTTAAAATATATTAAAGCATCTTCGGTGTTTCCATGGTTTCTACAAAAAAATAATAAAACCGGAAACCGAGTGATAGGACACCATTGACAGGCGACTCCCTCACACGTCCTTTGTTAAAATTGCAATTTTCTCACGATTTACAAATAGTTGGAAACATTTGGGATATTTACAGTACTCAACTGAACAAAACGTTTATCACTGGCCCAGTGGTTTTTGAATATTTTAATAACCATAAACTTTTGAATGGTAGTGTATAAACCTAAATGTTAATAAAAAGTGAATCATTATTCATAATACATTGCATCTTCAGAGTTATTTTATGATGTGGTAGTATCTCCCAAATACGACAAACTCCCTACAAGAAAACTGCTTAAACTATCTTAAGCTGCTTTATCGGTATCAGATGGTTTCCTAGTCTGCCCAAACGAAAGTTTTGCCGGTTAGCCAACTTGTCTCTCAGACTGACAAGTGGCCAATCCACTTTAAAACTAGCCAACCAGACCAGCCTGACCAGTAAACAGCTGGTATAAGATGATTTTTGACATCACTGGAGAAGTACATACTTTAGTTTGTTGTCAATTCTTATGCTTTGTTTTAGGTTTTAAAGAGTTTGTATGTGTGTGTGTGTGTGTGTGTGTGTGTGTGTGTGTGTGTGTGTGTGTGTGTGTGTGTGAGGTTTAGTGGACTGAAAAGAGAATGAATCTGTCTTCACTCTGCTGAACACTCAGAATGCATGAAACAAAACCACAAAACCACAGGACCCACAGACCGAGGGATCAAAAGAGAGCAGGAGATGTGGGTGGTGATATCTGGAGATGAGGGAAGGAAGGAAAGAAAGAGAGAGACATAAAAAGAAAGGAGGATTAGAACAGGGAGGTGGTCTCGCCTGTGTGAATTATATGTGTCAGGTTTAACGGCCATTTCTGTGAGCACATACCTCTGAGTATTACTCACTCACTTTCACTCACACACACTCACACACACACACACACACACACATGCACGCACGCACGCAGTAAATCAAGAACTGAAAGGAACATCTGATTGTAACTTTTGAGGAACTTAACCTATTGAGCGGCCTACGTAGGCAGCAGTTCAACACGTCATTGTGGCAAAAAAAAAAACTGACTAGGTTTTATAACAGAGTTGTAGAATACTGTAGTCCTAAAAAAAGGTTCTTGATGTTTTATTGCAGTTTATTCAGATCAGGGTTTCTGGGTTCTTTAAAGCTGTGGTCATGATCTGCTGTTCTAAAGAACTACAGGATAGAAAGTTATTTGTGGAGCTTTGATCAGACTGTTAATGCCTTTTTGGTTTAAATTGGAAATTCTTTTTGTTGAACGGCAGGGTTTCCCAGGTAGATCTGGGAAACAAGAGGTTGAGAAACGTTTTTATAGTAGCTCTGTATATTTCTATGGCATCGCTGTTGAAGAGTCATCAGCCGGTGAAGTGGATGCCCTTATCGGAGTAGTCTCGCGTAGCCAGACCTTCAGATCGACGGCAGAAGGTCTGGACTCTATCGCAGCTGTCATTGGCCAAAGACCGTCCAGAAGGACATATGACTGACATGTACCGCGAAATTCACATACTTTTGAAAATCCAGCGTTTAGTTGATCCCAGTAAGCGCTCATATATATATATATATATATATATAAATGTTGCCTGGTCTGATGAGTCTCGATTTCTGTTGAGACATTCAGATGGTAGAGTCAGAATTTGGCGTAAACAGAAAGAGAACATGGATCCATCATGCCTTGTTACCACTGTGCAGGCTGGTGGTGGTGGTGTAATGGTGTGGGGTTGTTTTCTTGGCACACTTTAGGCCCCTTAGTGCCAATTGGGCATCGTTTAAATGCCACGGTCTACCTGAGCATTGTTTCTGACCATGTCCATCCCTTCATGACCACCATGTACCCATCCTCTGATGGCTACTTCCAGCAGGATAATGCACCATGTCACAAAGCTCGAATCATTTCAAATTGGTTTCTTGAACATGTACTAAATTGACCCCACAGTCTCCAGATCTCAACCAATAGAGCATCTTTGGGATGTGGTGGAACGGGAGCTTCGTGTCCTGGATGTGTATCCCACAAATCTCCATCAACTGCAAGATGCAATCCTATCAATATGGGCCAACATTTCTAAAGAATGCTTTCAGCACCTTGTTGAATCAAAGCCACGTAGAATTAAGGCAGTTCTGAAGGCGAAAGGGTCAAACACAGTATTAGTATGGTGTTCCTAATAATCCTTTAAGTGAGTGTATGTGTATATAAAACAGGCTGTAATTAAATATACTTTTGATGTATGCTATTTGTGAATGCAATTTCTATCAAATGTTTTCTTTAAAAGTCCTTATGCAGGAATCATGAACGATTTCCCCTCTTTTAGCATCTTTCATTCAGTCCTCGCTCTCTTTTAGCAGCAGACGTTAAAGATTTTTTAACATGGACACTTCTTCATATAAGTACATCTCGAGGGTCACAGCCTCACTGTCTCCTGGCCAGCTTGTCTACTTCTTGCTAAACCACGACAGCTGCAAAAATTCACCCAGGGCCACTTAAAGATGTTTGTTGTTTAGTGACCCCTTTTACAATCCTCCTCTCTGATTGGTGCAGAGACCTTGAAGAGTGTTTCTTAGTTGCTCCTTTAAGGAGGAGTGATGCACTGATTTACCCCTCAGCATGTGCATTTCTAAAGTTCATTCGATTTTTGCATTTTCTCAGAAGTGGGACATTTCACAGCATGCACACATAAGATCTGATACTTTAGATGCTAAATAAACACAATTTCTGCGTTTCAAAACATCCATTTTTGGAGCACTAAAACCAAAAGAAATGGTTCTCGTATTTTGCTCAAATGCATTTTAAGTACGATGCTACCTATTTATGTAAAATATATTCAGGTAAACAAGATGTAGCCATGCAATTGCTTGGATATTCTTGGTGTTGATTATGCACCTTCAAGTCTCATTGCTTTCTAGATATGGCCCTATCTAAGTCTTTTTAAACTGATAAAAATGGCAAATAAATTGGCACTGAATGACCATCAGGAAAGCCTCGGGCACTACTAGAGATCTCAGAGTGTTGAGTGTTGACCTCAGCTCTTCCTTCTGCTTGCCTGTTACATGTTGTGAGGTCTTTGTCCTGTAAGTGTTTCCTTCTTTAAACGCCTGCACTTGACCAGTGCATTCATTTATTTCTGGCCAAACAGTCCTCTAATGTCTTTCTATACACACTCATGGACTCATTGTGATGTTTCATCAGCCATGCAATAATCCAAAGTTGACATATAACATATTGCTGGCCAAAGAGCTTTAACTTTAAATTATATTTAAACATTAAGTGTGTCAGTACTTGTCAGCTCATTTGATATGATTTTATCAATCTGAACTGCAGTTCAGAGTATGTTCTGTTCTCTTTTCTGCATTGTTTGTTCTTCATCTCTTACTGTTGTCTTTTTTGGAAAAAGGAAGTTTTGAGTTTTTTTCAAGTCAAGTCAAGTCACCTTTACTTATATAGCGCTTTTTACAATGCAAATTGTGGCAAAGCAGCTTTACATTAATAATTGGCCAATCATTTTTGGCTGCACAGCAGCTCCCAAAGAAAATGGTGTCATTGTGCAGCTTATTCTATATATTATTGATTCATTCCGTTGCAAAGATCAATAGTTATTAGTCTAGTTAATTTATGTATATCAGCACTGAGAAAACAGTGACGTAATCGTCCGGCTCAGCTCAGTTCACATACAACGGCACCAATGCAGGCATATCAAAAACACTGCTGAATATCAAACAAGTGTCCCCAACTTAATCAATCCAAAGGCAAGGAACCAAAACTCCAACAAATGGAGAAAAAAACCTTGGGAGAAACCAGGCTTAGTCTGGGGGTCAGTTCTCCTCTGGCCAACAGTGAACACTTGCCCGATACTCAGGCGGAGTTACAGGTCATAAATCCGATTGGAGTCGCAACAGTCAAAATATTTAATCTAGTTCCATCTAGTTTAAGATCTTTTTCATCACGCCGGTATGGGACGGTTTGTTGGGAATCTGTGCCACTGGCTGATGAGTCGGTAAGGTCTTCACAAGGGATGAGCTAGTTCACACAGTCTCCGCCACGCTGCTGCCGCACACAGCCGCAGGTTCCCCATCCGGCCCGGACATGGCCCGGATCCAGCCAATCATGTTAAATGGTAAATCTCGGGATAAGCAGAGAGACAAAAATTACCATAGACGCTATTCTTCTTCTGATGTAACGAGTACATCTGGGTGTTATAGGAAGTGTTCCCGGTTCCGGCAGCCTAATAATCCTTTAACGGATATGAAGACAAAAATTGATAATGTGTCATGCGTATGCCAGGTTAAATAGATGCATTTTTAATCTAGATTTAAACTGACAGACTGAAGATTATTCCAGAGTGTAGGTGCCAAATAGGAAAAGGATCTCTATTTTGATATTCTAGGCATTAACAACTGGACAGAATTCTGAGATCGTAATAGACGCGAAGGACTATAATGCATTAAGAGCTCAAATCATGCATTAATTAAGTCAAATATCATTCTTGGGAAATATTTAGACTCGCTTCAAATACTACTACAGGCACGAGTGATCTCTCAAATCACACATTTTGTTGAGAAATGTGCTGTTACTGTACTAAGAGAACAGACTTAAAATATTACTCACCCTCAAGCCATCCTTGGCGTATCTTTCAGATATACACAATCGGAGAAATATTAATAAATATCCCGACGCATCTGAGCTGTATAATGGCAGGAAGTCTTACCAAATGAGAATGAGTTGAAGAAAGTGTCTCCATCCACATCCATCCATCATAAATGAACTCCACACGGTTAATAAAGGAAGCAGGGGGAACCCGTTTTGGTGGACAGACTGTAAAATTAAGTCAACCCGATCTCACGGCAATTCGTATACGAGGTGGCTAATTTATACGAGCTCACTCATACGTTTTTTGCTAAATCATACGTATTTTACAAGTTGCCAAAATCGGATGAATTCGTACAAATGACCTACCCTACCCCCGTTTGTACGAGTGAGGGTCGTGCGAATTCGTAAAATACGTATTAATTGTTGGTGAGATAGTATTAGCCAGTTATAATAAAGGGAAACAAGATTATTTTTCTGACCCCATTGGCAGATATTTGTTCTCGTTTTGTTTTGTTGGAAACATTGCACATTGCGTCTCAAGTAAATGCATCTTGATTTGTTAGATATTTGTAATGGAAAAACATGACTAAGAAACACATTCTTTAAGCAGTGTTGTAACCACCCAGAACTCTGAAGCAGTTCCCTAGCATTTGCATTTAAAGTATTTAAAAAACAACACCTTAGCAACGCCCTAGAAACCACCCTTGAAATGTGTTGTACATGGTCAGCACCACTCATATTTTCTTCTGTAAATGTGTGATCTTAGTGGATGTGAATTCTGCTGTCACAGAGACTGTGTGACTGAATGATATTCTCTGTGGTCAGTGTCAGCAGTTTTGTGTGAAAATGACATGGATTCCAGTCCAGAGAGACGTGGACATTTCACACGTACTCAACAAGCTCGTAACTCGGTGGTTTTAGTTTCAGTGTAGAGATGTTCATATAAGAAAGCTGTAAATATCAGGGAATTTTGCATGGAAAAGTCATGGAAATTAGTGTAATCTTGGAGGTTTTCTATAGTGAATGTATAATACCTGAAAGCTTAAAAAGTTTGGGCTCGGTGAGGTTTTTGAAAGAAGTCTCTTCTGCTCACCAAGGCTGCGTTTGTTTGATCAAAAATACAGTAAAAACAGTCATGCTGTGAAATTTTATTACAGTTTTTCTATTTAATTGTATTGTAAAATCGAATTTATTCCTGTGAACGAAGCTTTAGTGTCACATGATCCTTCAGAAATCATGCTGATTTGCTGCTCAAAAAACATTTCTTATGGTTACCCATTAAAAAAAAACACACATTTTTTGGGCAACCGTGATGCATTTTTCAGGATTCGTTAATGAATAGAAAGTTCAAAAGCATTTATTTGTAATAGAAATCTTTTGTAACATTATAAATGTCTTTAGTCTTTGACACATCCTTGCTGAATTTCGAAAAACTGAAAAAATTAAAGTTTATTGAACTAACACGTGCCAAATTACCAGTAAACAAACTGAATTTGTCTAAGCAAGTGGTTTCTCATCATCTTTTGCAATCTCACACAAGATTTTTATCATCTCCGTCTCAGTCAACATTCCTGTTTTAAATGTTGTCGTTTTTCGCTTATTCTTTCCAGAGTGGCTGCAGCACTTTCTCTCCCGTTTATGTGCTTCGTTTCCATTCCTGGAACACCAAATCTTCACTTTGGCTGCATGCGGCCAGATTCTGTGATTGTGAAACAAAATGAGATTTTCTGTAAAATCTGAGACCTGACCAGCGCTCTTTTTAAGTGTCTCTTTGGCTGGTGTTAAACACTGACACTATTGTGATATGATGTGTACTTTGGCATTACTGAGTTTGGGAAGACCAATAACATGTATAATTTCAAATTTCTCTGGCCCTGGGAAACACAGAACAGAGTCAAAGGCCACGAGAATAGCAAACTGTGTCCAATTGTGAATTCTTGCCTGTTTATTTTATCCAGTTTCATCCTGACTGAAACGCGAGAGCCAGATGACATCGCGACGGGCCCCCGGAGACAATAGCGCGTCTTATTCCGTGAGTTCGGATCCAACGCGAGCGCAAACACAAACGATCCTTTGGCGCGGCTCCCGATCACTCGGCACCGTAATAACTTCAAAATATGCCTGCCATGCAGTCGATCCACTGTAAGGCCAGAGCTGTGCGTGAGTCCTGCTCTTCGGGGAGGAATTTGAGATGTCGGGATTGGCAGGAACTCAACGCACCCTGACCTTGATTCGGACGATCCGTCGCAATGAATAAGAAACAAGCTAATCTCTTGTGATTACCGAGGCGTTTCTTTTGAGACTCTGTAGATGGTTTTCTGCACTCAAGTGGCATTTGGATTAATTTATGAACAGTTTGGGAGTATTTTGATCAAATTCCCTTGAGGAGTTGGATGAAGTGTTTTCATTATAAGACACGGAGAAATAACAAGCAAGGCTAGAGACAATTTAAACAAATTCTTGGCACTGCATTGGCATCCCATTGTCTAAAAGTTTGGCGTCTTTTTTGGTAAAGAAAGGACATTTTTATTCTGCAAGGATGGATGAAAAAGACCAAAAGTGACAGTAGAGACATTTATAATGTCAAAAAAAGACTTCTATATGTTATGCAGCACAACTGATTTCAACATTGATAATAATCAGAAATGTTACATGAGCAACACTGAAGACTGGAGTAATGACGCTGAAAATCACAGGAAAAGTGGAATAGAATGTAAATATTCAAATAGAAAACAGGTGCACTATGTAGTTTTTCGTCCACTAGAGGTCGCCTATTCAAAACAAAGGCGTAGCTTGATGACGCCGAGTTTGAGCGAGGAATCTTGGGACGTATGGTCTTCACCTGAAGAGTCGGGAAGACATCACGTTCACGGATGAGATTATTAACGTCACTGTAGTGTGAAGCAGAGCAGGAGCGAGTGTCGTGGAGCCGAACGAGACGATCGATCATGAGAGACGAACGACACACGCCTCGAGAGCAGCGGGACTTTTATTATGACACAGTCGCCGAAACTTTCGCTTTTCCGGTCATGAGTGTGAGGAAACGCAGCTCTGATTATCAGATTATCTGAGTGTGTTGAAGATGATGTTGTAATGTTGACTTGTTCACACTGCAGTTACTAAAAATAAAGCTGCATCTGATTATGCTTTCTAAAGAAAGTGTTTTCTCTGAGGTATGCTATACTCGCAAAACATCAAACAAATCTAGACTAAAAGTGTTGAGTTATATTACAATAATTAGTTTTCTGTCTATAATTGTATCAAAACAGATGTAATATATTAAAACATCTTCAATGTTTCCATGGTTGCTACAAAATAAAACCGGAAACCGAGGATAACGCGGATATGACGCCACTGACAGGCGACTCCCTGAATTAAAATAGCAATTTTCTCATCATTTAAATTGGTTAAAAGTGTCAGTATTTACACCTTACCTCACTCTCTTTCAACGTTTACACTGACGGTTCGGTTCACGCTGGAATTCACATTTTAATTAACGGGAGGACAATTTGGCCATTATTGAGGGACTCGTCCTCCTCAGTGTCTATGGCGGGTACGGCCCTGTTTCTGATCAAATAAATGCAGCCCTGGCGAGCATGAGAGACTTCTTTCGAGAGCATTAAAAAAAAATCATATTTTTCTTCTGCATATGTTTTAGGCCTTCATTTTTTGGGGTACGCTGAAGTGATGCGCTTTATATAATCCTTCAGTAGTTCTTTAATGAATGCTGCATGGTAAAGTTCATCCTCGTTTCATCCTGCACAAATGATCGAATCTTTTTCTTTGTGCGATGGGAATGGACAGGTTTTGTTTCTCTGTGTGGAAAGAAGAAAGTTAAAACAGATGCATGTTCTGAGTCAGCAGATCATCCACTTACTGTAAAGTAGTTTAGATCCCAAAATCGTTGCAGCATGTTCTCATTGAAAAGATGTGAGGTGTGTTTTAGACATTTCATCTGGCACATTTCATCCCATCCAGACTATCCTAGTCCTAACGCTTACCATATCGTACCCTAAAACCCGAGAGAAATGAACGCAGTCAAACCGGATTTGTTCATATAAATGTTGCTCCAAGAATCAAATCATTTGAATTTGAATTATTTATCAAAAAAATTATGAGATGAAGCATATTTGAGTCTTCAGCCAACAATGTTCTCAGAAGTCCCTGTGCTGCATTTAAAGTTGTTTTGCATGTAGTTCAATGCATATTTAATACTAATTTAAGTTCAAATGTAATGTTTTATCATAAACAGTATTTGAATTTAGCCCGAGGACTTTTAAACCTGAAGACGTGTTAATATTTGAGTCCCATTTAGTCAAAGCCATTCCCTCACAAACTGCTTTTTGGAGAAAATTCCGTAAATTATATAAAGATCGCATCTGGTGCACGTCAGGTGACATTAAACACAGACACACACACACAAATACAAATGAAGTGAGACACCTGTTCTGGAACCTGTCTTTCTTTGCTAGACAGACATTTCCTGATGCTACAAAGATACTACTGTAAGCTGAATGTCATCATTTGTTGACATTTTGAAGCGCTCCAGCTCTTTTGCACATTCTGTTTACCATCATGGCCTCACGCTGCTGGTATGTTCCATCAAATATAACATGCTGGACATTTAGAAACCATTAGCCCTGTGGTAGAAAAGAAAGTACAAATGGACTGTGGTGTTATCATGGCATGAGATTGCGGTATGCTATATATCATTGTCCTGAATATTTATGCCATATTCATGTACCATTTGCTTACTTTATGATATTTTAGATAGGCCTAAAAAAAACCTAAAGTATTATCATGATATAGGATGTCCTAAATTTCGTTGCTATCTATTATTTTAGTATTATTTATATACCATTTTAGTATTTATTAAAGGTGTAATATGTAAAATTTTTGTAGTATATTATCCAAAAACCATGTTGGTGCAGCCTTACAACCGAGCAAACAAGTTCAGTAAAGAAAAAAACGTTTTTTTAAAAATTATGATTATTATTATTTATTTACTTATTTTTTATTAATTTTAATGTTTTTATTAATTTCTATAAATTTTTTTAGTATTTTTTTATTGGTTTCTAATTTTATTTATTTAATTTATTTATTTATTATTATTGTTTTAGTTATTATTCATATTTATTTATTTATTTTTATTATTGTTGTTGTTATTATTATTTATTTAATTATTATTTATTAATAATTTTTTATTAATTAATTTATTATTAATATTTTAATTATTATTCATATTTATTTATTTATTTATTTATTATTATTATTATTATTATTATGTAACCCCTCAAAGCTCCTCTTCTTATCTCAAGTATGGGAAGATGGTTGGCGCATCTCGCATTGCCAAATGCACGTTAAACAACTTTGTGATTTGATGACTGCACTATGAAGCCACTATGAATTGTGCAGCTCTACTTGACTGTGTTTAGTGTGATTATCGCCGTTTTTTTTAGCCATATAAATACAGATTATTGAAATAAATTGTGTAGTCTGATAGTAACAATTAAACATTGATTTTAAAAATTAATTTTCCTCTGAAATAGCTTCTTTATTTATTGGTTAAATAACTTGATCCAAGCAGAAGCCTGTAGAGTCTGAACACTTGTTGTGAGTTGGCAGCTCCTCTGTCAGCGGAAATTTCCTGCACATGCACTCTTATTAAAATCCCAGCTCTGAACTCTGCCATCTGACTGCAATTCTGAATCGAATCCCAGCCTCAAGATCTTCATCTGCTCGGTAAATGCTGACATCTCAGTTCTCTAAACTGCATCAGTGATCTTCTCAGAGAGTTTCACATCCCTCAGGTTAAACCAGCCGAGAGAGAACGTGCCGAACACCTCAATATATATTAACCCTCCGGATGCAAAAGGAAGAACTGACCCTAGATTCGCAGTCCTAGTGTAAGAAGTTTTATTTTCTTTCCCATTCCTTTAATGCTAAATATCAGAGCTGCTCTGGAAGTGTCTAGGTGAATGTGTTGATACTAAAAAAATGTCCTTTAAAGCTGCAATATGTAAAATTTTTGCAGTAAAATACACAAAAAACACTGGGCCAGTGTTATATTTTGTTCAGTTGAGTGAGTGAGAAAATTGCTATTTTAACCAACGATGTGTGAGAGTCGCCTGTCAATATCACTCGGTTTCAGGTTTTATTTTGTAGAAACCATGGAAACACCAAAGACGCTTTAATATATTACATGTTTTATTAGACAAGGGAACATCTGTTTTGATATATTTATAGACAGAAAACTGAAGGCATATTTTTCCCGATTCTTCAGGTGAAGACCACAGGTCCCAAGATTCCTCGCTCAAACTCGCCGTCATCAAGCTACGCCTTTGTTTTGAATAGGCGACCTCTAGTGGACGAAAAACTACATATTGCAGCTTTAAACAAAACATTGATATTTATTCATATGAATATTTCTGTCCATATTTGCTTTGGTTCTCCTCCAAACGAACTCTGGTGCAGTTTGACTGTAATATGAAATATGAAATGAATGAAAAACAAGATGTGACCCTAAATAGGACAGAATGCTCAAGCGTACGCGATGTTGCCCATCTTCTCGCGGCGGATCTTCATAAGCGAGGTGGTTTTGACTCCTTTACACATTTTATAAGCTCCTCACGAGTTCTCAGCGGGTAAAAATATGTATGGACATTGTGTAGTAAGTTCCATCACAAAATATACGTCATAGAAGCTGTTTTTCGTTTTGCATCTTCTGATTCGGTCTTAAAAATGACAGTGTGAACACGAAGCGAATCGGTATTTATTTTTTTGGTCCGAATCAATAGAACCGAACAACAAGTGTGAACACACCCATCGCTTTTACCAAGTGAGAGATGAATTTGGAACACACGACACAACACATTACACAATATGACCAGATGGAACAGCAAAAATGCTGCTTCCTGAACGTCATCGTCGTTATCTTCAGGTTGAATTTGTTATGTTGGCCGGCGCTTTTGCTCTAGGTGACCTGACTATTTTTAAACTGAGGAAAACCGTATGATACGGTGTCTTCAAACAAGAAGGTAGAGGCAGATCTGCAAAAGACAGATAATGATGGAAGACGGAAGGGAGAGAATATGAGGTTAAAGGTTGTTTTCTGTGTTATTACAGTCTGACAAACCGATAGAGATCTGATAAAGACTGCCTTCGTGATCCTTCGAGGCTCTGAATGTCCTGTGGACGGTCGTGTTCCTATAGCACAGTCTAACCTTCGCACGCATGACTTCAGTCTCATGTGAAGTAACCTGTAACTTCAGGGCTTGTGTTATGCTGAAACTAATGCATCAACCCTTTCATTACAGTGTTATCAGTCTGAGTCAGAATGTGGCTCGGCTCCCGATAGTGAGTTATGTGTTGCGCACATTCCCAGTGTGAAGACTGTTTCAAAAGTCTAGTTACGCTGCTTTTTAAGATACCTTCTCTTTGGAGACATTAAGGTCTTATCCTCTGCGGAGAAGGCAATGCTTTACGACAAGCTAATTGAAAAAATGTAAAATTATTAATTAAATAATTACATTTTAATTAAAAGAGCTGATGCCATTTTATATATGGTATTGGTATATATTGGTAACACTTTAGAAAAAAGGTTCCATTTGTTATTTGTATGAACTTACAATGAAAAATACCTCTAGGGATTTATTAATCGCAGTTAAAGTTCATTTCAACATTTACCAATACATTATTTAATCATATTTAATGGACCTGAACTAACTGTGAACAGTTGGGTCACTTTGTGTCAAATCAACCAAATTTCGGGAACCACATTTTTTTATTTTGTTAATATTTTTTGATGGTGAAAGCCAAAATGTTAAATGTCACAGATGGGTATTTACTGAGCAATCCACTATTTTGTTGAGGGTCGTCAAAATGACCATTTTCACCTGAGATTTGGAGCCGAATTAGAGATTAGGTGTGTGAAAATGACTTTAGAAAGACTTTACACAGAAATTGATTGGCCTATCAGTAAAATCTTTGGACTTTAGCAATCTTTGCTTCAAAAATGGAAGTTTGCTTTAACTCAAGAAGTCTTAAAGATATCTTTGTACGGATGGATTTTTACAAGTCTGAACTCAAGATTCCTATCCTGTAATAAAACAAAGATATCTTAATATCCTTTTAGATTCGAACCTTTCTTCTAGTATCTTCATTTTAAAGGCCCTCGATGGTTCAATCCCAGAGATATGGAGATCTAAATGCGGCTCCATGAGTAAATTGGTACTTTGCACACATTTTCAGTGGTCAAAAACCAAATTTTGTGGGTCACGTTGTGATACGTTGTTCTTTTAAAGAGGAATATCTGAAGAACAAATCATGCTTTTCTATCATCTCTGTTGCATAGAACCTGTGTGCATGAATGCTCCTTTTCCAAAGTTTGAATGCCTGTTACTCTAAAAGTATTCAAGATATCATGATATCCTTCTAGATTCTCATTCATACTTAACTTTCCTTTTGAAATCTTCATTTTCAAGGCCTTATGTAGTTCAGTCCTGTAGATATGGAGATCTCAAAGTGGCTCCATGTTGAATTTGACCCATTTTCAGTGATCGAAAACCAAATGTGGTTCACTGTACACACAGCTGATACTTATTGCATTTAAAGAGGAATGTCTGAAGAATAAATAATGTTGAAATTAGAAATGTACCTTGTTTCTCTCTATCAAAAGAACTGCGTAAAAAACATAACTCTCTGAGTACATCTGGTTGAGTTGACAAAGATTAATAAATAGTGTAGCAAAAGTATTTTTGTATTATGATTTATTTATACGTTTGTCATATAAGCTGACCTGGAAGTCTAATTTCTTTTGTAATATGTCATTTAATGTGGAATTATTTTTATTTATGCATTAATTAACTATCCTGCTGACGTAAGACAGCTAGGTTAACAGTAACTCTGCCTTCGTTGACACAGTAAGGTTCTAATTACAGTTTTATGAGTTTCCAACAGACGACAAAGCTCACTGTCATCCCCTCGTATCCGTTAAAAGACAGCTTTACAGTCGAGTTCATTGTGAAAATGTGTGTGGTTTCTGGTGCCATTGTGTCAATGTTATGAATGTAAGTCAGTTTTTTTTTCCCTTTTACAGCCCGTCTGGGTTTATGGACATTTCCTTTTGTGCAAGAAAAAGCTTGTCGTCTTTGTGTCTGAAAACAATGCATGCTTACTCAACACATGTTAAACCTTTCCCAGGATGTCTTGTTGGAACTAAAATGGGGATTTTTCTTTCTGGAAATAGAATATGAGGTATGGATGACCTACAAGTACTAACAATGCTTCTTAAATAATTATTATTAATAGCCAAAATAGCCACAAATGACATACAGTGATCATGAAAGTACCATGAGACTTTTTTGTAATTGAATTAGATTACAAAATATCAAAAGCAAGCGACATTTGCAAACAAATGATCCTTGAGGTTGGAACCAAAACCACTCATTTGTATTTATATTGTATATTTATTTTATTTATATTTAATATATTTATTGTTTTATATTTTAAACTTGAATTAAAAAATTTTAGTTTGAGCATTTAAATTATTATTATTTTTTTTAAAATTTCTTCTAAATAAGTTGCGATTTCATATTAGTTAGGCTAAATTATTTTTCTCCTTTTTTCCTGACAATTTTTACATGTTTGTTTTTTGTGTTTTTCTTACTAATTTTGTTCTTAAATGATTGTTAAAATTGATTTTTAAATGTTTTTTCCCTCTCATCCTTGCATTATAATTCTAATGTAAAGCACTTTGAATTATCTTTGTGCCAGATAAATAAACTTGCCTTGCCTATAATATGAAACCTAAAAATATTTTTTGTCAAAGATGTTTTGCTTGAAAAGTGTGCATGTTTTAATTTTCTTCAGCATAAATGCCATTTGCTTCGATATATCTAATGCAATGACATTCATACATTTTAAGTGTCCGAATACTTTTAAGGGCCACATTTAGGAGAACAGACTGCTTTGAATATGTCATTTGGTTAAGTACATCTGCTTCAGTTCTTCTCTTTCTTATGTGTGTGGATTCGAGTAATCTAATATGACTGGACTCCAAGGTCCTGATCCTGGGAAAGTTACCGTTGCTTTGGGAATAGAAAATATGTTGATGAACTTGATGTTGAAGCAAATATATTTCCCTGTATGAATATCCAAAGATTATTTTCCCTCGACAGGCCGTGATAAATCTGATTGGCAGCTTTGCTGTCCGATGGGAAAAGGAATATTCAGGCTTTGAGAAACGCGACCAGAGTTATAAATATTTCCTCTCCTGGTTCTCATGACTTTTGATAAAAAAAAGTTGCACATATTGGAGTCATAAATCAGTGCTTTTCCTGGTTACAAGATACTGTGGGCATCCGTTGAACTGACATCTGGTGCCGTGACCCTGGTGATAATTCCCACTGATTTCCTGTATCCGGATGGCAAGCGCAAGATTATCCAGCATCACTGAATCCACAACATGTGCTTGACATTTTATGATTAGTCAATATCTCTTGATGTGGAAAAGTCTGTTGTACACTATCTGTGTTGATTTTCATCTTTGTTTCCTGCGCGATTCGCAAAAGCACTGACGAACTTGAATGTCATCTGTTTCCTATTACAAAATCTTTTTTTTTGTTCTTGTTCCCATGGAAAATTCAACATGAGACATGCACTAGATGATTTGTTTGATGTGTGTTACTGAACCAGCCATCTGAGGCCAATAATAACGCTGTTGTTTGTGTTTCAGTGGGGATGCCATTCATCATAATGACCATCATATTCCGGCCGTACCAGCGTGGCGTTTACTGCGATGACGAGACCATTCGTTACCCCTACAGACCAGACACCATCTCTCACAAAATGATGGCAGCCGTTACCATTTCCTGTTCCATCATTATTGTGAGTGTGCACCAGTCAGTAACCTGAACGAACCTCTAAAGAGGTCCTATCGTGCTTTTTTACGTTTTCAATTTCCTTTACTGTGTAATGATGCTGTTTAAGGATGAAAAATGTCTGCAAAAAGTTGGACAAAGTCACTTCTTCTCTATATCAGAGACCTCTCTGAAACACCTCCATTGCAGTCTTGATTTCTGCCAAAGGCATATGCAAAAAAAGGGTTGAGTTAGTTAGTAGTGTGTTGAAACTCAAGTAAGGATAAGGGGCGGGACATTTCCCAAACACGCTCGAATCACAACACACTGATCCAGTTGACCAATCAGAGCACATTGCGCTTTTCAGAAGGAGGGGCTTCATAGAGACACACAGTAAAAACCCCACAGTTAAATCAACTCTACTCAAGTAACATTTGGTCCCTCTCTAAATAGAGGTAAAGTAACACTGAAGCAGAGTTAAAGTTAATGAGATAATTAAACAATTAATTAAGTGATGATTGAACATTAATGATGAACACCTGCTGTTAACAAGCAGAATCACTAAAGAATAGAGAAACACAAGAACTACAACTGACTTCAGCCACAGCCTTAGATGAAATCAACTGAAGATAAAAGACATTCAATCTCTGAAGAGTGTGACTTTAACACTATTTAGAGAGGGACCAAATGTTATCTGAGCAGAGTTGATTTAACTCTGGGGTTTTTACTGTGCAGGAACTAAACCGAGTGTTACTGACAGACTGGGAAAAGAGGTGCTGCAACAATGTCAAAATGTTTCATGATTTCAACTCAGTGATTCAGTCACAATGGTTCTCATAAAGCTCACAACTTTGTTCCTCACATAAAGCTATCATAGAAAAGCTGGAATATAACGCACAATTCAATATAAACTACTTTGAGTTTGAGAGTATTTCATAGTGACTACATTTTTACATTGATGTACCGAGAATGAAAGTAAGTTTGTGACAAATTGAGGGTGAATAAATAAACGCAGATTGTTTAAGAAGCATCGTAACCGTCTGAAGGGATTTGTTGTGCAAGCACTTGTGCGAACAAGCCAGTCGCAGTAATTATGAAATGAATTTGCTGTGCTGTATTTGATTGTGAAAAGATGCCGTTTGGTTTTGTATTGTGGCCACATGTTCTGAGAGCACATTGTGATTTGTTCAGTATGATTCATCAGAGTACAATTCGAAACATGAGTCATTACACAAGACTCATACATTCACTGAGAATGAATCCTAAGGCAAGTTTACGTTACATTTGATAGATACATAATGGAGATTCATTTTGATATGATTTAATGCATTTGTTTTAAAAACAAATAAGAAGACAACGTGCTGAACTACTACTATGTACCAATATTTACTCATGCATCGCTATTGCTATTGGTCAGAATCGGGGTTAAACGTTCAAATGGCTAGTCCTTAGAAAAGTTCAACCTAAAAAGCTTTATCGTTTCTTCTTTTTCAGATCACTTCCGGAGAAGCCTACCTGGTCTACACCAAACGCCTTTACTCCAATTCAGACTTTAACCAGTACGCTGCGGCGCTCTACAAAGTGGTGGGGACGTTTCTGTTCGGTGCGTGTGTAAGCCAGTCTCTGACCGATATGGCCAAGTACACCATCGGACGCTTGCGGCCCAACTTCATGGCGGTTTGTGCCCCAGAAGTGTGTGAGGGCTACGTGTTGGAGATAAACTGCACGGGAAGCGCTCGCAACGTGACGGAATCCAGGTACAGAAGCAGGGGATGGGAAGGGCCAGTGTTAGAGGTTATAAACTGCTGACCTCACTTCATGTATTTGTTTATTTTTGCTATTCACCTGTTGTTTCACTTCCTGATTGTCCAGGACATTTGTGCTCACTCGAGGCTTGAATATTAATAGATTTGATTATGCATGCAGTAGAAAGCATGACCTGTGGTCAAGTGCGTTTTGGATCTCTTTGTTTCCTGTAAGTACATTTTTCAGTTCCGTCTGGACGATTTTTCTATAAGGGGAACTACTTGCATTACTTTACATTCTTCCGCTCTTGAGTCTTGGCAGCCCATAGAACCGTATGGTAAAAAGTGGTGAAATTTGGCACACTGATAGAAGAAAGCCTGAATATTAAGCACAGCAATTTTGGAGTCTCTAAGTCAATTCCTCTAGCGCTACCAACTGGCCAAATTTTCACTCACATTTATGCTAATAACGTTGGAACCATAAGGGCTCTTATTCCTTGGCTCAAGACGATTCAGTTGGATTTGTCCGCCATTTTGAATGTACTTTTTTTCACGAAAATTGAACCACATCATCTAAAGACCATCAAATCGTTCTCGAATAACATGTGAACGAATTTGACGAAGAACATGCCAAAAATGGACGTGAGGCTATATCTCCGTATCGCTTTAGCGTATTCAGATCAAATTTGATGTGTGTTATGACAACCATGACCTGAGGATACTTGCACAGTTTTGGCACAGTGTCACCTAGTGGTCAGGAGATATGAAAAATGACTTGTTTATAACTTGTTGTAAACGCTTTGGCCAAAATTCACAAAACTGATCTACTTTGATTTGGTGCAGTTGAACGATAACCCAATTTTTCCATATCGGCTATTTTTGAATTTTGTCATTTTTGTTCGAATTTTATCGTGAAATGCTATATTTAATGAACGCATTGGCATAACATTCAAAACTCGGTGAGTGTCTTCGCGTCACCATGCCTTGAAGGTACTCAAAATGTTTTGGGTGGTCAAGAATTGTGATGTGGTCAAAAATTATAATGAAATTTCAAAAGATGCCAATAGCTTTTCATTAAATTTGCCTACTGTAATAGATTCTTTGGGTCATGCCAAGAACATATCTCATAACAGTTTTGCCATTTTGATTAAAAACGTACATTTTCAAACTCTGTTGCTCCGATTGTCATGAAAATTAAGTCAGATCATCCTCAGACCTTGATGACTAAAAAGTCAATTTGTCAAACTGTTTTCATTTAACGTGAGAACAAATTCTACGACAAAATGGATGTAAGGCTATATATCCCCCATGCTTTAGCATATTCTGACCAAACTTGGTGTGTGTTATGACAACTATAACCTGAAGGTACACGGTAAAATCCCCAGAGTTAAATCAACTCTGCTCAGATAACATTTGGTCCCTCTCTAAATGGTGTTAAAGTAACACTGAAGCAGAGTTAAAGTTAATGAGATAATTAAACAATTAATTAAGCGACGATTGAACATTAATGATGAACACCTGCTGTTAACAAGCAGAATCACTAAAGAATAGAGTAACACAAGAACTACAACTGACTTCAGCCACAGTCTTAGATGAAATCAACTGACGATAAAAGATGTTCAATCTCTGAAGAGTGTTACTTTAACACTATTTAGAGAGGGACCAAATGTTATCTGAGCAGAGTTGATTTAACTCTGCGGATTTTACGGTGTACGTGCACAATTTCGGCACAATACCACCTAGTGGTCACAAGAAAAGTTTTGCTTGTAAAATCTTCGACCAAAAATCTAACCCAAAAAAATCTAAAAACATTGTCACCCAACCCAACACCAGAACAATTTCGGTGTCTATTGGTCAAAAGTAGTAAGCAATTATGTCACAATACACGTGATTGTATTCATGGGCAATTTTGCTTTAAAAGTCCAAGAGTTACAAAGCTCTTTCTCCAAAAAGTCAAAAATGGTCATTGGCATCACACACAGTTTTAAAAATCCACATCATCAAGGTCAAGGTCATAATAAATGTTTTAACACAGTTGACATCTTAAAGTGAAGAATGACCCATAAACGTGTTGTTGTAAGTGATTCGTGAACTGTGAAAATGATTCTTTTTCCTCTGTTGTTTTGTATCTGTCCAATCCGCCCTTCCTCCGTCGATTCTGTTGCACCAGGTTGTCGTTCTACTCCGGTCACTCCTCCTTCGGGATGTACTGCATGTTGTTTCTGGCGGTGAGTTGTCACAGTTGTCTTCCTCTTCTACAATCCTGCTGACACAGAAGACTTGTGTAGAACGATAAAGGAGACCTTTAGAGCAACAGGAAACAAAATGGAGACAGTAAACTATGACTTTAAACATTCAAAACATCTCAAGCTTTAAATCAAGACAGTATGCAATGCTTAAAGGGACATCAACCAAACCTTTAAAGAGGACCTATTATGCCGTTGATTTTGTTTTTGGGTTCTACTAGAACAGGTTTTCATGCTTGAATGTTCAAAAAACACATTATTTTTCACATATTTGACATTGTTGCAGCACCTCTCTGCCTAGTCTGTCAGTATCACTCTGTTTAGTTCCTGTCTCAATGAATTCCCTCCTTCTGAAAAGCACACTGTGCTCTGATTGGTCGACTGGGCTAGTGTGTTCCTCTGCATGTTTGAGAAATGTCCCCGCCTCTTACCATAACCGTAAGTTTCAACACACTACTAACTAACTCGATCAGGCCCCACCCCTTTATTTTGCATATAGCTAGGGCGGGAATTATTTAAATGAGGAATATTGTGAAGTGTTCATTTCTGGAAGAAAACTTAAAACTACAATGAATTCAGAAACAGTGACACTGATATAGAGAACTTTAGAAAAGAAAGTTGTACATGTAAAAAAGCATTTAAGTTCTGTCATCATTTACTCACCCTCATACCTGCATGACTTTTTTTCTTCCCAGCATGAATGTTCTTCAGAATTTCAAAAAAGAGTGAGAGTCATTAGAGTTTGGGGCAACATGAGGGTAAACTATTAAACACTTAAAGCTTTCTGGTTGTTTCACTCATGTTCAAACGCGTCTGTAGTTATGATACTGCCAAGTCGTATTCAGACAAGGTGCTTTCCCATAACGTTTAAAGAATTGCAATAGCTTTCATTTCATTTCCTGCTACTGAATGCACAAGATTGATTTTCCATTTTTCTTCCCATATCCTCTTTAAAAATATTGTGTAATCCATTGCTGTTTTTCCTCATCCTCTGTAGCTGTATGTCCAGGCACGTATGGCATCCAAGTGGGCCCGCCTCCTCCGGCCCACAATTCAGTTCTTCCTGGTTGCCTTTGCCATCTATGTGGGATACACGCGTGTGTCTGACTACAAACACCACTGGAGCGACGTGGTCGTGGGTCTTCTGCAGGGGGCGCTGATCGCAATCCTCACGGTGAGGGGGGTAATCTCATGAAACCGAGTCATATTTCACCCCAAAATTTGAAGAAGAAAGATGAAAATATGAAAGAAATATGCATCCTGTAGTAGAACCATTGAACGTGCTAAACCTATTTAAATACTCAGTTTTCAATAATTTAGATTTGTGCATAAAAAAAATAATGATTGGTAAGTATATAAATAGGTTATTTAATTACACTTAATTATATTTTTTTCCTTCCAAATTGCAGTAATTTTAATGGAATTTGGGGGAGAAATTTCATTAATCGTCATAAAAACAGTAACAGTGACTTTTTTTCAGTAGCTATGTGGATAAAATAAGTCTTCAATGAAGGGTAAACGTGTGTGTGTGTGTGTGTGCATTTTTGTGATTTATGAGGACACAAATATATGTAATGACATGGTTATTACACTGTTATTACAATGTTATTACAATCATTTTATTTATATATATATATATATATATATATATGTTCCTCTCCTTTTTTGATTTAGAGTGAAATATAATATATAAAATTATAATATACTTTCTCCTCTCCGTCACAGGTGAGATACATCTCTGACTTCTTCAAAGAGCGCCCCCCTCGCTGCCAGGATGTTGAAAATGCCGAGAACGAAGACAGCGAACGCAAACCCAGCCTTCAGATCGCGGACACGGACAGAAACAACCTTTACTCGTACAGCAGGCCTGTATGAGCCTGACCTTTGACCTGTGAGGGCGGTCACACAGAACCACTGGATGCTGCACCCCGTCTTGTACAGACAGCCACACACACGCTGCTGCACACACACCGTACACTGGCACTGACCGCGCTCTCTTCCGCAGGATAACACATTTCATAGCGCTCTGTGTGAGAGAGAGAGCAAGTGAATGCATGAACTAACACTGAATATTAGATTTTATACTTCTCTGACCGTGTTTATACCGCGTTTTGTTTTATGCACGCTCATATACGCAAAGTGCACAGATCTAATGAACCCTGAAAGACTTTATTGTATCAGAGCACAAAGATGAACTTTTTCAAGGGGAACTGTTCGTTTCCATGACAACCTCAAAACCACCGGTTGACATTTACTGACTAGCTGTACTTCTGCTGTTGGAAGCGATTCTTTCGGCATGGGAAAGAAAATGAACTTTTTTAAGTCCTCAGAGCACAAGTGTTCATGGTGTCCTGAGTGAGAAATCCGGGAAGAGGAGTATGAACATGGAAGAGATGGCAAAAAAGATCTTTCTGACATATTTCTGATATATATATATATACACAACATACAACTGGATTATAGTGACTTTATTTTTTAAAGAAATGTTATTTTCCTGTGGCGGTAGGTTTATGAACTTCATAGCCTTTTATAACCTTCACAACAGTTTGCTATATCCACACACATCTGCAAGAAATCCTGCATAGCATGATTAATCTTTATATAATATGAATTATTTTAGTGTTTTATTTACTAAAGTCTTTATCCGTGACAGCTCTGCAAACTCGTGTCGATCTAGTTGTCGCGTCGCTCGCTCTCATAACGATGCCGTTTAATTAGTACCACTTGCTAACTTCTTTTGGAAATTTATTTTACTAGCCAACCTATTAACTAGCCAATTTAATATGTTAAACTATCTCTGAACATTATTGCCGCATCCCAGCCAAGAGTAAAGTTAGACTTTCCCCTCAGTCAGTGTCGTAGTGTTAAAATCACAGCCAATCATAAAGCTGTATGCAAATTCTGAACCAATGACGTTTTGCCAAGGGGCGGGGCTGCTCAACATGGCACGATTTAAAAAAACAAAATCTGACATCAGTAGATTCAAATGCAATTGACCCTTTGCAAAGACTTTTTTACCCTTCAGTTGCTGTTGCTTTGTCTGACAAGCCATGTGTTCTCACATAGTGAAAAATACATACCGGAGCAAAGAGGACACTGACATATGAAACGGTTTCATATATCGTAATTTTCTAAAGAAGTTTCAACAATAAATAGCTTCTAGTGTCTCTTTAATGTGTCGTGACAGATCGCTGTAGCTCCTGCAAGCGGCTCGTGAACCAATCAGTCCTTGTTAGAGCGTCCGACTCCCATGCAGGAAGACCCGGGTTCAAGGCCCGCTCAGAGCGGGTCGAGTAGGACCCAGGTAGAGGGGTTATAATGGTGCTGTGACCCGGATGGGAGTCAGGTTTAGGGGGGTGAGTGTAACGGAGGCCAGCTAGTAGTAGTTGCTCACTCCCATGCTGGAAGAATGGGGTTTGAGGCCCGCTCCGAGCGAGTCGAGTAGGACCCAGGTAGAGGGGTTACATTGGTGCCGTGACCCGGATGGGAGTAAGATTTAGGGGGATGAGTGTAACGGAGGCCAGCTAATAGTTGCTGTGCGAGTAAACCTCACTCCCATGCCGGAAGACCCAGGTTCGAGGCCCGCTCAGAGCGAGTCGAGTAGGACCCAGGTAGAGAGGTTAAATTGGTGCCGTGACCCGGATGGGAGTGAGGTTTAGGGGGGAGAGTGTAACGGAGGCCAGCTAGACCTCAAGAAATGCTCCTGTGACAGACGCTAGAGGTTGCAGCCTTTAGCCTCCTTGTTAGAGCGTCCGACTCCCATGCTGGAAGTCCCGGGTTCAAGGCCCGCTCAGAGCAGGTCGAGTAGGACTCAGTTAGAGGGGTTACAATAGCATCAAATAAACATGAATGAACATCAGAAGGAATGTTGTTTCAAACGCGGAAAGACGAGCGTACACACAATTTAAGTTCAAATTCACCAACGTTAATCTACTAACTCCCCTGACTGCTTTGTCAGACAAAATGGCGGATTCGGGGTTTATGATCGGTCAGATTACCTGTCAATCAAACTGTTTGCGAAGGGTCAATTGCGCCACGTTGTGAATTTATCATCTTGCTGGATGTTTCTGCAGCATCGTGACCGTTCAGGTTTATGTGCCGGTGCTTGTCAAAGCTATAAAAACACTGTCACTGTCCTCTCTTGAAGTGCGTTATTGTATTATTAAATACTTAGTAATATTAGCCCAAAGTCAACTGGAAATATACCCTCTCGAGGCGTCTGGCATGTCATTAAAGGTGGGATAAGCCATTTGAAATCAACCGAAAAACAAACCCAGCCCTCTCTTCATTGCTCCACCTCCAAAACTCATCCTCCAATCCTAACCACCCTGCTCCGGGTCGGCCTGTTTATCACAGCTGACGCGCAACAAATTGCTTAACGAAAAATAAAGCGCAGATGATGAACGAACGACAAGGAATCACAAAAAATCAACGTACAGTAACACAGGAGTCGTCTTATGTGAAGCGGAATCAAAGCGTCTGTTCGCTCTTCTTGAACGTCAAACGCCCCCTAATTCTGATTGGCTGTGAGTTTGTTGTTGGTGTCGGCCTGACTAAGTTCCACACAGTGTTTTTGAAAAACTACTTACCCTACCTTTAAGGGGTGAAAAAAAAAATCTCTCTCTGTCTTTTTAATTTTTTATTTGAACTGTTATTTATGGAGGAAAACAATCATTCCTATTTTTTTTTTATTGAATTATTTTTTCATCCCCGCTCACCTCTTGTTTTTTTATGAAAAAAGGCATTCTTTTTATTTCAAAGTTGTTGAGATTCAATCATATGAACCCTGCACAACAGAACCTGCTGTCTACTGTGAGCTTCTAACGCTGCAATTTTTTATGGACACTATATTTAGTGAATATGAATGATGTCTCCCTCTTTTTTCTTCTATGTGGAACAGAGACTCTCTGTGACTCTGGTTAAGTCACCGAAAACCAGACGGCCTTAAAATAAATGAGTACTGAGCTC
The DNA here is from genome assembly GCA_037194245.1 of Opsariichthys bidens. Taxonomy (NCBI): domain Eukaryota; kingdom Metazoa; phylum Chordata; class Actinopteri; order Cypriniformes; family Xenocyprididae; genus Opsariichthys; species Opsariichthys bidens. The sequence continues at coordinate 11,099,487 of CM074303.1, forward strand.
ACATTGTGACTTACACACTGAATGTGAAGAAGATTGTGGCTCATGTTTACACTTTTGCCAATATGCCGTGTTGTTTTGCAATATTGTTTAGTTGAATGTCCCAGAGCAACGTTGAGTATTTCTGCAGGATTGTTGTAAGTTTGTGCATATAAACTACTGTCCAAAAGTTTGGGGTCTTGAGAATTTTCCAATGTCTTTGAAAGAAGTAATGCTCAAAAAATACAGTAAAAACGGTAATATTGTAAAGTATTATTACCATTTAAAATGTCTATTAGAATATATTTTAAAATGCAATTTATTCCTGTGATCAAAGTTGAATTTTCAGCATCATTACTCCAGTCTTCAGTGTCACATGATCCTTCAGAAATCCTTCTAATATGATGATTTGCTGCTCAAGAAACATTTATGATTATCATCAACGTTGAAAACAGTTGTACTGATTCATATTTTTGTGGAAACTCTGATTTATATATTTTTAAGTATTTTTGGTGAATACAAAGCTCAAAAGAAGAACATTTATTTGAAATAAAAACATTATAAATGCATTTACTGTCACTTTTTGGTCAAATTAATGCATTCTTGCTGAATTACAAATCAGCAAATTTCTTTACTGACCCCAAACTTTTGAACAGTAGTGTATGTCACAGCTTAAGAATAATACATTGTTTTTAAAATTGGTTGGATGTGTAATACATGCACGATTTATCGCGTTTAAATCGCACACGATCTGGCAAAGGCTGCGATTGTTTAATGCGCAGCTTGTCAGAGCTGTACGGCTCTGTGATCAGCAGTAAATTCGTCTCCATCTGAAAGCCAGAGGGCGCTCTCGCGCAGAAACTCAAAATATTTCGCGGAAGAAGACAACACACCTCATATTGCTGTGACTGAATAAACAGAAGATTGAAACGCTTTGATCGATTAAACATGGATAATAAACACAAAACTGCCTTATTCCACGTAAGAAGCCTCATCATCTCACAGAAGGATGTTCAACTGTCGTTATGAAGTGAGTCTGGAGAAAAAACATGCTATTAAATGTTGTCTTTTGTTGGTTAAGACGTTAAAAATGCTCGTGTCTGAAAAGATGTTTGACACGATGTTACATAATAAGCGAATCAAACTCGCAGTGCTTTCAGATGGATCAGCATTTGGAGCCGTACTTCACTGACAAGCTGCGCATAAAAAATAATCGCAGCCTTTGAACTTGAACGCGATTATGAAATTGCAATGTTATTTTTCATATTGTGCGATTAAATCGTGCAGCCCTAACCAACTAATATTCTTGAACACATTACAGTATATCAGTATCAAAACCAAAAGAGTTTGACTTTCACGTTAGGAGAAAAAAAAAATGTCTAAGCCATTAAATTGAAGCTACTGAACTTTTTCTTTTTTTCTTTCCTGAAAGGGAATTATTCTAAACCACTCCAAAATATTATCACGTCCAATTATTCTTTTGTTATGATTGGCATCGGTGACTTTATAAGACGTTTTGAGTGTATGAATGTTGCACATATCATTTTTTATTTTCTTGGTATGTTTTATATTTGTTTATACCTACAGTCAAAATAATAATAAAGTTGTTCAGCATCTTTCTGCTCTTACTGTAAATGAGCTCAAAACAAACTTTTGTACAGTTTGCTCAAAGTTCACAGTGCAGATGTCTTTAATAATTTTACCTTATCGGTTGGTAACTCTATATTTTAACGTCCACGTTATCGGTTTGCTTGGCCAATTATCAATGCTCTTTACTCTTAAAGGTTTGTTCAAGTGTATTAAAGCTCTTTTCCAAATAATCAAGCTCATTTGAACATGCTGTAAAACAGTAGGTGAGAATTTGATTTCATATTTTGCATGTCTTTGATTGGATGCATTTTTGTGAAATCCGTTCTCGTCTTTATCTAACGCAGAGACGGGAATCATGGGAATTAAACCAGCCAAAAGTGTCACACATAAACCCAGCTTGGTTTCATCTGTTGACTTCCCTTCAGCATCAGTGGAACTGGTTAAATGTTTCTCTGCAGGTAAGAGTGGAAAAAGTGGTGACTTTTAATGTCCTCAAGGCAAAGCGTGCATTGTAACGCGTTTATTAACTATGAATAGGTCTGACTGGTTTCAAGCTTGTTTGTCTGTTTTCATTCATGCATTGTGTCATGGACACGTGACATCCTGCTTCTACAAAGAAACTTTATTTACAGTCCATGTGATGCAACAAAAGGTGTTTTTCCACCCCAGCACACTGATTCTTGAGACAAAACGGCCCAAGAAAAGCAAGATTTCCACTTCGAAATGAATCAAAGGTCACTAGAGCATTCTTAAAAAGACAGTTCACCCAAAAATGAAATTCATTTGCTCTCCCTAAAGTTGTTCCAAACCTGTATAAATTTCTCTATCTGCTGTACACACTGTTAAAAATTTTCCCGTTAAAAAAAAAACAGTAAAGAACTGGCAGGACGGTTGCCAGTAAGATACTGTAAAATAACAGTATCTTACTGTTGGTGAAATTTACAATTGGCTACTGTTTTTGCAAATACAGCATACATTTGGCTACTGTTTATTAAAAAAACAGTAAAGAACTGGCAGGACGGTTGCCAGTAAGATACTGTAAAATAACAGTATCTTACTGTTGGTGAAATTTACAATTGGCTACCGTTTTTGCAAATACAGCATACATTTGGCTACTGTTTATTAAAAAAAACAGTAAAGAACTGGCAGGACGGTTGCCAGTAAGATACTGTAAAATAACAGTATCTTACTGTTGGTGAAATTTACAATTGGCTACCATTTTTGCAAATACAGCATACATTTGGCTCCTGTTTATTAAAAAAACAGTAAAGAACTGGCAGGACGGTTGCCAGTAAGATACTGTAAAATAACAGTATCTTACTGTTGGTGAAATTTACAATTGGCTACCGTTTTTGCAAATACAGCATACATTTGGCTCCTGTTTATTAAAAAAACAGTAAAGAATTGGCAGGACGGTTGCCAGTAAGATACTGTAAAATAACAGTATCTTACTGTTGGTGAAATTTACAATTGGCTACTGTTTTTGCAAATACAGCATACATTTGGCTCCTGTTTATTAAAAAAAACAGTAAAGAACTGGCAGGACGGTTGCCAGTAAGATACTGTAAAATAACAGTATCTTACTGTTGGTGAAATTTACAATTGGCTACCATTTTTGCAAATACAGCATACATTTGGCTCCTGTTTATTAAAAAAACAGTAAAGAACTGGCAGGACGGTTGCCAGTAAGATACTGTAAAATAACAGTATCTTACTGTTGGTGAAATTTACAATTGGCTACTGTTTTTGCAAATACAGCATACATTTGGCTACTGTTTATTAAAAAAGCAGTAAATAACTGGCAGCACGGTTGCCAGCAGGTTACTGTTAAATTAACGGTGTCTTCCTGTTGGTGAAATTTACAATTGGCCACTGTTTTTGCAAATACAGCATAAAACGGTTTCTATATTTTACAGTAAAATTCTGAGAAACGCATTTATAGTTTGTGGATGTTTATTTTCAGCATATTTGCAGGATTTTAGTGTAAATAATACAAATATACTGCATGGTATTGTATAAGCTATTGAGTAGTGCACTGCTAGCAAAAAGGATTCAGTGGAAATGTACCCAATGATAAAAAAAATATATCAGAAGAAAAACAGTTGAAAATCCATGCGTGCTAACTGCAGTCTTCTGTTCTGAAAATACTGTAAAGTACTGATTTATTTCCTTCGAGCAGTAAATACGGTAAAATGCTGTTATATTTTGTCTGCGTCATTTCACTAAAAAAAATAAAACCGGTAATGTACTGCTTTTGAACAGAACACGATTATACTATTGAAAATTTGCCGTAAATTAACAGCAATTTCTAAAAGTGCACAGAGGAAGATATTTGGAAGAATGTTTGTAGCTAAGCAGATCTCGTCCACACTGACTAAAAAACAATACTATGGCAATCTGCTTAGCTACAAACATTCTTCCAAATATCTTCCTTTGTGTACGGCAGAACAAAGAAATGGACACCGGTTTGGAAGAACTTTAGGGGGAGCAAAGGAATTCTCTCTTTAACACAAATGTACTATTCAGACACATATTGAGCGACTGACAAGAAGGAAAAAAAGCGGGAAATAGAAGCCCCGTTAAAACAATCCTATGATGCATACGCTTTTAATTTTGCACATCTGTCCCATCGTCAAATATCAATGTTAGTAAGAGGACACGACCCAAAATGTTTCCAGTGTTTCATTCTCAAAGCATTCTGGGCTGTATGACCTGCGCTTGACCGGCGATATTTCATGTTGCTGTCTTACATCAGTCAGATAAGACTGTTTGGCCACTTCATCCAAAACATTTGCTCATCGGTTAAATGATTTTAGATGCACTAAATCTATCAGTGTTTGACATCAGCGGAGCAGGTTTCACGTGATTAAATAGATTTTTGGCATTTTGGACAAGTTAGCATATTATAAGGGGTAAAGATCCCATAACTAGCTCCACATGGAGCAAACAACATCAAGTGTAAACCTGATGTGAATGATTTGTTTGATTATAGCACAGCCTAGTGTTGAAATCAAGCAGTGCATGGACAGATTGCACTTACTGTCCTTTAAGAAGGCTGTATTATGCCCTTTTACAGTCTTGATTTTGTTTTTGAGGTTTTTATGCTTGAATGTAAATAATAAAACATTATTTTTCAAATATTTCACACTGTTGCAGCTCCTCTCTTCCCAGTCTGTCAGTAACCCCGCGTTTAAGTCCTCTCTGTGAAGCCCCGCTTTCTGAATCGCATATTGTGCTCTGATTGGTCAGCTGGACCAGTGTGTTGCGATTGGTCAAGCGCTTCAAGTGTGTTTAGGAAATGTCCCGCCCCTTTATTTTGCGAATGCCTTGGGCGGGAATTATTTAAATGAGGAATATTGTGATGCGTACGTTCCCGGAAGAAAGCTCAAGACTGCAATGGAGGCGTTTCAGGGAGTTCAGAAACAGTGACACCGATATAGAGAAGAACTCCTGCTGGACGGACTTTTTCATGCTCAAACAGCAACATTACACACTAAAGAATGACGAGCACGTAATAAAGCATGATAGGTTTTCTTTAGAATGCAAAGTCTGAAATGTAACATTTTTTTTTTAATGGCCTCCTTGTGAGTCTCATTACCCAGCATCCATAGAGATAAACTGTTAACCACAACAAGGTCTTACAGTGGAAGGATGAAACATGCGCATTTGTTTAATAAAATGATATTTTAATCAAACTTTGCGTCCTTAATATTTCTTTATTACGTGTTAACCATAGTACAAAGCAATAAGGCACTCGATGTTGTGCTGTATTGTCAACATAAACACACTAACAACATCCTTTAACCATGATTATATTCACAATACAGCACAGCCTCACAAACCTTATTGCTCAGTTCAGTGTCATAAATTGAGTTTTCATGTATGGACGACAGAAGCTGGTATATCACAAGCAAAAACAGCATTATTCCTCTTTGAATACTGTGAAACTAATGCGATTCAATCAAAATGACAGTTTTATTAAAGTCAGGGGAAACAATGCAATAACTTTATCTGACAGTTAAAAGCTCTTGGGGGGGGAAAAAGAGAAATGGTGGTATAACAGGAACACCTCGATGTCCGTTTGTGTAGAAGTTTCCATGTCTTTGTTTTTGAACTCGTTTTGACAAAATTGGCAGTAAAAGCATCTCAGTCCATTTCTGTGTGGGAGATGATACGGAGAAATTCCTATCTTGACTCCATATGCCTGTAACACTGAAAGACGAAAGAAGCACAGCAGGATTACACAACAGAGAGAATATTATCTTCAGTTATTGCGCATTTACTATTGCTGGGTATGTAAAGAGGAAGACTGAAGGTGTAAGTGATGATTCTGGTTGGATTTATCGGACATATATACATAAACACACATATTATATATACATATGTGTGAATGCATATGTGTATATATAAATGTATGTATGTATGTATGTGTATATATATATATATATATACAGTGTATATGTATGCGTGTATGTACGTATAATATGACGTAACATCCATATATATGTGATATATCCATATATATATCATTCATACATATATACACACACACATATATATATATATGTATGTATGTATATATAAAATGCGTGTATAGAAGCACTTTTTTTTGAGTGATGACTTTGTTTATAAAGCAAATGCATTATCTTCTATTTCATAATAACAACCAAATTAAAATTAAAATGGACTGAAATTGATAAATTTTCTAAATAATTATTTTTTTGCCTTTGTAATATTTGATCAAATATATATATTCCCACTTTATTGATCCCATCAATTCCTGATGGATTATGTCTCAAACTACATTTTTAAAAAAAAATCTATTTTACTCAGAAATGAGTCTCGTTACAAAAGTAAAATGGGTTGCAAATAACTTGTAAAAATGTCAAGTATTTCAAAAATTATATTGCTGGTAATTTTAGGAATGGCTTTTACAACATTTTGATCAAATGAAAAGACTAGTAAGTAGTTGCATTGTTTAAAAATCTTTTTGACATTTTTCATGGGTATTGACCTTTGCTGACCACATAAACAATATATTTAATATTTTTATATTCATTAACAATGAAAATTATTATATAAAAGTAAATATATATATATATATATATATATACATACGGAAAGGACGGAAAGGAAAACCTCAAAAACTGTAACTGTGCAGTTTGAGTGGCGACTCACCAGAATATTCAGCTAGCGTTCTAATTGGCTGACAGAGCTGTCAGACAGCTGATTGGCTGATACGCCCTGCATGTGAAAACACAGATGCGGTTCGCTCAGAGTTCGGCTCGGAGGGCCACGAGGACGGATGAAGGGCTTCTGACAAGGCACCTGATGCCCAGGCCCGAGCGTTCTGGGGCCGACCCGGTGCATTCTGGGACTGGCCCCGTGCATTCTGGGAAGGGCGGGCTGGGGAGGGGTAGCGGCTGTCTTTCACTAGTCTCACTCCATGGGAAGGAGTGGGTCCTGTGGGGAAAACCACATGTTAAGGTGTATAATGATTCATCACTAAAAATGAAGTGCAGGAATTGGAAAAAACATTTGGAGCCGAGAGAGAGATGAGATCACAGCCGATCGGAAAACCATCCCCCTGCCGCCCACGTTTACTGTAAGCGGTAAAAGCGTGAGTCAGGACTTACCTAGTGTTTGAGAGCGGGAGACGGGCCGCGGGCAGAGGAGGACAGAGGGCGGGGAGGAGCAGGAGAGCCAGGAGAGAGTGATTCATGGGACGCTGAAGGAGAAGGAGATCTCGCTTTCTCCTGAAACACACAGAGCAAAAGAGCTGAACCAGAAACCACCGTTAGATATGTAGGAAATCGCTTTTATTTTCTTCCCAGTTCTGCGTTTTCCGTTTCTGTCATTTTTCTGGATTACGTCTTTAACGGTTTAATAAAGACGACATCTAATCAATTGATTTCACAGCATTTTAACAATGCAAAAATGATCATTAATTTATTATTTTAACAATAGGGCGCTATAAAAATGTTTTATTGTTTCAAAATTGTTTAATTTTTTCCAAAATAAAAAAAATATTTTTTTTTTTTGAAGCTTTGAATGTTTTATTTAAATTTTATTAATCAAAAAGAACGTCTAATCAATGGAATTCATTCAGCTTTAACAATGCTTTTATCAACAAAAAAATATCCGACAACCATAGAGGCCTGTGAAATGCTTGACTTTTTTCAGAAATTCGGTTGAATTTTTTTTCCAGGATTCTGTGTTTTATGATTTAAAATGCAAAATCAAATCAATGCATAAAACTAACAATTTCTTTAACCTTTTAAAAAGTAATGAAATCAAATTTCATTTCATTTCCTTTCATTTTAATTTTTTTTGCTGCACAACACAATTTTACTGTTTAAATCAAAAACGTGGATGAAAAATTGCAATACTGTGTGATATATATATATAATTTTTTTTTTAAATAATGTTTTATTATAATTACTTTGAGAAGTGCATTCGGTACAACAGTAACACATTTGTGTCAATTTATTCAAGCTAAACCGAACTTTTATTTTGGCGGGTTGCTGTGAGGTTTGTGTATTTGATGATGGTTTTTCTCAATTGAAATGGCGAACTGCTGACGAAGAGTCTCTGGAGATAAAGTCCATGTCCTCATGTACTGAAAACACCACGATTTAGTCGACCAAATCGAAGCGCTCACTCGCGCAGACTTCAGATTTCAATAGCAATCATTTTGCGGTTTAATATTCACAGTCACAAGCACATATCGCAATTTGATTAAGCGTACTGCCCTACGTTTGATTTGTTTATTCAAATTTTCCATGACATTCCGTAGTAAATTCCATTTTAATGATTCACATTTACATAGGGCCTTAGACATGCTTGATAGACTCTCATTTACATACATGAAAATTAAACATTTTTGCTTGAGATGATGATTTCCTAATGATCAGGCACCTGAGTGGGGCTCTTGCAGAGTCCGGGTGAGCGTGGCTGAGATCGAGGGGAGGAAGAGCCGTCTCTGGACGGATTCTTCCGCAGGACCGGAGAGCTGTTCACCCCGTTCCCTTCGGTCGACCTGGGAGAGACTCCTGCGGGTGACGCGCTTTTCTGCAACCACAGACGGTACGAGATGTCGTCACAAACGTCAAATCACGCTACCTTAAACAAACGTGACAGCAGCGTTTGCCCATGCAAATGTGACCTAGATATGACTCTTCTTTAACAGGATTGTGTTGACAGAGTATCATTTAAAGCTCAAACTGAAAATGTATGGCCGAAATGGTTCGTTAAATCCCAAACTCCATGTATGAATAGCTTAGTGACGCTCATCTTTGCAACCACTAACAAATATGATTCTGATCACATTTAAAAGTTTCAAGGTAACGTTTGGAAATCTGGAGCAGAGTCGATGATTTATGGTTACATTGTATCATAACGGTCATTAATAATTCATTAAAACCATCATGTAGTGT